>JARHVA010003853.1:1712500-1720000 GCA_037957365.1 Torreya grandis
AAAAAGAAAATCAACAAAAAAACATCTTTTCATTTAACCAAGTCAAATAATATACTTGATAGGCTCAATGACTTTTATAATCGGATGGTGCCCCCCAAGTAGCGATACATGTAAGAGGGGACATAGTGGGAAAAAAATAGATCAAAAATAAGTTGTGAGTTTGAATTAGATTGATTTGATTTTCCCCAAATAGGGTGGATTTGGGAAGAACACATCCCAATAATGTATTAGGATTTCATTGTATTTAAGGATTGTTAACTAGATTTAGAAAAATAAAAAATGTTTTTTTTTTTAATTTTCTAGCTTTATATCTCTCTTTAATATTTTAGGATTTTTAAATTTTTTAAGATTTTGTGGATTTATATCACTTGTGGAAATTTTAAACCCTTTTTTTAATTATAGGACTTTTGGAAATTTTAGAATGTTTAGGATTTTCTTAATTTTTGATTGTTTTGATTTATTTTTGGGTTTTGGCATCTCAACTATTTAGAGGATTAAGATATGTATAATGCTTCAACTCAAAAAATGGCAAGAGTGCAGGAGTGGTAACTTACAAAATTGTGAGAGTATAGATTAACTTGTAATATTATGATAGCATGAAACAATGGTGGCTGAGCTAACCTCCAAAATTGAGTGTTACCTACATAGTCCAAATGGACCTCAACCCATTGTAGTTCCTCCAGAATTCCATATAATAATAGATGAAAATGAGGTAAGGGACTAGGAGTCTCCATGTACAATATCACATGATAACCAAATGAGTTTAGTCATCAAAGTGCCTTATGCTTAATATACATATTTTTTTACCAAATAGGTCTCAATGTATTGTCCACTTCCAAAACAAGATTGAGATAGGAGGACTAATGAGCATAATAAGATGGGCTTGCATGGATTGAATGGAAAAAAATATATGGAATATAATGGTTGTTGACATATATGAGTTTTCCCCCAAGTATCAAGGTACTTTAAAACAACAAATTATTTACAAATGATGCCATAAAATTAGTTTTCATCATGGTACTTTCCCAAAGCACCATAAGCATGGTTTTCATTGTTGGATGAATTATTTGTCTCTTTTGATTATCTTTTAATTTTCATTGATTTTTTATTTGTAGCATGTCAACTTAATGGAAGATTTTGATATACATAATATGAACCCTTTGTTGTCTAACTAATATGTTATCAGAATAACTATTATGTCTAGATGCTTTTGGTAATGTGGATTGCACTGATGTTGTGATCTTTTTTGGTTATTGATTCTAATTTCTCCAAACCTATAGACAAGATGTCTTTGTAGCCTCTATGAAATATAGTTCGACCAAGGATGATATAAAAGGATAGGCAATATATAACTGATCTGATTTGCTAATGTAATATAGAAATTAAATGAATAATAGGATCACAGTAGAATGTATAATTTTGAGGGGATAGGGAATATTAAGATTTTAAGTCACACACATTATTATTAATTTTGGATTCGACATTATTTTGGTTGTATTGGGTAAAGACCTCTAGAAATTATCTCAATAAGGTCACAATATTTTTCTGTTATTTAGGCTTGAGAGATGTTACAATTTGAATGTATTATAGATTATTTATTGTGCTAAAATTGATTTCAATAATGTTTTCATCAAGAAATAAAAAAATAATTGGCTCAACCATTGACACCTTGAATAGGTTTTCACCAATAAAGTGTTCTTGATTTTGATTTTACCATAGCCCCTCAAACAAGGTTTCACTAAGAGACATTGAATTTTTATTTTGATTAACGTATACTACTTCAAAAAAGGTTTCAATAGAATATGTTGAGCTTAGACATTGGTTGTCTACTAGGCCTTAAACAAGGTTTCATAAGGAGATTATTTTTGATTGCATGTTTTCTTGGGTCCCCATAGATTATACCACTAAGATGTTGTCATGGATTAAATTCAACAATATGTGATTATGTCAGTCCCAATCGATGTTTATGGGAGGTGGAACATAAATATAATGGGTAAAATGGTTAATGTTAGAGAGATGTATAATGTTAATTGAAGGTTAAAAGGTAGCACAATCCTCATAGAAGATACTAGGATAACTTATTTCAATGCTAAATAAAACATCCTCAAAAACTGTATAAGTATCACATATATTTTCAAGTAAATCTATAAGGAGTGGCTAACTGATGTCATAACATTTACAAACGTATGTTGATTCTGAGGCTATTTCTTACTAAAGTGGTTTTGGCAAAAGTGTATAGCCAATGTTATAATATACACTAATATGTTTGGATTCAAAATCTGATTCTAACTCAAGAGGATTTAAATCCAATGTTAAGACTGATCTTTATTCCACTTTTGATGTAAAATATGATATTAATTCAAGAATAGAACCTCATTTTGATGTTGATGATAACAATAATGTTGGTTTTAAAATGGAACCTATTTTTATTTAAAGGTAGTCACAAAGAAGGCATGTTGGATTGCATTATCCACAAGTACCTTATTCACCCTAATCTTAAAAATCAAGAATTTGGGATGAAGGAAAATTTTAAAATGGGGAATGGTTAGAAATGGATGAATAATGGGTTGTTTCTCAATAATAATGGAATATCCATGTATGGGATTATTGGATATGTGTCTTGTGTCAAATAAATGTATTTCATCAAATAGAGCTGGGTCAATTATGGTTTGGGTTTGGTTTAAGATGGGTTATTTGACAAAAATGTCAATAATGGGTTGGCTATCTTGATCTTGCTTTAGAAGTGGAGTATATGATCATGCTTGGGAAGGGAACCACGACATATCTCAGACGATTAGTTATCAGACTTGGACACACTTGGGTATTTTATAGATAATATACCTTGGAGGCACAGTAACATAATGGGTCTATATTATTGGCTTTATTGTGGCTCTAATACCATATTGGATTTTGGAATAAAATATAAAATGTCAAGAGTAGATGCCAAATCATGTAGATGTTGGCTAAATTGAGAGATTTGCTCTAATTCTTGACCAAAGATTGGTAATGCTAGAACAATATTAGCATTCCATGATGTCATGACTTAGACTAACCTTAGACTAATGCCCATAAGCAAGGATACATGCACAGGGGAATATATTATAAGTAATTTACCCTAAAGAGTGTTGATTTGGTCTTTAATTGAGATGAGATGGGCGCAAAGAGTATAGTCTTAGTCTTTTAATAAAATGGGGCCCAAAGAGGTTAGTATTTGCCTAATGTGATTAGGTTGGTTTGGCTTGGCCCTAAAGAGGGTGGAGTGGCATGATATGATTCAAATTAAAGAAATGATGGATGACATTACATTTTCATTAACTGATTGGTGTGGGAGATTGAATGAAAATATAAGAAGTGATTGGAATTTGATTGATTCAAAATAATTATATTTAGTTAAAATAGACCAAATTTGGCATCATTCTAATATATGGATTTGAAGTTATCTTTGCTCAAATTTGGCTTGATTTGTAATGTTGACTTATTTTGACTTCAAATGGTTGAAGTTTAAGGAATTGACCAATTTAGAATTAGATTTAAAATTTCGTTCAAGATGGACCTAATTTAGATTAGATTGTCTTGGTATGTGGTTCATGATGAACCTATTTTGGCTTTGATTAACTCTATATGTGGTTCAAAACTAACCTAATTTAGATTTGATTGGCTTTAAAAAGGAATGTGGTCAAAAGCAACCCAATGCGAACAATTTATTCAAACTATATTTGGGTCCAAATGGACCTTATTTTAATAGTTTCTTATTAGATAGTATAATGATACCTTATGAAAACTGTGATGGTATAACAGACTAGCATAATGCTAACATAAGATAAAGACAACCCAAAAACTAGGTAGGGTAATACTTTATTACATAGGTGTATGTGGAATATGTTGTGATCTATTTTTATTTTTGACTTGGACATGGACATACAATGGATTTTTACACAAAACTCAAACAAACAACATTCAAATACATAAATTTTTTATTAGTGGTCAATCAGGATTTCATCAAAATCACTGAGAATTCAATATACTTACTTTGATAAGATAAATTTTATGGATAAATTTTAACTAATATTTAAATTTAGGTTAACTACCTACCCTCTCTCAAATTCCATATGTTTAAGGCAATCTTTCTGGGTTTTTACCTAATCACCCCTACATTAATGAAGATTTTTTGGTGAATAGGTCTTCATATAATGTTTTTGTTAGCATTATAGACAGTCTTGAGATGGTTAAAAAACTTGTTGAAGAAGAGATACAAGTGTAAATTTATTTTTAGGGGGATACATACCCTACTAAACAGGCCTTGTATTCCTTGATGGTGATTTATAATGGCCTAGCATTGGGATTTAACCCATTAATTTTATGAAACCCTTTATGTGGAAATTCCCTAGGCCTTAATGACACCTTATAACTATGTATATCCCCCATCACATGTATGGGACTGGTATGAATGTTAGGATATCATCCCATAGACACCGCGCTCTAAAGACTCAAGATAAGGAAATGAAACCCTAATAATGTAGCCCAAAAGAAAAAGTGGAAGATATTGTCATTTTTGATTCACAAGATTCCCACCAAGGGAAAGCAAATAGCATACTTAGGAGAATATCCCAAGATAAAATCAAATGGTTATTTTCATGATTCTATGTCACAAAAATAGTGGAAAGCATACACATGAAGGAACCATATGAGCATAGACATTAAGAATTAAAAATAAATAAAAATTGTGTGAAAGGAAATTACTTGGAAATTAATTATTTTTAAACCAAATTGAAGTGTGCATTTATTTAAGGCCCAAATCAAAATGTTTGAAAAGGGTAAAATGCTTTTTTTGAGTTTTAAATCCACGTCTTTGGCCTTAGACCTGAAATAAGATGTTATAAGTTTACAATGTGGTCTTAGGCTAACATGGGAAGTTGTTGAAAATTTTGTCCAAGGGATGGATTTTTAACACAATTTTTTTCTATTGAAATTTAAGGCATTTCCACTGAAATGGTGTTTCTATCAAAAAATGCATCAATTCCATTGACTTATGTAGAATAGATAACAAATAGAATATTTTGGTAAAACCACTTCGTACCAATGTGTTTCTACCAATTAGTGAATTTCCACAGATATTAAAGATGTTTCCATTAAAAATAAAAAAATATTTAGAAAATTTTACTATATAGTGTTTTCACTAATTTGTGTGTATCTAATGATATGAATGATGTTTCTATTGATTCTATGGAGTGTTTTTTCTCATTTAGAAACATGTTTCCTCTTATAATGACCATAAAGTGTTTTCATGGATTTGTGGATTTTCGTTGATATGAAGGATGTTTCTAATGATTTTCCATAGTGTTTTTGCCATGTAGAAACATGTTTCTACCAATTATAATGATCTAAAAAACACAAAAAATAGAAAACAAATCATTTATTCCATTTTTAGGGATGAAACTACCAAAATCTAATGGCATCTTCATTGATTTGACATGGAATGGATTTTTTAAAGTTTCTAAATAAAAAATATGAATCAACTAATGATTCAATTAATTTTTACATTTACAAGAATGGGAAGGGCCTAGAAGATTTTTCAAAGCATGTCAGGTACCATGAAGTATGCCATTCTATGGGAGATAAATCCAAAGAGGGTTAGTTCAATCATTGGTGAATACTCGTAAAAATAATTTAATGAAACTAACACCCTAGGCATATTCACTATGTTTGAGCAATACTAAACAAAAAATGAATCAAATAAAAGACAAAACATAAACATTTCATACCCTCGATGAAGCACCTCCTTTTATTGCTAGTTTTAAGAGGTATATGCTTAGATTATATAAATAGAGATCTTTGGTGATGTTGAGTCCACATGTGGGAAACATATCCCCTTCTCTACACTTTATTTGGCTTAAGAATTGTGAATCTCCTTAGGCATTTTTGTAGAGTAAGTTTAGGTTTAAGAAGCATGTCTATAACAAAGTGGGGTCTTCTATTTTATAGACTTATTGAATTAGTATAGACCATCTATCTTTATCTCCAAATAGAGGGATAGGAATGAGTCCTCACCTTCATCAATGTTGGAGGTTGGAAATGCAAGAGGGTACGTTAGAGTGTGGAAGATATTTGGAATAAACATGAAATCATGACCCATTTTGGAGTGTATAAGAGGGAGGAGTGTGTAATAAGGTGTAAGAGAGTGTAAGATATTACATAAACTCCTCTTATTTACCATTGAATTTCACATGTGATGTCATAAAGATGAGAAATATTACCTTTTTTATTTAGATAATTATAGATGTTCCAAAATTTATGTAAAATTTCATTACGGGTATATTAGGTTAATTAATAAAAGTTAATCAATAACTAGAAGAAAAGTGATTTTAGTCGGGTTTAAAGTGTTAAAAGAAGACTTAATTTATTAATTATGGGGATTGAATAATGAATAGAATATTTATTAGACTTGACATGAAGTGTCTACACTTTAAAAAAATGGAAACTCAAGGAGTTGCCTACAAAAAGCTGTGTGATTTACAAATTATTTCAATCAAAATTTTCCTAATTCTTTCACAAAATAAATTCAAGGTTTGACAATTAAAAAAAATGCAATAAATCCCATTTATCCCTTTTGAGTTGCTTGCAACCATGGGGTAAAATACCATGTAACTAGGGGATAAACTTAATAAATTTAGTGATGTCATAATTTTATTTTTATCCTGTCCATGCCAAATATTATGTCATGACTACATGCAAACTTATGCAAAGTTAAATATGGTTGTAAAGAGTTAACCTTTGGAGAATTAATTTTGGCTTCACTTGACAATGTGTGGCTTTACCTTGACACTGCATTATGTGGTACATACTACATGCGTATGTCCAAAAAACTATATATACCTATGCAAAAATCCTTGTTTTCCTTCTACATAAAATTTTTAGGTATAAACCATCCACAACATGCAACCTGTGTAGGTGTAAAAAAGACAAAAATGTCAGTACATGATTACATCACGTAATTTTAGAGGTTTCTGGAAAGCCTCATGGATAAATGATGGATAGAGTGTACATGAGGTATAGTTCACACATTAAATTATGAATTTATTTAGGTACAACATTTTATACATACATATGTAGTGAAGATAGTTAGACCGTGCAACATAAATCAGCATCCACCATTACATAATACACATAAAAACAAGATAATCAATAAAAATTTTAGACATTATAGTAAAACACATTATCCATTGTTTTGTAAGAAATATAACAACAAAGTAACCAATAAAATCCATCAATATAGAGTGTACAAACCCTCATGCAGTCTATAGTTTAGAAATATAGAGTATGTTGTTGCACTCAAACTGAGGTCATGCAGATATGTAGATATCTCCAAATTGGTATATAAAACAAAAGATAGAAACAAACCTATAAATTAACTAGAAAAACATAGAAAGATGAATTTTTGACAAAAAAACTTAGTCCTCTAAAATTTTACAATGAATAGTACAAAATACTACTTAGGTAGAC
>JARHVA010003853.1:1725000-1750000 GCA_037957365.1 Torreya grandis
CGCCATCATGATTGGGTTCATAAGGCTGGTTGGGAGGGTTTGTCTAATTTGGTTACTTTTTGATCCATTCTTAGATGATTTTATGAACAAAATGAAGTAATACGTAATTAATTATTTAAATTTTTTATACATTTCTTACTTAGTTGATAATGTTTAATGTTATTTGATTCATGAACATAGTTATTATTCTATCTTGATTCGATATTCGTTAATTGTGTTAGTGTTAACATATGTTGTTAATGGAATGTGGAAAATGAATTCAAGCTTAAGTGTTACTTATGGTAAGATGCAAAAGCTAAATTTGTTATATTGATGATTGTAATTCATTTTTTAAGGTATTAGATCTTTAAGTTCTCATTTCTATTTCTAAATTAGAGTATTATATTGATATTATTAATGAAAAATTAATTTCTTAATTTGGTTATATTATCATGATATTTAAATGATTAAAATTTTACTCACACACACACACACACACACACACACATACACATGTACTTGATGTAGAAACATAGATATTTTATTTGTTAAGTAAAATGGTAATCATTAATTCATTAAATATATACTAATGAATTGGTTTATATTTCATGTTGTAACGATTAGAGGTTGTATAAAACATGGAGTTGTCTTAAATTTTTTTAGTTATAATATGTGATTAGTTCAATTACACTTACTACAGTGTATGCAGAAAACATAAACAAATACCTTCCTCTAATACACACTTAAAACATACATGGTTGTGTATAGACATATGTATACTATTATTATATCTTAAAATGTTATTTTCAGTCTCTCATTTATTATTATATGTTTATTGAAATGAATAATTTTTTTGAGTTAATTAGATTTTTAAAAAGCTACCTAGAATGTAATTAAATTGGGAGTCTTAGATGAATTGATATATAATTAATTTGAACTATCTTAGATTTCTCTAATTTATGAAATGAATTAGTTGAAAATAGTGTTCTAATTTTTTTGATATTGTATCAATAAATGATTGATGTATACATACTTAATAATTTTATCACTATGCACTGCATGTGTTTTTGACCCTTTTCTGTTGGTTGAACTTGTTTGTATTATTACATCATGGCATGCCCTACATTATTTTTGTAAAATTTCCTTAAGTGTAACATTTTATTTGGGCTCTACTAAACTTGAAACTAGGTTGAATTCCTATTTTGAATAAGTTGTTTGCATTTAATTTTATGAAAATATTATGTTGTTCATGTACTTTTAAATCATCTAGTTCACTTAAAAACCTATTGAATACAAGATTATAACGTACTTGTTCAAATCTATAATATGATATTTTATTTATGATTAAATGTATTACCTTATATGATAATGGAAAATATTATATAAAGGGATTTTTTTCCTTAAGGAGTTATTTATTATAAGAATGAATTAATGGGATAATTATTTATCATTTCGATAGAATTTTACGTTAAAGTATAACTAAAAAAGATTGGAATATATGATTTGAATATGTTCTTTGTCTTTAAACTTATAAATAGTTGTATGATCAATGATTTTGTGGAGATAAATACCCTTGTATGTAATATGTTTCGAATTCATTGAATGCTCTCTTATTTTATTATATCGCATTAGCTATGCTAATATAATGTCATAACATAGATTCAATTATAGGCTGCCCATGAAAGTTATAAATGAATAATGGTGTTCATCCTAATTTTATTAGCATTAATTTATTTGAATAATTAAATTCATGCTTATTAATTAATTATTGTGTGTGAAATAATAAAGGAACATGTTTGTAATAGTGTGGTGACCCTAATGCCATGATGTAATTGATAACCTCAGCCATTATCACTATGATGCCTTGAGTTCCACTATGTTCTTATTTGTTTTCTCTTTTATTAAATTATGTTTCTAATATATAATTATGGAAATATAACATAAATATGCATCTGTTGAATTGATTTCTAGTTGCTAGTTATAATTTACTTTTTTAAAATTATATTTGATTATGAAATTAGATCAATAAAGTAGCATGTACTTTTAACCAAATATTATTAACCTAAATGATAACATAAGTTTTTATAACTATCCTTTTTCTTAGAATGATCATAAGATCTTAAACATCCTAGAGCGGAACTAAAACTCACTGAAGAGAGTGAGGTATTTACCAAGGATTAAGGACCTATAAATGGTCATATGTGAAATAAAGAGTACCACATATGGTGTTTGGGTCCTATCCATGAATGAATATATCAATATGTGTTAAACCCTATAACATCAATAAAGGTATCTTCCCTCTTCATAGAAATTTTTGTATGTAGTTACCTCTAGTTAATTACCTCAGTTCACCTCCTTTGGTTTCTATTGCACATCTACGAGTGTGTTAAATGATTATCACTTGTATTAGTAAGTGAGGTATTGGTTTTGACACACATCCAAAAATGTAATCTGATATATATTTCAAAAAAAACATTTGGGGTTGTTTCAATTAAAATAATACCAAGTGTTGATTTTACTAGAACATGCTTTGATATCATGTCAATATGAATCATAATTTGTCATAATGGGTCATAATTAAGAACTGGTGACATTTGAACACACTTGACTCTTGATACATGAAAACATAAAATATTATAGTAAATAGGGAACAAAATATGAGTAGAATAATAAATTGGTAATATAAATGATGAAAATAGATTTGAGGAGAGTTACATAAATAGGTAGAGGAGAGGATTCCACCTCCATTTGGAAATGTGAAGATAGAATAGTTTGTAAATGGAAAGTGATCATTATGTTCAAGATATCAAAAATGGTTTGTAACTCTCAAGTGCATCCACACCAACCAAATTTAATACAAATTGGACATGTGTATTTTAAACATAATGACCTAATTATTACACCTAATAAAGTTAGATACATGTGTAGGAAAAACATAAAATGGAATAAAAAACATACAAAGTTTGTGCTTTATAGACTTACTGGGCTTTCCTTAATCTATTCTATAGATTTTATGATTTTATTTCAGGATCTTTTAGCTTAGTGTGGTTGGATATGGTTCTTTTTGTACCTTTTCATCTATAACTCTAGTTTAATGTTCATTATATATTTTTGGTACCATGTTCTATTTTAGGTTTGAGGGATCATGTTGAAACCCTTAGACGATGAAATTAGTTGACTATTATTTATTTCATTTATTCCATTTTTTACACAAGTTCATTTCTCTATTGAAACTTGAGTTTCCTGAAGTCATTATCCTTTAGTGTGATAGATCTTCATTTATTTTGTTTTAGTTGTTTTTTCATTATGTGGGCTTTCATGCCCTATTTTTGAGAGTGTTCACTACTATAGATTTTTTTTATTTATTGTATTTATTTGAGGGACTAATTAACACCCTCCATTTTAATGTTAATAAAAATAATTCATTATTTATCATAATCACATTGAATCCTAAAAAATTTACAACATGTCCTATTAGTTAATAAATCCAAATTAATTAACTAATCCTTAATAAAAAATTCCATAGTGTCTGAATATTTATATCTTCTAAAAATCAATAAAATCCAAATATCCTCATATCACACTCAAATCTCATTAAAATTTTCACACTCCCCCCAAAAAACAATTTTAAACATATTTATCCACATCCCCATGTAATCAACCCTTCTTTTCAAGCAAATCACTTCTATATCTCATCAAGGAAAATCCTAAACACATCCCAACCCTGCATATTTAATTTTCAACCTCGCTTATTTAATGAGAATGAGAACTCATTTTCCACCATTTATTTTTAATCAAAATAAATGGATCATAAACATCATGAAATCCTATAAATTAAGAGTTTCCACACTTATTTCAACAAAGTTTAATTTTCCTAATATAAGTATACCAAAATTAGTGAGGCAGATTTCAATTGAAAATGAAGTGTTTCTCAAGTCTTCACATAAATCTTAAACTATCCTCTTCACTCATCATCAAATAATCTACTTTATAATGAATTATGTTTTCATATTTCACACATGTATTCTATAATATTTTTTCCAACTACATCTGAGAGCATTACAATTTTTGATAAGGAGGTTATAATGAATTTATAATGGTTTATGTTTAATTATTTATTTGATTTATTCTTCATCTTCCTCAATCTTAGGATTAATGCCTAGCTTAGTGGTAGGATTTTAAATTGATTTTATTTTTTTACTAACCCAAAACCAACCTTTGTAATCATGTGTTACAAATCACACACTTGGTGGGACTAAGTACCCCATAATTACTTTTGAATCCATCCTAACTTTTTTTTAAAATATATTGGAGTTGTTTTGAGCTACTATTTGCTAAAATACACAAGTGTTTGTGTGCATTTTCATGTAACACCTTTATTTTTCTTAGATTATAAATACACAAGTTGCATTCACTTTAGGGTGCAACCTAGATTTCTATGTCATGGATTGACTTCTAAAGGCCCATTCTTGATCATACATGCTTTATTTTGGGTCCCACTTTTTAAAACTACATTTTTTTAATGAGATATCTAAATTTTTGGTTGATTTGAATACATTTCTTGTGTATTGTTCATGAACAAGCATTTTTGACATATATCACTTATTGAAGATGTTCTAAATAAAATTTTTAATGTTTTTTGTAAGTTTCCCATCGAGATCAAAAATCAAACTACTAAGCTATTTGTCACATATTTTAACTTAATAAAAATGTGATTATTCAAAACACATCTCACCACACTTATTTTGGTGTATTTAAAAATTAAAAACACCTAATTTTGATGATTCAAATGAACTTATTTGTGTTTCATTTTTTGTTTGTGTCTTTTCTTGAAATAGCATGCCTAATTCTTGGATCCTATGTGATAAAAAACACTTGAGTTATAGTTTAACCCTTCCTAAAGATACGCTACATATTCTCTCCTTTTTCCCCTAATGGCACCCTAAGAATCATAAATAACTTGTCATCCCTTTTTATATTTGGTCATGTGAGACTTTTGTCACCAACTATGAGTCCTATATTAAAATTATCCAAATAATTTTTTTTTTAATCACAACCATGAAAGTAAATATCGTAACTTTGACACCCAACTATCAGATAACACTATCGAGGAATGATTTCCAATGACACTCCACTATAGTATTATATTTGGAGTGGTTACGAAGGGACTAGACCCTTTTATGAATCCTTTTATCACCCTCTTCTATATACTTGGGCCCCATAGTACTGCCATGTATATAGGGGACACACTAGTTGAGTTTATTTTACCATAACATTAAGATCTTCGATAACAAATGATACCCAATGTAGGGAAAACAAAATTATTGAAGATTATCCATCACATATAGATGCTTAGTGATGGTTGAGAGACCAAAAATTTTATTTATTTCTATTAATAAATTGATGGGAACTAGTCATTGCACACCCATTTATCACTAATCATAGGGCTTGTACTTTTGTGATTGCTTATTTTTCTTAGTACTCGTATTGTGTGTTATCCTATATACCATAAATAATGCTAATTTTCTTAAGTCCAACCTTGTAAAATCCAATTATAAAATTACATATTAAGGTGTTACTCTTTCAAAATCCAGAGTCAATCTACCTAATATTAGTACTACATTATCTTCATTATACCTTTACTTTATCCAATTTACAACACAAATGAAACCTAATCAAGTTGGTTACCTAATATATAATTAAAAATAAATTCAAGTTGAGTAAAACCTTTTGAATTAAAATAAATTCAAACTCTTTTATAGTCAACTCTTGAAGTCAAAACTTTTTTCTAAAATTTAATTTAAGTCAAACTTTTCAAAGTAAAGTTTGAAAGTCAAACAAAGTTAATGTCAAATTAGGGTAATTTTGACCAAGTAAGACATCCACTTTCTAAATCAATTCAAATTTGACCAAGTCAGATCCACTTCCAAATTCAAACATTTAAATAAATTTAAATCATGTTTAGTTTGACTAAGTCACATCAATTACAAATTCAAATCATATCCTTGCCTTTCCATTTAATGTCTCACACTTGTTAGTTGGGAATAATGAAATCACAACATCCATACTTTCTTCCATTCAAACAAAAATTCAAAATCCAATCTAGGCTTAATCAGATCAAATAGTATAATCAAATATCGCATCAAATATCAATGACTCTTACATCAAAACCTATTTAGACCCATGGCATCTCACAATGCCAATCTTGATCTAGCATCACCATTCCAAACATCAATAAATTATTAACCAAATCCTACATAATATCGAAAATGTATCCCACATAGAATAAATATCAAACCCTTCATTCACTAGTAGAACATATAATTCCCTTAAGTTATAAACATCAAACAATCCACTAGCTAACACCTATCTAGCCTTAGAGCCACAAAAAAATCCAATAATCCACATATGTCTTGTCCTTGTCATTTTAAATATCATCATTTAACGAAGATATAAATACATATAGATATTATAAACATCCATTATGGATATAACACACTCCCTTTCCCAATAAGAACAAACTTTACTTCCAAGTAAAGGTCAATATAATCACTCTATCCTAGACCAATCCATATTTGAGGAACCATTTTTTTTTTAATCACCCATATTTGATGAATCCAAAACTATTTTTTCCCACTTATCTTTGAAAAATGACCCATATTTGATGAGTCCATCTTTTATGAACCATAATTTGGCTAGTTACCCATCCTTGGTCAACCTATTTTTGACCAGTCACCTATATTCGATGAACTAATAGTATTTGATGAGCCCATCTTAGGTGAACTATAATTTTTACTATCAATCATATCACATCACATATCCAATTTCCCACTACACAAATCCATATTCCTCTTGTGGAAATGATACTTAAAAAAAAAAAAAAAAAACATCAATGTGCCTTCTATTTAGACAAGACCAACATTAAGAACCAGTCAACATCAACATCTGATTAGTTTATAAACACATAATATATTATCTCTATTCTTATCATAAATAAGGAACTCAATGATAATAATTATTCAATGTTATGCATGGACACCCTAACTGCTTGTTTTCAAAACAACAAATAACCTATAACAACAAAAATACTTCAAATCATGAGATATAATAGCCAAGGATTTGGTCTTCATGGACAAAGAATCATCGAACCAATATATACCTAAGTACAAGATGGTTCTCATGATATTGGATACAAGCCATTGGTTCATAAACATAAATGTGTTAGTGATAACTTCATGGTTAATAAAGAAGCTTCATATAACAATAATATGGGACTCATTTATATTCCTTACAAGGATCATGTTTCCACCCATCTTCTTATCAATTCCATCCATCCTTTCCACCATATTAAAATTCAATCTCGCACACATATCAATTGGGACCAACAAAATAACATCATCAGCATTATTTTATAGAAATAAAATGATGGTATAAATCATGATTGGCATCTATCCAGAAGATCATAAAGTTGCATCAACATCCCTTAATGAAAACTTGTCTGAGGCACTACAGGACAATCAAAGTCAAAAAATTAGAATTCCCTATTAAAACCTTGTTTGAATAAATATGGTGTAAACCAACAAATCAAGATCCAAAAACTACATCCCCTATTGATCCTTATTTGAGGCATTATGTGGAAATCAAATTCAAAATCCTATAAATATAGAATAAAATTCCCCTAGTGAAAAATTGTTTAAGTCACTATAGGAAAATCAAAATCAATATCTAAAAAGTCAAAATTTAAACATCTTATTGAAAACTTCTTTAAGGAACTATCAAACCAAAATCAAAATGAAATCACGTTGATACTCTTAGTGTCATAGAATGTGATATTGTTAGGCCCAATCCCCCTTCACATAATGATCCCCACATCCCTTCAGTCCTTCAAGAAATCAATAAACATCCTCCATCGAATACAAATTTTGCTTTACCCTCATCAGAAACACCCTTTTTATAGGGGCTATGATGACATTTTGATCAATTTGGATGAATCAAATCTATAAATCAATGAATTTCATGATGACATCTTTGAAATGCCTACTTGAAATATCAAAGGGTTAGCATTATGCATCTCATAATACTCCATTGAAATGAGATACAAATAAATGAAAATAAATAAGTTAAAGAGAGATAAATAATTCATCTAATGGTGAAAACCATGTTTATGGTGGGGAAAGTATCATGATGAAAATTAGGTTTCTAGTGGCATGTGTAAATAATTAGTTGTTTGCATGTAACCTAACACTTGTAGGTAGCCCCATCTACATCCTTAGCAATTCCTTTAAAACCATTTTTTCCATCCAACCCTATCCAAGTCTCTATTCATAAACATATTATCAAAATCTAAAACCATCCTATCATGCCCATGTTTTACACCATTTTGACTTTAATAAATAAGTGAAAGATGTTTTAAGCCCTATTTTGGGAAACATCTTGGCATATCATCTAAATGACACTTTTACTGGGCACCTGGTTCCAACATGACATTGCATTTGGATATCCCTAATCCATTCTTAGTCATAATCCCCCTCATCATTCATTATCATATAACAATATCCTAAATCTTTTCCATCTATTAAATCTCCCATACTAGCGCTAAAATAAGTTTTCCCTTTGTTATTAACCCCATTGTATATAATTATTCCATAAAAATCTTAAAAAATCAAAAATTCCAAAAATCATTAAAAAAAAAACATCAAATAATCTAAAAATCCCAAAAAATTAGAAACTAAAAATATCCAAAAGAGATATAAATCCTTAAAATCCAAAAATATTTTTCTTGTCCTAAATTTGATCAAAATCCTTAATCAAATGATTTCAATGACCATTGGTATGTGTCCTTCCCAAATCCACCCTACTTGGGGAAAATCAAATCATTCTATATTTTTTGGATATTTCATTCCCACATCCCTCTATTTGGGGAAAATTAATCAAATCTAATGTTTCACACTTTTGAGATATTTTATTCTCAACTATGACTTTGGTGTGTAAAACGAATGCATGAAACTTATTTTATGGATATTTTTTTCCCAATCCAATCCCATTACATGTATCCTTACTTGGGGACACCATCTATCTATCAATATCATCTTGCTTTCATGTGTGTATTTTTACTTGATTAATGACAAGATGTTTTTTGTTGTTTTTCTTTCAAGTTTGTATGTATATTTATTATTTTCTTGTTTATTTTACTTTCATATTGTGTGTTGACTCAATCCATATGCATCAATAGGTTTAACATGGTTTCTCCATATCATGGTGATTTCACACACTTATACTTAAGTCCATCCATCAACATACAACATCAATATCATCATTAATTTTCCACATCATCATGTGTTTTCTTCATTTTCCTATTGGATCAAGGGTCAATCTTTACACACATTGTGTCCATGTCATCACAATGTTTTATATCATGGTGGACACTGTCATGTGTGACATCAAAAATTATGTTGAAAAATATCTGTGGATATGTGATAATGTAGTGGTTTATCCCATTTCAAAATCATATTTCCAATTAAACTCATCCAATCCATCTTTGAAATTAATGAACATCATATCAACATATATTTCTCATCATTTCCCATCATATTCCTCCCTTCTTGGGAGAACTATAGTGGTTTGAGATTCATTAAGATTATGTAGGCAACACTCAATCACATGGAGTTTTTGAGATCATCTCATCTATTATTGTTATAATTAATATTCTTATTCTTATTCTTATTTACATTATCCATCATCACATCATTATTAAATTACTTGGGGTATACTTGTGTTCCCAAAATTTTTATGGTTTTTCATTATTTGAAAAGTCATTATACCATAATCATGTACTTTTACGTTAGCCTATCAAATTCTCTCCATCAATCAACATGTTTATATCATCCTTAATATGTACAATAGGTTAAGTCCTTTATATATTCTTAAAAATCATTAATCAATCATTCAATATATTTACAATCTAGTATCACATCTTCTACCCTACTTATGGAAAATCAAGGTATGTAGCTTATCGTAGGATGTATCCTTCCTGAATCCACCCTACTTAGGGAAAAATCAATCAATCATCCATATTATCTAGGCTCATCACTTTTTCCTTGTTTGGGTAAAATTAGACTTACTACTCATCATTGGGATGAGTCATTCCCCAGTCCACCGTACTTGGGCCAAGTTAGTCCCATAGTTTTGTTAGGATATTTTTCACACATATACCCTACTTGGGTAAAATCAAAGAGTGAATTTCTCATGGGCTGTATCCATCCAAACTCTTCTTTACTTGGGGAAAATAAATCCATCATCATTAGAAATAAACATGTGCAAGCATTATCTCAAGTGGGTTAATCTCATCCATGGTTTAGTCTCACATGTTTATCACATCCATTCTAGCATCTTCCTCTATTTTTTTATAGACCATCCACATCCTTCATCCCCACATTTCCTCTCAAGGGGTCGTCACCCTTAAAATTATTTCATCCATCATCATCTAAATTTCATCAACCTTTTCTTTCATATTCTTTCTTTGAATTTTTTTTAATTCACTCAATGTCTCAAAACATCTTTTCAAAGATGGGAAAATTTTAGACACCTAAAATTGATCACTTTGTGTAAACTTTAACTATTTGATAATTCCACAGTAAAATCATCCTTAAATCCTAAATCAGTCTTCTATATGTACTAACATCCATATCCTAACCACTAAGTGAAATTCGTGGTATAATGACATTTAAAACCCTAGGGAATGTAGGATCAGTCAAATGACAAGAATAATTGTAAAATGATCATGAATAAACTTGGTTACAAATAAAAAATGTTCACCAAATAATTAAATTTATTTTATAGTTCACATTACAAATATGATAGATTAAATAGATATCATAATTTTCTTGTTGCAGTAAATTGAATTATTAATATTTATGTGGTTAGAATTTGATAAGGAATTTTTAATTCTTTTTATGTTCCATGGGAAAATTAACATCATAATCTTCTTATTGCAATTAATTCCAAATAGTGGGTAGATATCATTGATTGAGTCACTTTAAGTTGATAAGAATTAGAGATGTACCACCCAAATAAACAGAAGTCAAAGTGAACACAAGATTTTTATGGAGACCTAAAATTCTTCTTGAAGGAGTTGCACATTTTCCATAAAAAATATATATATGGGAATTAATATTTAAAGTAAAATGATATGATATATTTTAGTTTAGTTTTCTAAATTGTAAACAAGTCCAAGTACTTCTAACTTTCAATTTTTATACAAGTGAAAAAATATATATCAAATTTATTAAATTATAATATATACAAAATTAAATTAAATGTCTCATTTTTGGTGTTGATTTACAATAAAATTTAATAATTTCATGGTAACATAATAGTATTATCAAAAAAATATAATAATAAAAATAATAATTTAAACACTAAATTTTATCAGATGATTTATCCAACCATTTTAATTATCTCAAAACAATATTATCCATTAATCCATCCAACAACTTAAATAAATAGAAATTCAATGCATAAAATTCACATTTATTAAATTGTGGTACAAATATAAATTTGTAAAAAATGTGAAATTATTTTTGGTTACCTTTCATTATTTAAAAAAAAAACTAGGTATTTATTCTCTGATTTTAATTATTTACAAAAAAATTGGTATTCCAAAAAATAAGAAAACTGAGTATGGATATCCATCAAGTATAATGAAAAGGGTTTTTTAAGAGTGTTTATGTGAAAAATGTAGAATCATACACAAAAATTCAATTGAATTAGAAATCACAGGATGGAATGTGATAATCATTTTATATTGATGACTTGGGTATCCTAATACACAACTATCAAAATATATATGAAATTAATTTAAAAATATATGTATTTAATCTTGTTACATCACACAAAATTTCAAGTATTTTTTGTGTGCTACATTTTCAACATAATCATGTAATTAACAACATATGTATAAAAATACCTTAAATTCACTATAATAATTATAAAATAAAATGTATCCTCACTTTCATCTTCATGTTCATATGTAATAGGCCCCTCCCTAGGTCATTGACTACATGTCCTTGAATGTGTTGAGCTAAATTAGGGAGAATACTAGCAAGGGTTGTTGAATTTGGTTTCAAAAATTAAAGTTGAATTTTTTTAATTTATTGATGACTCTTTTCCCTATCCATTTTGTGTATATAAATAAATTATAGTCATCCAAGAGATAATAATTAATTTTTTTATTCTATTAAATATTATATAAGAATTCTCTAATATACTACACTTTGCACACATTTATATAAGAGGATTCCCCAAAAATACATTAGACTGGATTCCACTTCACAATATTTATTTATGTATCTCCATACCTTTCTCCGAATTCATTTGGCTAACACATTTCATAAGAAAACTATAAAAAATTGCATTTGGGTTCACATCTATGCTTTGAATGTTTTGAAAACATTTGATGGATTCCTCTACATACCCATTCTATGCATACCTTGATATCATCAAATTCTAGAAGATAATATTATGATCACGGATTATATGAAATATATTCCATGCATCATAAACATGTCAATTATTCAAGTATCCCAACAACATTTCATTCCATGAGACCACATCTCATTTAAGTACCGTTTTAAACACTTTGTGTGGATCATTTATGCTACCACATTTCACATACATATCAAGATGGGTATTTCCTATAGTGATAGAAGTCATTAGTTTAATTTTAATTATTTATAAATGGATATATTTTCCTTGTTCTATGGCTTATTAGTTAGCACATGCTAAGAGAAAACTATATAATTTTTTTGAGTTAGGATTTATACCTACTATCTATATTTGTCTATAGAGTTCAATGATTCTTTGCCATAACATTTTTCACATATCCTACTAAAATTTATAGGTTTCATTTCACCTTTCATTATAATATTAAGACCCTCCCACTGCATTAATAGATCAAAACCCCTCTTTGATAAAATTTCTAAGTGATAAAGAATAAATCCAAAGGTTTAGGAGAAACTTTATAGGAGTTCATGTGAGCATTACATGTGAAGAAGGCCTAAAGATTTTTTATTTTATTTTTTTGGTATTTGAGAAGGTAAAAATATTATATTTCTCAAGAAGGATTAGGCTCATGGATATGGAGGTATTCATTTGGACTATTGATGTATAGTGGGATTGGAAATAAAGATAGTGTAGCCCCACTAAATATTAAATGTTTTTATTTTTTTATGGTCATAATGTATTAAATTGTTTGGAAATTAAGCGCTGTAATGATGTTGGAGAGAAAAAGATACATTAAATGTGCATCAAGAAAATGTTTTCAAATCCCATTCAAATTAATTATCAATTTCCCCAAACGTACAAGTAAAACTAGAGGGGATTTAATTTTTAGTTTTTGTAGAGCATGTATTTATAAATTAAAATAGATTAAATTGGTAGTTGTACCTTACTTGAAAACCATGGTCACTAATCCCATATCACCTTTTGTCCATAAATCATTAAGCAACAATAATGTGATATTTCTAGTGGAGGTGATGGTGTAAATGCGGTTGTTTTTTCCTTCATACAACAATGAGTTTTTCGGTGAGGATACATTATATTTCATAGTGAATTTTATAAATGGAGAAGTGGTAGGAAAATTGAATGTCATGCAGATCATGAAAATGGTGGAATATATCAAGATGATATGGGCTATGATGGTGAGGGATAGTAACAAGGTATTTAAGGTGATGGACTTAAATAATCACAAACATATACACATGTAAATTTTAATGGCATGTCACCTTTGTCAATGAAATTCTTAACTTCAACCAAATTATTTAAATTACCCAATACATGATTTAAATAAGTTTAATCCTAATTAAAATAGGAGTTAAATATCCAATGACTCCTCTAAAAACATAGATAACACACCACGTGTCAATTATATGAGTCTAAAAAAAATTAAATGAAAATTTCAATTAATTGAACTATTTAAACCTAGTTATATTAATCTAAAACCAATTAGAGAAAAAAATGGAAAAGGATTCTCCAATAAAATATGTATCCTATATAATATAATCAACTAATGCAGAATTCCATATGCAATTATATACATATGGATAGATATTATCAATATTTTTTGATTCTCAATTTAAATAATTCTAAAAATAACCATTATACTTGTAACAATAAATCTCTTTATTTATTTAATAAAGGAAAGGTAAAACTACCAATAGAACCACATGTGCTACTTAATTTTGGATTGTCTTTTAAACCTAGGTTCAAATCCACACCAGTTTCTACATACACTCTATTACTGTTATGGCATTATAGGGTATCTCAAATTAGTCACCACCCTAGAGGTTATAACTTCCTTTATGGAGGTTATAACTACCATATTGAAGATTATAAGTTAAACTGAAAGGGATGTAATATTTTATTATGGTAAAGTGTATTTTTGTAAAATAAATGAGTTTAAATTAGTTATTTCACTTCATTATAAATCCATGACCACTAACCACATCTTAACTTTTGTGCATGAAAGGTTAACCAAAAATACTCTTATATTTTAGTTTGAAGTATATTTTTCTTATAAATCATGCAAGTGATGAAATATTTCAAGGTGAGTTGGGTAGTGATGGTGAAGGGAAATGACATGGTACTTTAGATGATATCCTACACTAAATTTCCCATATCATACCAAACTAGGATTCAAGGAGACTTGTGTTTTTACATTACTTACACCCATTGGTAAGTGTTTCATAGCTTTAAATGTGGTGGCATATTTGATTAGTTGTTTTCTATTGTCCAGGGTGGATGAGGATGTCATGAGGACATATTTAGTTAAGGTAGGGCTCAAAATATGATTTGCATCTCAAATCAACACTACATTACCACCAATATGAGACAAGATATTGAGGTTCATGAATTTACATATGTATATAATAATTGTAAATATAACAAATTATAATATCATATAGTATATCTTATATATAATTATGTTACATATTATTTATAATAAATATAATAAAATATAAATACATATAATATATTATATATATAATTATGTTTAATACTATTATATTTATATTATATTATTATATTTTTAGTAGTATATTTACATTATTAGTATATATATTAAGGTTTCCTACCCCTAATATAAATCATGTTAGCATTTAACAAAAAAAATTAAATAAATAACCATTTAAAAAATCATCACAGGTAGGGTCAATCATCAAATATAGGCCTTGGTGACACTAATAGAAATTTTATGATTTGGAATCAAGGCTAGATTTAATGGTCATCCATGCATATCATTAATTTGTTTTTATTGATAGTTATATATTCAATATTTATATTCAAATTTTAATATAATTCATAGTATAATAAATAAACATTAGATAAAAATATATATTTATTGCAATCCCTAATAGTTTTTCACGGCCAATCAAAAAATTTAAATTTCATATAATATGATATCCTAAAAAATTTGATTATATTTTGTAGATAGAACAAATAAATACGGCCATATCACTATAAAATTTTGGCCTTGTTTGTAATTAACTGATTTTAAAATTGGATAATGGATTTTTTTTTCTTATTGTCACATAAATTAAACTAATAGTTTCCCCAAATGTGCATGTTATGTTGGAAAAAGGGATATAACTTTATGTTTTTGTAAATTATATATTTTTAAAATGAAGTAATGTAAATTTATAGTCATAGTTAACTTGAAACCCATGGATGTTAACCCTATATTACCTTTTGTGCATAAATCATTTAGAAATAATAATTTGAAATTTATAATGGACATCATGGTATAAAATGAGGTTGTATGTTACTTCATAAAAAATGAGTTATGAGTGACTTCATACAATAATGAGTTGTGTGGGGAGGAGAAGTTTCATTTCAAAATGAGCTTGAGTAATGGTGAAGTGGTGGGAAAGGACAAGGACATATAGATAATGAAAGTGGTGAAATATTTAAAGGTGAGTTGGTTGGAGATGGTGAATGGCAATGATATAGTATTTAAGGTGATGTAACTGAATAAGCTTAGGGAAAGACACATGAAAAGCTCAATGACATATCAAATTGTTCAATGTAGTTTATAGCTTCCACCAAGATATTTCAATTTCCCATTACATGTTTGAAACATGTGTCATTTACATTAAAACAAGTCTCAAATATTCAATGACTCTTCTAAGAATCTAGATAATGCCCCACCTGTCAATTTGGATGAGTATAAAACACATTAGATGAAAATTATGAATCCTTTGACTATTTAAAACATAATTAGGTGACTCTAAAACTAATTATTAAAATTTAGAAAAGGTTTACTCAATGAAAGATGTCTTTGATATAATCTAATCAACCTGATGTAGGATTTCATATGAAAATATATATGGATATATATATATATATATATATATATATATATATATATATATATATATATATATATATATATATATATATATATATATATATATATATATATATATATATATATTTGCAAGATATTTCAATTCACATCCTTAATAACCCTAAAATTAACCATTTTATTTATAATAGTAGTGCTTAATTATCTTTATTCAGTGAATACAAGAAAGGTAAAATTATTGATAAGACATCAAGCACTGCCAATTTTGGGTATTCTATTGGACGTAGCTTTGAATCCCCACTATTATTTATATACTCTTTGAAATCTTAAATTTATCCCAAATTAAGAATAACACTTATATTTATATATTTAGAGGTTACCACTACCATATTAAAGAGTATAAGTCATAGATCATTTTTATTAAAATTTAAACTAGGATAATTGCTAAAATCCTTTTCATAGTGGCCTTTTCCACACTTTAAACAAGTTATGTGACCAAAATCCTTGCCTATACTACCTATTAATCCATTCCCTGAGGTTGTTTTACCTTCATTGTACCCTCTAGATTGATTGAATACACTAACCTAATTATAAATCACCTATTAGTTTTGGGCATTCCCTCCACCTTAAATTTGGTAAACATTCACATTGGTTTTAGTTAAACTTATCACCTTGAGGTTTATTATAACCTCCCTAATTTTGATTACCACATTGATATTATGGTTTTTATATGATGATAACTTGGTATAGCCCCATATCCTTTGTTTCTTTAATCTCATCTATCGCTATGAGATTATGTATTTTTTGTATGTTCATATTATAGATATTATAGTAACAAGTGACATTGATTTTGTTAGCACAATCCATTAAAAAACATTTTAACATTTCATAATTACCCTTGGAAACTTAAGATTAAAATGTCACAATTTAAACTTATTATTTTTTAAATTATCCTTGGCGTGTCCCTCCACTTCACACATGGGACACTACAATGGTTTTGACATCTCCCATGTAAAACTCATTGAAATATTCTAAAATTGAGTCACCACCTTTAAAATTTAGGATTCAATAAATATGCTTACTCTTATATTTAAGTATCCAATAACTTAAATTTTGAATACATAATCTAATTCTTCATGCACAAAAAAATCATAATTTCCATTTATCTTCTGAATGAAAGTAATAATTTATCAATAAATGGTTGCACATGTTGAAATAAGTGCATGTCATTAGATAATTTTGACAATAATGTCTTAAAATATGCATTATATGCACACATAATTTTAATTACATCCTTATTTTTCTCATTAAGGGTATATATTATCTCTTTCTCAAACTAAGATATATGGAAGTATTTTAGAAATGAATTATTCAATTTGTTAAATTTGACCATCATCTGATCTAGGTTGTAGTTTCAATACTAGATATGCACATAATCTAAAAATGTCATCACAAATTGGCTAGTCTTTTTGTAATTTACTTTGACTCTATTAATGACCCATGATTTTACATTATATAATTTATTATGTGGGATCCTTGATCTCATATATTTGGAATTATGTGTGCATGAGATTAATTAAAAGTTAATTAACTTAATTAATCAAGATTAATAGGTAATTTATTATGGGGTAATGTTGGTATGACTAAATGAAATTTTTTATTAATAGGACGGGGGTCATGTATTTATTAGGGTGATGTTAATATGGATTTTTCAATGATGAATTACTACGAAAACTAAACTAAGGTAACATGATTAGAGTATTAAAAGCATCAAAAGTGTCATGTATAAATTATAATGTCTACATTTTCCGCTCTTTTAATGGGAATTTTGACTATAAAAATCAATGTATTTTCAATTAATTTAAAAGAATAAAAATGGCCTCAAGAGGATTCCCATAGTGGCATGATGAATAGGGATATTCCACTGTGAGAGGGCATGTAGGGATAAAAGAAATGAATGGGATTTTGAAATGAGAAGAAGAGTTATCATGGATGAAATGAAGGGGTTAGGGAGTAAATTTGATGTGGGGATGAATAAATAGGAGATAGGGGTGAAGCTAGGTAATTTTCACTCTTTCTACCCATGAGATCTAAGATCTAAGCCTACATAAGACCTTGAGAAAACATGGATTGCATTCCTATAGATGAGCACCATGGAAATCATGTGAGGGATCACTAGTGACCCAGATGGAGATTGTAGACCGATACATGATTTTTTGGTGTTTGATTTTGAAAATTTTAGGTGTAATAAACAATGTAAACATGTAATAAACACAAATGGTGGAAGGAATATTTTCCTCATGGAATTTTCATAAGTGTAAACAATGTTTACATTCACGTAAATGATGTTTAAATATTTTTGTATCATTTAAATTATGATGGTGTTTATGCATTCATCACTCCTTTTTTTATAAATTCTCATTGTTTACATGTCGATGAATGTTTTTTGTGTACATAAAAATTTTATGCTTCTATTAGTAGACCTTTTACATATTTTTGGAGTTGGGAGTAAGTGTGCATAATTTTGGTGATTGTAGGAGAGACTAATAGTAATTATTACATGCAATAGATATTTATAGGTATTGGAATTATTGTGAGATTATGGGGTTATACTATGTGGAACTAACCTGATAGCTCTCTAATGATAGCATTAGTATAGAGGTGTCATTCAAATATGATTACATTTCATATACCTACTAGGGATATTATGATCACATTAGAGGATGTATTGATAATTTTACACATCCCTATATGGGGTGTTATGGTTTACTAGATATATACGATATGACAGGTGTCACTAAGAATATTTATAAACTAAGATGATATTACATTATAGGTATTAGGGGTAAATTTAGATATATTCTTGGAAATAGGATTTATATACCAATTAGCCCTTCTACTTAGGGTTATTTTAAGTGACATATCTCTTTCTAAAAAGACTAAGAGATATTTTATGGTGAGACTATTAGATGTGGTGATAGATATGTTAGATGATGCCATAGAGTTTACCTAGGGACCCTACATGTTATCCTAGTGATATAGATATTTATATATAGTGTATTATAATGATGTTAAGATTATTGGGGCTTCTACATTACTGTATGTATGGGCCAAGGAGCACATAACTATAAAACATCTAGTAGGGAGGCGATGACAAAGAGATCATGAAGATCATTTTTCATATGGATGGCATATTATTTTGGGTAGATAAAAAAATAATCTAGGGGAATTTAGGTAATATAGGAGGTAAAATAATGACATGAGGTATACATATATTAATTAGAGGCCATACAGGAAGGTACACCCACTATGGGTGGAAGATTTTATATACTCAAGATATTTGATGGTTTTGTTATGTCATCAGCTACCATGAGTATATTATATAGATATATAGTTCTAATAGGGGTTGGTGGTATTTTTTTTTTTTAAATAGGATATTATTTTGAGACCTCTCATTCTTATATGTGTACATAGGGAGTGGTGGGGGCCATTAGTGTATGAAATACTTGATTCTACTAGTTAGTGATCCTTGAATTATTTTTAGTTAGATAGGTGATGGTACATTATAAAATCAAGGGTGATAGATGACTACATGATTGGTGAGGTTGATTGTCCTAGATCAGTAATTTAAGACTCTATGGGAATACATTCATGATATTTTGAGAGCTCATACTTATAAAATGATATGATGAAGGATGCAAGTAAAGATAGATAGGGTTGATGTAGGTGGATTTGAAGCTAGTCTAGATAGGGAGTTGGTGTTGTTGGAGGTGGAGATGGTAGAGGAATGTCAATTATAGATATAGAGAGTGATGGGGAGATAGAGGAATTAAAGGAGATGGAACAATATTGGAGGTTATTTTGATGGATACGTGAGGTGATAGAGGTAGTTCTATTGATGCAGGAGCATCTTGGGAGTGCTTAAATATGTTACGGATATTTCTTTAAAAAAATAAAAATAAAAAATATTGTAATCATGGACACTTGTGAAGATGAGAAGGATAGGTTTATTTGAATCACATTTAGTTATTTTAGACTAAATAGAGGATTGACAACTGTGTAAGGGGAATCAAGCCATAAGTGGCGTAGGTTGAGAAAGTCTATGTTTAAAACATATTGTTGAGTCCTTTTAGGAGTTGGGTGAGTGGTTTTAGGAATAAATTAGGATTATTTCAATATTGCGAGTAGTAGTGTAGGAGGAAGTGTAGGAGTAAGTTTGGAAAAGGAATGCATTTTAATTGTTTGTAATAGATTTGAGAAAATAATGATTGTTGTATGTTTAGCTATATATATCATGTATTTTGATAGATTTTGTCAATGACTGTTATGTATGAACTAAAGGATTATTTCTGCTGATGAAGGCCGTAATGGGAAGGAGTGAAGGAAGTTATGAAGAAAAGCTTTTACACAGGCCATGATGGTAAAGAATAGAGTATGTTGTTTTCCTATGTTGATTTTGTTTTTGGTATTTTTTGTCCACCTTTCAAATTTTGTATGAGTATAACCACATTCAGGGAAGGCTTAGAGAAACCCATAGATACTATGAAACATATAATGTTTTAGCATAGGCCAATGAGTTGAGATCTGCAAACAGTCTGATGATAGAGAGAGATTCAGTCTGACGCCTCTCTGAATTATAATTCTTTGTGAAGGAAATATTACTTTGTAGATGAGTAGCAGTTTTTCTATTAAATTGTGTGTGGTTATTTCTAGTTTTTTATAGGAAAGAATGGATCTGTTTATTTGTTGCTCATTGGAAAAACCTGTGAGGCAAGTTTCAATAGTCTCGAGCTCTATGCTGATTATCTCAACTAGCACGACTTCCATGGTAAATTTCCATCTGGTCGTGGAGGTTCATAGCTAGGTTTGACCATGTACTATTGAAAATGAATTATAAGTATTTTGTGTAACACAAGCAAGCATACCATTCATGATGCCGACAGAGAATTGAAGTGATTGAATAGTGAGAATGCAGGCAAGAATATTCTAAGATGTTAAAGAATTTGTAAGAGGTAGAGATTTTTAAGAATTTGCAGGAGGTAGGGAGCCAAGAATGCAGGCAAGAATATTTTGAGACATTAAAGAATTTGCAGGAGGTAGGAAGCCGAGAATGTAGGCAAGGATGCAGAATGGATATGTGAGGAAGATCAACACTCTGCAAGGCTGCAGGAAATGTAGGAGATCATCAGTCTTTCAATAGAATCGCTTGGATGAGGTTGCTGAACAAGAATATGAAATGAAGAGGCTCTCTTAAAAGAAACATGACCACAATATATATAGATTATATATATGTCTTGCCCAACCATGGAGATAACTCACATTTGTTGTCTGTTGAAATCGCAGTGGAAGTGTTACTCTGAATGTATATAGCTGCAGGGTCTTTCCAAAATCTACGGACTCTGCAGGTTATGAAAATTGAGTTCCGAGAGCCCGTCTAGCTCAACTGGTAGAGCTGTTGCAGTATTTCAGATCAGAATTTTGTTTTGTAGAGAAGGGCATTTTCATCAATTTTTGGAGAAGAGCGCACAGCAAGGGAAGTGTAGACTTCACTGTTTGAAAACTAAAGTCATTAGTAGATCATTTGATATCAGAGCGCAAGGTTTGAGTTCTTGGAGAAGCAGCCACATCAAAGAATTAGGTATGGATGTTATGTGAAAAGTTCTGAAGAAATTATATGTTGACAAATTGTGTTGGGAAAGTGGTATGCAGCAAAATCCATCAAAGTAAATGTGAATTAAAGCTTGACAGGAAATAAAGGTTCTTGAAGACCTTGAAAGAGAAGATTAGTGACAAGAAGAAGATTGTCCTAGACGAGGTGGAGGTATAAATAGCCTTGAAAGGTAGATGGTTTGATTTGTTGTACCTTATTTGCATTTGTAAAGTTGGAAAAGGTAGAGATTTTTGAATTTCAATGAAGAATAGATATAGCAGTAAGACTTGAAAGGTTTGAAAGAGAAGTGAAAAACCTTGAAGTGGAAAGAAAGGAGTGAGTAACAAGAGAGAGTCCAAAAGCCATAGAGGCTTGAAGAACAAAGAAAGAGAGCTAATACGCTCCTGGAAAAAGAATATATATATATATATATATATATATATATATAAGTTTGTACTCTTCTAATCAGTGTTTGATAGAGATAATGTATGTTGTGAGGTTGCAGGTTCAAGGCAGTCAAGCCATTGAGGTTTAAGAGGACAAGAAGCCAAGGGAGGCTTAGTGGAAGAGCTAAGAGAAGCTCTAGAAGAATATCAAAGGGAATTGCTCAAGAAGAAGAAGAAGATCCAAGAAGAAGCTTGTATAGTTTCCTAAAAGACTAAGGTGAAACAGACTTAGGTGAGGTAAAGAATGGAGATTGAAGAGTTGACAAGAGTGATAAAGGGACTGCCTAGAAGAAACATAAACCAGATAAAGAGAGAGAAACAAGAAAGAGAAGAAAGAAAGAGACAAAAAGAGGAAGAGTACCAAAGAGAAGTGAGTGAGATAAAAGCAAGGATAGCCATGATAAAATTCATGGTAGAAAATATGGAAAACCCATGGCAAGGATGGGTAATGAAGAAGAAAAGAGTAAGATGGCCATTGATGGAGAGAAGAAGAAGAAGAATGCTAAGAGTTGCCTTAAGGAGAGATATGAAGAAGCATAAACAAAAGGATAAGCTCAAGAATGGAGCTTGGACAAAAGTTTTAGTTTGAAGAAGAATTTCAGTATGAAGAGGATCAAAAATTGGTAGATGAGACGGATCTCACCATTGAAGAAATAGACCAACAACAACAATCATTCAAAAGATCATGTGGCCAAATTTTTTTGTATCTGACATTTCATTTGATGTTTTGTTTACAGGAAAGCAAGTTGAGGAGGAAGGAAAAACATATGATCTAATGAAGATGTTCATGGATCAAGGAGGTGAAGCATCTCATGAGGGAGTGCTTATACAAGAAGAAGAGGCTTGTTGTAATGCCTCAAGTGATGAAGACATGAAGAAGGATCAGTTGGAACTCCAACATAAATAATTGATCAAGCAGGAAGAAGAAGTCCTTACTCAAGAGGACAAACAAAATGAAGAGCTGCATGATGATGAAGAACAAAGGTATAGTGATCAAAATTCAAAATTGGAAAAGATTGAAGATGACAATTGTCAGTTGCATAATGTTGATTTTGATTCAAATGTACTAATCACTAAGGAGGAAGATCTCTTAAAAGAAATATGGTAGTTTGATCAAGAATTTGCAGATGAAGGAGAGTTTCTTGATAAGAAACAAGAATGTGTATACCAAGGGGTAGAACAGCTACAAGAAGAAGATGAAGAGAAGGTTAAGTGTTTAGACTTGACAATTGAGGAAGATATCCTGAAGGAGATAGAAAAACTTGATGGAGAATTTCTAGTTGAGGAACCAAATAGGATTTTTGTGTATCAAAGTAAAGAGCAGTTGTTAGAAGAATTGGCAACTTTAGAACATGCCATTAACCATGAAGAGAATACCAAAACTTGTCTTATAACAGTATTTGAGGAGGTAGAACATTGTTGTGAAGAAGAAATGAAGACAAAGGACCAAGAAGTCATATTAGAATAGTAAGTACGGGTTCAGAAATTTGGAGAGACCCAAGTGTCTCAAATGTTTGTTTCTAATTTTGCTTTGGATGGTGATTGTATAGGTTTGCTTTATAAGGAGATCAAGTACGTAGAGAAGAGAGTTCTTCTAAAAGCTCAAGAAGAGAGAATGGAAGTGGATATCCTCATTCAAGAGGATGAATATGTAAAGAAGAAGGCTGTAAAGAAGATGAAGGGGCAACAAGATGTATTTTGGAAGGAAAAGACAGCAAGCAACACAAGACACAAGTGTGGAAGTCAAGAACATGCACATTTGTATGAAAAATTTAATGAAGAACACATTTGTTTTATAAAATTTTTACCTTTGTAAATGGGAAAACAAATGAAACTCATGAGCAGGAGCTCATGAAACTTTTTAAGCCCAGGAATCTGATGCAGGAGCATCTTGGGAGTGCTTAGATATGTTAGGGATATTTCTTTAATATATATATATATATATACATATATATATATATATATACATATATATATATATATATATATATACATATATATATATATATATATACATATATATATATATATATATACATATATACATACACACACACACACACACATATATATACATATATATATATATATATATATATATATATATATATATATATATATATATATACATACATATACATATTTACACACACACACACACACATATATATATATATATATAGACACACACACACACACACACACACACACACACATATATATACATATATATATATATATATATATACATATTTACATATATATATATATATATATATATATATATATAGACACACACACACACACACACACACACATATATTGTAATCATGGACACTTGTTAAGAGGAGAGGGATAGGTTTATTTGAATCACATTTAGTTATTTTAGACTAAATAGAGGATTGACAACCGTGTAAGGGGAATCAAGCCATAAGTGGCGTAGGTTGAGAAAGTCTATGTTTAAAACATATTGTTGAGTCTTTTTAGGAGTTGGGTGAGTGGTTTTAGGAATAAATTAGGATTATTTCAATATTGCGAGCAGTAGTGTAGGAGGAAGTGTAGTAG
>JARHVA010003853.1:1755000-1775000 GCA_037957365.1 Torreya grandis
GACAGAGGTGTATATGTCATGGTACCGAAGGGAATTGGGACCAAAAATTTCACATACCATTTCTGAGTTAGGGACATCATATGTTGGGATCATGATTTATTCAACTAATAACTAATTTATTTGATATACTTTTGCATTTTAAAGAGATAATTGATAGTTACCATGGCATTTGTAGATTTGTTATTTGCTTGAGGAACTTGTTTAAATTAGATATGATAAAAATATTGTTTCAAGTTATCAACCATTCATCCATAGGGGATGCGTTTATCATATTTACCCTGATACTCATCATTTAATTTTTTTTATAATGAGCTGAGAGTCACCATAAATTGATAAATGTTGAATGTTTCATTCAATTTATAGTTTTAGGCCTGAGATGAGGGCTTCATATTCAGGCATGTTTTTGGCATAAGAAAAATTAATTCTAAATGATTCAGGTATGATATCCCCCTATGGTTTTAGGAACATGATAGTTACCCCAAGCCATGAGTGGTAAAAAAATATTCCAAAAATATTTTCCATTCTGGTGACTTGTTAAGACATAAAATATGCTCATCTAAAAATCTAATGACTAAATTTTTCTTGTCTGATAACCATGCTTTTAATAGTTGATCTAAAAGGGCATGCCCCTTTAGAGCCTTCTAATTAAATATTCAATTTCAAACTCACTTATTAACATAACCCATTTATCATACAATGTATGAGATGCATTTTCGATAGAAGATACTTTAGTGATCAATTTTGGTTTTATGTTTGGTTTGATTATTGATAATGTAATTTCATAGCTTTTGGGAAATAAATAAAACAACTATGCATGTTTTCTCTATTTGAGTATATTTGAGTTAGTATGACATAAAAAATTTACTTAGATAATAAATAACTCTTTGTGTTCCCTGATCATAATGTTGATCCTAAGATAGATCTTAAGTCATACTCAATTATTGAGATATAAAATAATGAAGGCCTTCTTAAATTAGATGGTATTAACACTAGTGGATTTGAAATAAATTGGTTAAATTGTTCAAATTTTTTTTGAACTCCTTCATTCCAATTAATGACATTGTCCTTTTTTTAAATATGGGTAAATGGTTGACACTTATCTATAAGCTATGATATGAATCTCTTGATGTCTTAGATCATTCCTTAGAATCTATGTAGTTGTTTGAGGTTTGTTGGAGGTGAAATTTAAATAATAGATTTTACTTTTTCTATATCAAATTCAATACCTGTTCTAGATATTATGAATCCGAATATTTTCCCTAATTTTATATAAAAGACACACTATTTAGGATTTTGGTACACCTTATATTCCCTCAATATTTCAAATATTCTTTACAAAATAGATGGATGTTTTTCTCTAATTTTTTACTTACCCAATACATCATCCACATAGTCATCAACAATATCATGAAGCATGTCATCTAATATTATAGTCATATCTCTTTGATAAGTCATACCTTAATTTTTCAAGATAAAAGGCATGACTTGATAATGAAAGGTTCTTCATGTGTGGTGAATGTTGTTTTGTGTTGATCTTCAGGTGCAAGTTTTCTTTTATTTTATCCCAAGAAACTGTCTAAGAGTGAAATAATTTCATGTCATAATATTAAATCAAAAATCATGTCAATATAGGGTAAGGGAAAATCATATTTTGGGCATGCTTTGATGGTGTCATGAAATTTGATGCACATTTAGATCCCTATTGGTATTTTTAGGACTATACCAATGTTATATATCTATTACATATATTCAATTGGTTGAATGAACTTACATCCAAAAGTTTGTGTAGTTCTTCATTGACTAGAAGGGCCACGTTAGGATGCATTTTCTGAGTTTTAGTTTTACTGGTTTTTCATTTGCATGGAAAACTAGGTGGTGCACTAAAAGAGATGGATATAATCCAAGCATATTTTCATATCATCAAGGAAAAATATATGAGAATTATGTTAGAATAATGAAAAGGATTTCCCATTCTTTAAGATTAAGATTTGTTTCAATTTTAATGATTTTTGGATTATAATATATATTGATATTACCACCAATGGTCTCTTCAAGAAACAATTTAGAACCATCTTGAAACTATATAGATATAGGGGGAGGTTGAGTTTATCATTTATTGGAACATTATAAAGGTTTATTACTAATAGACTCATCTTTATTTTATTGATATTAATTTTTCTCATCTAATAGTGCCTCAAAGATGTTTTCATTAGGGGACTTTGATATTTTTTATTCTTTTTATATATATTTTTATTTTATGACTATGTAACTCTTCCTACACCCTAAAATATGTTGTTTTATCAACGTTTATTTCAAAACCTTTTATATGATCCCCTAATGGAATGTCATCTCTCAGTCCCATGAACTATGAAACAAGCTCATCATTTTGGATGAAGTTAGTAGTACATGATCTTGTTGATCCTAATAAATGATTTTAGGATATTATAGGTTAACTTTCAAGGTATGGATAAGAGTATCAGTGAAAAGGTTAGTGGAATCAATGTCTTCATAAAGGATATGAATTGAACCTATTTCAATGTCAAAAGATGTTTCCTCATAAATCATAAAAGCATCACTTATATACTCATATGGATCACCACTAGCGGGATTGTGGCTTATTCCATGATATTATTTATTGTTTGTGGGAAGGTATTTTTTACATGATTACATGGTCATGGATAATTTGTACTCTTCTTTTGTAATCATAATGTGACACATGATTTTTTTTGCTATGGGATATTCATTGTTTTGAAAACAAAAGGCTTGACCATCATTATAGAGCTAAGAATCATTAGAGATTTAAATCTTCTCATCCTCAAGAAGGACTTATTTAACAAAATAGTTTTTCCAGACTAATAGGATACTTTTTATTTCTTATTTATCATGTTAGGCCTTACATGAATTTTTAGATAAATAGTAAGTTTACTCAAATGAAAGGCATATTAAATTTTGTATTCTCACAAGATTCTGTCAATGATATTGAAATAGGATTTGGAAGGTGGGGATTTAGATGTGGATGGAAGGTCATCTTGACGGATATATGATGAAGGTTTTAATTACTCTAGTGTTATATATCTATCTAATTTTTAAGAATTTAATGTGATATGAAAATATTGTATTTTATGATATCACCCTTCTAAAATTTTATAGTAACTAGAAGGGTTGAGGGTTAGTACGATTAATAACTTCCATGATGGAATGAGGAAATCTTATGAATTGGAAAAAGTTGGATGGGATAGATTATATGTCATGGATCCATGGTAGACCAAGAAGTATTTTAATGGGTGAATCAATGACGTGTGGTAAATATTGTTGCATGATCGGCCCAATCATGATAAGAAAGTGTATGGTACTTACTGACTCTCTTTCTACATTATCATACACCTTGATTATGATGGTATTTATATCTAAGTCTATAATATATTAACCTAGATGATTGATCTAGGTTAAAGTTTACATGTTTAAACTAGACCCATTATCTATAACTACCCTTGTAACTTTGTATTTGGTAATGTAAGCCTCAATGTACATGGTCAGGTTATGGGATGGATTAGTGGGAGATATGTCAGTTTGGTTGAAAGTGAGTTAGTGACTTGATGAAAAGTTCCCAATGAGTGCTTGGAATTATGATGTATCAATGTTGGTTGGAACTCTTGACTCATAAATGGTTTTATACAAGATGTCTTTATGAACAATAGATATTTTGAGAATGTCCAAAATATAAATATGGCAAGGATTTTTCTCAAGATAGTCAAGTATATTATACTTTATATTATAGGTAGGTAAAGGAGGCCATTGTAAAATGATTTATAGTTCACCTAGTTGTGACAAAACAATCAAGGAATTTAAATTTAAATCCAGAAATATGGTTTTCCATGTAGTTGATGTGACTAAAAACATCATAGGATTTGGAAATTTTTTTGTGATGGACATGATTGGATTGGATTTTCTAACCCTGATTATGTTTTGAATGAGGTTGGTCATATTTTTTAAAGTCATTTTGATATATCCCTCATTGTTATTTTTTAGAAGTGGATGCACTACCTTCAAGATTGATGTCTCCATTATTTATCAAAGCTTTGATATATTCATATACCTTCATGCACCAAATTTTTGAAAGGCCCTTTATCTTATGAAACTCATAATTCTCATTTTATTCATACTAAGTAGTTTTTGTCTAAATCTCACCAAATATTTTATGTTATTATAAGGTAATAATTTCTGTAGCTAAAATTTTATGAAAAACTACTTCTAATAATTCACCCCGTGAAGTATGAGTCCTTCCTTTGACTTCTTGTTTGGGGTGCCTTTAATAGCTTGGATGTGTTTGGAATCAATTTACCCATCACCATCAAAATTATTATTCTTACTAAATAACTTAGATTTTCAAATAGGGTTTGATTTCGGTGATCGTTATTAAAAAGTTTCACCAATTCTTGAACTACAAGGGCCTTTTTGTATTTGAACTACCTTCTAAACAATTCCATAAAAATTTATTACATAATGTAATTGTCAATGGAATTCCATCTCTCTATTGGAGTTGGTGATGAATATAATAAATAATTATTTTATAGGAATGGTCCAATGGAATCTACTTGCTAGGCTTCTCCATCTTTGTAAGTTTGAAGAAAAATATCTCCATTTAGTTTCTTAACATTTCATAGGTCAATCATGATGAGTTAATGTTACACATTATAATAAAAAAAGTTTCACAAGTATTTTAGATAGATTTATGAATGTGGTGATGGCCCCCTTAGGTATACACAAGAACCATTTAAGGGCTTGGCTTCCTAAGCTTCAAGGGAAAATTTTGAGTAGATAGATGTCGTTGTAATAAAATCTTTGTAATGACATGAAAAAAATCCTTCAAATTCTCCCTAGGATCATCCTTTCTTTTGTACTTTTCAAAATTTAAGTATTATAATAAAGAATGAAAATATACTTTTAACATGTCTCATTCTAAGGGTTAAGGGCACAATTATTTGAACTTATACTTCCTATTTTTATTTTGATTCCCATCTTGGAATCCTTAGAGGCATCCTTCATATTTTTATATTCTTAGGAAAATTATTTTCCCTTAAATTTCATGGATTTTGGATGGATAAGAGTGTATTTAGGTGATATAGGGGTCTAATTGGTATGGATTGTCAATTATTTGATAGTTGATTATTGGAATTTTTGTTGTGAAGGATTCGAACTCAGAGGATTTACATGGAAAACTAGTTTTTCCAATTTTTGGATTAACTATTTTATTTTTTTGGACACAACTTGGTTTTTATATTGATGGATTTGTTCAAATATAACTAATTTACCTTTGTTTATGTTGACATGGGAGATATGTAGATTGGGGTTGTCATTGGTTAATTCTGTATGTCCCTTATTTCGGCTAATTGGGCTGGTAGATGTGGCTTGGTCCTAGTTGGGAAGATTTTGGTCCATCATAATTATGACATGACACATGTTTTTGGGATTGAAGTATGTAATTAGTTTGGATCCTATATTTATAAGTTGTATAAGGATATCATCCTTATTCTCAAATAGGTATTGCTTAACTTGGGCATGATCTTGGTCATATTTGAATAGATCATTAGCTTAATATTTATACTAATTTTTATTAGATAGGATAAAATTATCCTCATCATAAATATGATGATAATGAACATGGTCTTTGATGTAGAGCATCATTTACCTTCTCTACTATAATATGATTCTGACACCTCTAAATCAAGTTCTTACAAACAAACTTAAAATCTCTTATATTGTCTTGTAAATTCTCTTTATTTATATTTTATATTTGTTTATTGATGTCATTTAATATAAATTTTAGGATTTATATATATATTTTATGATCTCATACATTTCATTCAACACTTCTCCACACTCTCTTACATACACCGCACACTCACTAATCTTCAAGTTTCTTAAAACACAACTCCCTCATTCCTAGTTTGAGTCTTCTTTAAGTTGTCATAATTATGGATAAATCCCATTGGAATTCACACATTCACCTCAACTCGATTCAACTCTTATTACCATCTTAGATCCTTACTACATTCCACTTACCCATAACCTTACTTACCAACTAGTAGCCTTTTTTTGTTATTTTCCTATTTGTATGGATTAGTACAAAATTAAATTGAGAAAAAACACGTATATTATAGAAAAAATTATTCTCCTTGAACTATTCATGAATTTTATATTCTCAATTCTTCTTTTGTATACCCTTTCCAACACTGGGTACACCTGATTAGGTCTCTAGGTTTCCCTTTCAAGCACAGTAATCTATTTTCATATGAACATTGACTGTACCATCATAAATCCTACAAAATATTATTATTCATGCGAATACATTTCTAAATACAAATTTTGAACAAATTCCACTAGTCGAAACTTGAGATAATTAACTTTTACCAATTTAACCCTAATCTAGGTTTTCTACAGGCTTGCTCAGACCCAAGAGGGTGTAAAAGTAGTTTAATTAAATTAAATTAAATGTCATGCATCCAAAAAAACATGTTAATGTATTTAAAACATGTATATCCTATATCAAACGTTATATATTCTCACTTAATTCTAAATCATGCTCTAAGCTTGATTTTGTTAGTGTTTTGTGCTAACATGTAGACTATTATAGAAAATACAATACTATACCACATGTGAAATGACCTTTTTGTCTTGTAACTTTCTCCAAAGGTTATTCTTAATCTATTTAACATTATAATCATTCTTCATGTCACTACCAACTCCATATAAATAATTTCCCAATCTTCCAAACATGCATCCACAATATGTTATTAACATAGGGTATTTGTATAAAAAATAGAGTAAATTAGGAATACACACACACACACACACACACACACACACACACAGATATATATATATATATATATATATATATATATATATATATATATATATATATATATATATATATATTGAATTAATATCTTTAAATATTATTTAAAGGTCTTATTATCTCTATTATGATGTTCCTCTCTTGTCATACCACTTAACCCTTTATCAAACTCATTCTCGTTATACTGGATTTACATAGAAGTTCAGACTAGGTCTAATAAATAGAGTTCATATAATCTGCTATCTTGAAAACATGTTTCTTATAGAACTTCAACCCAGTTATGCCAATATATAACTATGTTTTATAAATTAATTTACCAATGGAGATTACCTTCTTTAGACATTTAAGTTTTGACAAAGTTCCTTAGCCACAAACCTCTCCAATTATAAGGTCTACATAGAATGACTATTATAGTCTTCCTTAGATATAGACTTTTCCACTTTTCCAAGCCATAAAATACTATGAATAATGGAACTAGATCATATTAAGAACAATCAAATCATAATATCAGTACAAAACTCATAGATATTACTTAAAACACTACAATTTTATTGACTTCATATATGTACACGTAAGACTCTATGATTTTGATAGAAAATAGAGGTGTCAAGGCCCTATATCTTTTTCCATTTCATACCTCTATATTTTACACAACTCCCTAAATAATTAATAACTTTTCTCTTTTGAGGCTCTAACTGTAAACCAAAACCAATAACTATTATAAAACAAGAAACTACTTTCTTATAACTAGCTGCTTAAGACAACTACTTTGAAACATAAATGTTACATTCACCATTCTTGGGGTTTATTCCTCCTTATAAATAATTTTTACATAAAACACCTTATAGACTCATTAGAACCCATACCACAACATTTTACAACTTAACAAAATTGAACACACAAAAAACATGCTCCTTCAATGCTAACTCAAATTTAAATTTTCAGAAAGGGGGTTTTAGTGGGAAAGTTCCCAAGACAAATAACACCCATTACAAACCTACCTAATGACTCAAAATCATTCAAATGCATGTTAAGACACCAAAATAAACTATGTATGACTAAATTTTTTCAATTTGTTTGATGCCCCTTCATTATACTCCCAAGGGAGAAATGAATTGAACTCCAATAAACTACTTCACAATTCTTTCTTATTTTCCAGTTCTTCTCCCTTGGATCATCTTTATATTTTTATACAGATATTTGCTTTATATTTTGAATTTTTATTTAATTATTTAATTTATCAAACACTATTTTTATTGTCTCATGTCTTTTCTTTCTTGCATCATCAACTTGCACTCCATGTTCACTCAATCCTTCCTCTTTACCTCTATCACATGGGCTGAATATGCCCCAAAACACTATTGTACCTATACTTTCATCTTAAAATTATGTCAATACCATTTTTTCAACAATAAAAATGACTATTTCATGAATACCTACTTAAATATTCTATTGTACTATTGTCATCTTTTCTTCTTCATGTTCTTTGTCCACTTTTTCAACCTGCTTAGTAGTTGCAACATACATTGCTTCTTTATTTTCTCTCAATTATCCATGAAAATCATTATCCAATGCTTCCAATTATACCTATAATTTATAATCACTTTCATAAACAAACTAAAAGTTAGATGTCATACCTTCTTCATAGTATTGTACCTCTTGTTTTAAGCCTTCAATGAGGCCCTCAAGATGATTCACTTCTTCTTCCAATATCCTTAAAGGATTCAAATATTATCTTTATTCTCATTAATCTTAATCTCATCATCCTCAATTAACTATTTATATTCATCACCATGAATCTCACTTGGTTGATTACTTATTCTATACCTTTGCATCTCTATATTAAGTTGTTTGTATAACAATCTCTTCTACCTTCTTTTATCTCTCATGGCTTCCATCTTTCATTACTTAAAATTTTTATTGATTGGAAAATTAAGTGGCTTCTTCCTTTTTACCCATCTAGAGTAATGCAATATCATATCTCTTACCTTCTCTATCATAACTAGTAATGTATCCATTTATTGCCTCGTCTCTTGCATCTCTTTCTCCATCTCTCTTCTTTTTGTGTCATCCTACACTGTCTTCTTCTTGTGGTTGCTTCTCTCATTAAATATGACTTGTTTCTTCTTCTCTCTCTCTTTCCTCCTCTCCTTGATGATTTCTAACAACTCTTTGGCCTCATCTTGTCATATACCTCTCTCTAATAAGCCTTCACTCACTTGCCACACCTTGACCTCTCACTAGGTCTATCTCATTCACTTATATTATCCTTTCATTATGACACAATCTCTCTCTCTCCTTAAATTCACCTAAGATCTATCTCATGATCTTTATAATATCTCTTTCAATCAATAAGATACACTTGGTTTCAAGGATACTACCATTTCACAACTTGCACTCATAATTCAACACATCAACTCAAAACACCAATGAAAAAATCAACAAGTACCTTTTTATGCTTGTTATCTATCATTTTATACTATATTTATCTCTTTACATAACGTTTATAGGATATGATACCAAAAATTATGTGTATCATCATTCACCTACTCTATTATACCAAGATTCTAACACCTACAAATCAAGTTCTTGAAAATAAACATATTATCTCTTTTTTTGTCTTGTCAATTATATTTCTTGATATTTTATTTTGGTTTATTGATGTCATTTACTCTAAATTTTAGGCTCTATCTATATATTTTATGATCCCATATATTTCATTCAACACTTCTCCACACTCTCTTACATACACCTCACACTCAGTAATCTTCAAGTTTCTTAACACACAACTCCCTCATTATTGGTTTGGATATTGTTTAAGTTTTCCTAATTATTAATAAATACCATTAGTATTCACACATTCATCTCAACTCCATTAAACTCTTCTTACCATCTCATATCCTTACTACACTCCACTTACCCATAACCTCACTTACCAACAAGTATCCTTTTTTAATTATTTTCTTATTTGTATGGATTAGTAAGAAATTAAACTAAGAAACCATACACATTATTTCACCATTTATTATAATTTACATATCCATGAAGTTTTTATTCTCAATTATTCCTCTATTTACCCTTTCCAATACTTGGGTAGACCTAATTAGGTCTCTAGGTTTCCCTTTCAAGCACAATCATCATTTTTCTTAAATAAAGTAACCATCTCATCCTAAATACTCTAAAATATTATTATTCATGCCAATATATTTATAAATACAATTTTTTAACAAATTCCACTAATCAAAACTTGAGATATTGAATTTTTTCCAATTTAACCCTAGTCTAGGGTTTTTGTAGGTTTGCTTAGACCCAAGAGAGTGTAAAATTAGTTTAAAATATGTATACACCTATAAAAAATGTCATATCTTCTCATACAATTCCAAATCATGTTCTAACCTTGATTTTATTAGTGTTATGTGCTAAATGCTGACTGTTATGAAAAATACAAGAATATAACACATGTGAACTCACCTTGTTGTCTTGTAACTTTCTCCAAAGGTTATTATTTATCTATTTTAAATTCTAATCCATATTCACGTCTCCACCAACAACATATAAATCCTTTCCCAATCTTCCAAACAGGAATCCATAATATGTTGTTAACATAGGGTGTTTATATGAAAACTAGAACACAGTAGGAATATATAATAATTTACATGAGGTATTTAAAGATTATTTAAAGGTATTATTCTCTCCATTATTACATTCTTCTCTTTTCATACCACTTAAACTTTCTATAACTCATCCTTGTTAACAATATTTACACAAAAGTCTAGACTAGGTCTAATTAGTAGAGTTCATATAATCTAGTATCTTGAAAAAATGTTTCTTGTGAAAATTCAACACAGTTATGTAAATATATAAAAACGTTATACAAATTAATTCACCACTATATATTAAACTCATTATACATTTATGTTTTGATAGAGTTCCTAAGCCACAAACCTCTCTAATTTCAAGGTCTATACAGAATGATCATTACAATCTTTCTTAGACATAGTATTTTAAAATGTTCTAATCCATTTAATTATAATACTAAGGGAACTAGAGAATATTGAGAATAATGAAATAAAAATATCAATACAGAGCTCAGAGATATTACTTCAAACACTATAATTTTATTGACTTCATATATGTACATGTAAGACTCTATCCTTTTGATAGAAAATAGAGGTGTCAAGGCCCTCAATATTTCTCAATTGTATACCTATATATTTTAAATAAATCCAAAAATAACTAATGAATTTTATCCTTCAAGGATATAAATCTATATTAAAACTAAAAACTATTAAAAAACAAGAAACTACTTTCTTGTAACTAACTTCTTAAGGCAACTACTTTCACAAATAAATGTTACATTCACCATTATTTGGGTTTATGCTTCTTTATATATAATTTGTATGTAAAAATTACTTATAGAATCATTATGACCCATACCATAAAATTTCACAACTTCATAATATCTAACACACAATAAAATTCTCCTTTAACGCTAATTCAAATTCAAATTTTCAGAAAGGCAGTTTTGGTACGAAAGTTCCCAAGACCAATAACACCCATTACAAACCTACCTAATGACTCTAAAGCCTTCTAAGGCATACTAACACAAGAAAATGAAATATTTATGACCAAGTTTGTATAATGTTTTTGAGGCCCCTACATCAATCTTCTTGATGTAAAGGACCATCAAAGTGGAAGGGTTTTCGATCAAAGCTATTTTCCATGTCAATATTTTGATTCAACCTAGCTTGATGTCTAGTGGCTGGGGGCATTAGGTTAAATTTAAGTTTATTTTAAGTAGCTTTATTTTTTAATTACTTGGTTCGATACTTTTTTATAAAAATAGATACAAATAAGTACACACAAAAAACATAGTCCTACATTATTTTAATAGGAATGTAACTGAATAGGTCCCATAGATAATAATTCAAAGGTACATTATGGGTGACGTTGGGGATTTTTTTTTTCCATGGCACCACTACTATACTATAGGAAAAAGGTTATTAATATAGGTTTTTAAAAAATTTCTATGGAAGTCATTATTATACCTTATTTTGCGTGATGTCTAAGTTCATAAAATAAGAATGTCAAATAAATCCTGGGTATTGGTGATCAATCCACCTCACATCACTTGATTATTAATAAAACATAACCTTTGAATATGTCGACACTAAGTATTTTTTAGAGTCCATAAAAAATGAATTTTGTTTTAGTTTTGGTGATGAAATCTAAGATCACTTAAACCCCTAAACAGAATAAAAATAAAAATTCAATTTGTTTTTGATTTCCAAGATCACATTCCAAGTGAGGAAAGAGCATACACATTAGACTTTGGAGGGTGGGAGAGACATAAGTAACTAAGTTGTTTTTAAATCCAAATATCATATTTCGGTGCAAGATAAGATCATAAACAAACTTATTTACACAAGAAAAACAAGTATAAATAAATAAAATAAAATAAAATGATTTAAAATGCTAACAAAGCATAAACATTGATTGATAAAATAACAATACCATTTAGCATTGTATAAAGATCGATTGACATTATTTCATAGAAAATAATAAACACAAATAGAAACATTGAAAGGTTGCATGGAAACATTGTTTGTAAGGTTGAAAGTTCTAATACATAGTATGCAAATGTCAATTCACAGTAAACAATAAAGATATAAGAAAACATAAAAAATAGTTAACATTTTAGGCTAAATAGTCAATAAATTAGACCCAAACAGGTGAAATAGAATAATCAGTTAACAATATTCTTCAAATAAGTGAAAAAGTGTTAGAAAATAGAAAAATGAATATGTCCCACCAGGCATGCCAAAATATAATAGTTGAAACTTAAATCTTAACTATAAACCAAGAACAACTATGAGTTCCTAGTCTTAATCTCACATAACCCTCCAATATAGAAATGAAAGAGAAAATAAGAACTTTACCTTCACTTATTGAATGTAGACTCTCATTTGTTGATGTACACTTTCCTCATGCTTCGTATATTTTATTTTCTCAATAGACGTGTATGAAAAAATTCTAGTAGTATCTACCTTTAATATTTTTATTTCTTGATGACAAGATTAGAATATTTATCTTGATTATTAAACCTCAAAAATCACATATCTCATGATCATTTGAATAGAAAGGGTGTTATCCCAAAAATAAAACATTCATGAGCTAATTTTTAAAATTTTCATGATAATCAGGTTATTAAGTTTCCCTTTATTTGGTGCCCTTGTAGACATTATTAAAATATTTCATTCATTCTCTTGAATTAGTACTTGACATATTTCCCTCCTTGGGCATTCTTTTCATGGATCTAAATTAATCTCTCACTCTTTATGATCATTTTTCTAGTTGGTAAATTTATTGTTAATCCTAAGTCGTGTTTTCACAACTAGTCACCTTTCAAATTGTTCTCAAATCTCTCTTACAACATTTAGGGTCTTTGTAAGTCTCTACAAGTTTATGTTTTAAATAAAAAAGAAGTTTTCATAAACATGTATTGCCTTTTCCCAAACTTGCATAATGTAAAATTGGTCCTGACAATTTACACTCATGCAAAAACACTTAAAACCCATCATCCCACTTCAAATTCCTCTAGATGGTCCTTCAAAGACAAGTTAAACTTTTAGAAGCAAAACCTCACCATTAAAATTCATAATATTTCCCCTAGATTTCATCTCCATGTGGGTTTCCTTTTAAAAGTGATTTTTTAAAAGTTTGTACTAGTTTGAAAAGTGGTCCTTTTGAAGTTCATTTTAACTTCCAATTTGTATACCCTTCATATTTGCATTTTAAAAAAATTGGTATGAATTTATTTATGTCTTCCCTCCACATGGATTTATCTCTAAATAATGATTGTTTTTAAAATGTTTTGAATACATGTTTTTGACCTTTGAAAAAACCTTTTCCAACACTAAAAATTTGTGGTATCTCCCTTGGTCAAAGGCTTGTTTTATGAACCTTCTGTAGGGACCCTTGTTGATGAGAGTTGGTTTGAATTTTTTAATACATATTTTGACCATTTGAAACTTGTTTTATACCACCCAAAACCAAGGTATAAACCATGATATATATATGGCATTGCCTTTTTCTTTGAGTTTTTTTTTTTGGTTTGAATCTTCCAAACCATTTTTTCTCTTTTCCCTTCAAATGGGACTTGGAGAGTCCAAGGTAGTTTCTTAAAATGGTTTTGATGAAATATGTAGGTTCAAGTTGTTAAAAAGTTGGTTACAAGTCATAACTCATAGTTTTGAAGTGAATGATCGTTTTTCAAAATTTTAAAGTAGTTTTGGTTAGAGATAAGTAGTCCAATGGAAAACACATGTTATTTTTGGCCAATGTAAAATTTTTTCAAGTCCATATTGGAATAAAATATGTAGTTTCAGACATGTAATGCCTTGATCAAGAGTATATTTCTTCTTATGGACTTTTTATAGCATTATATCATGTTTTATTTATCCCATAACCTTGAATATTATTGTTAATACTCAAAAAGTTTGAATAACCAATTATTGTTATTTTAAATTGATAGTTTGGTACCTCCATGTGTATGAGATCCATGTCATGAAGGTTTTACTATTTTATTTTTATACTTGTAAGATTTTTATTTCTTGAAAACATATTTTAGGATCTAAAAAACTCTGTCAACCTATTCTCATTCTTCCCAAAATTAGTTCAAAGTAATTTTCAAGGATAATTCATGGTATTCAACTCTTATACAAGCTATTTTCAATAGAAATAAGTGGTTTTCACTATAAATTGTTTTATGAAAAATAATATTAGAATGGGCTTTATCTATCATCATATTTCAAAAATTAAAGACTATTGGGAAGACTGCAAAGATGATTTTGAAGTTATAAAAAGAGATTGGTTAAGGATGACATTGAAAAATATGAAGTTTTTCAGACTTCACTAGTGTAAAATGAACTTTGAATATGATGACATCGATTTTTTAGAAGATATTTTCTATGAAAATATTCACCACATAGCCATCCCTCAGATTAATTAGTGAATGCAAGAATTGATAGAGAATAAGTAATACACACAAGTATTGCTATCTGGATCAATATAATGGTATGATAAGAAATTGAGAGATCTCCCTTTAATAATCTATTCAAAATATGAAGGAACTTCAAAAGGGAAACAATAGACTTATTCTTCTCTAGTCACTCAATCCTCAGGCACTACAATTTTCATAAATAAATCCAATTTAGTTTTTATAGGTGGAGGAGATGGATAATATCCCAATAAAAATATATTTCCCAAATAGACACGTGAAGGTGACCTTCCAAGGAAAAAGATCCAAATCAAAATACTAAATCCATCTGCCAATCCAAAATTCAATCAAGAGATGGATCCTTCAATATTGATTGACAACACTAATCCGTATTTTTAGGCTATATACCCAAGATCAATCCCTTTTTCTATAATTTATCCTCCCATTGAGACACTTTCAAATTCATCCCTTCTATTCTCCCCTCCACTCCCACCATCCTCATTCCCTACTCCATTCCCACCTCCACCTCCACCTCTAATTCCTTTTTTGAAATAAGTCATTACTCCCCCACAATTAGTTAAACATGGATCCATTATTATATAACCCTTTTGAAATTTATCATCATCAACTCCCTTGGTTTCCACAGATGCTTAATTGGCTAGTTCATACGGAGACATGTCTTATTCATGGGTACAAAAAATTATGAGAAGGATAAATCCTTCATTCACACTAGTTGAGATTGATTTTGATGATATGAATAGTCTATTACAAGGCCCTTAAAAGAAAAGAAATGAAAAGACTAATTTGAGGTTGATGATTGACACTTTGGGTACACAGTCTAAAAATGATAGAACCTCATGTAGAGAATAACTAAGATTAAATTACTTTGGTTGAATTTAATATTAGCAACATCAATTTAGGTGAATCAACTCCTAAAGGTAAAATTCAACATTCCAAAGTGACTATAATTAATTTTATTCAAGTGACAAAAGAGGGAATTAAAGTCAATAATATATAGAATAAAAGGTACATTTAGTTTCAACATACATCAAATAGATCTTTAATATTGGTGAAACTTGTTAGAGTGTGATTTTTACAAATACAATAACTTATTCCATAATAATAATTCTAAATTTATAATTGATAAAGTCATGATTTACAAAATTAGTAAGTATAAAATTCATGGTAAAATGATGGAGTCTTGGGTTGAATATCTATATTAAGGTTTTAGCTCCTCGATGAGAATCAAAGGATTCATGATCTCATCAGTTCTAGTCAGGTGAAAAAGTTAGTTTCATAGAGAGAAAGCCTTAAATATGGAAATTTTTGATTAAATACTTGAGGGACATATCCACCATAGATGAGAAATCTTTTGTTTCAAAAGTTATTCTTAATAAAGTAGAAAATAATTATTCACACTTGTAAGATTGATGTGTAAACTAGAAGATTTATGCTTTGGATGAAGTTTTGGAAGACTGGTAACAACATGGGAAACTTTGTGATGAGGCAAAATGTTAGGTACATGCAAACATTTGGTCTAATCATTGTGACCAATCAAACAAGGATGAATCAAAAGTTATAAAAAGTACATAATTGAAAAATCAATTTTAGATGTTGATAAAAAAAGGAACACTTTAGAGAAGATACATTCAATAAAAGAGAAATGAAAAAAATTAGAATTATTCATAATGAAATTAAAGAACTCACATTAAAATTTCCAAATATGTTCAAGAAGATTGAATAGGCTACCAATGCATTGTATCAATGACTTTCATGGTTGAATCATACATTTTTTCCTACACGAGAAGGGATCATCCTGATAATTTAGTGGTTCAGAATATATGTAGGTTTAATTCATCTCAATAGGAGGAATCAAAATAATTTACTGCAGTAAAATAGGGTCCCACTCATTAAAATAATTTATCTTCTATTAATCATTAAAAGTCACATTTTTTCTTTCCATGTTTTTATTTCCCTATTTTAGTTTTTGTATAGCTTAAAAAGGTTAAATTTTATCTTTTAAAACTCACAAGGGATAAAGTAATAGTAAAATAGAATCTTTTTACTCAAAATTTCGTTAGAAGGGTGGTTACACCTTTCGTAAACTATAAATAGGATTTTTGATCCCATTTAAAGGGATTTTTTATAGTTCAACATACTTTTACAAAGGTGGAGAGCAGAGTTTATATATTTAGCTCATAGAAGAATCAATACAAGGAGAACTTTTACAAATTTGTGCCCAAAATCTTCCTAAATGGATAATGTAAGTGTGTACATTAATATTTTTTGTTATTATTCTTTCAAATATTTCTAAGTTTCATTTTTATATAGTCAATGTACATGATATTCTTAGTGTATAATTTCTATTTAATTTGCATTAAGAGTTTTTGTTATCATGAAATATTGGTGGGATAATAATAGGATTTATGTCTATTATTTTGAGGAGATACAGAGTTGTTGAAATCACTTTTCTTAGCATTATTAAATCTCTTTATTTCATGTATTTTTTTCCTATGAGAATAATATGTATTTCTTATCCCATTTCTATGATAAATATTTCCTTTACTAAATTACTTATTGCATGTAAGGAATTCCATGTAGCTTGATAAGTAGATTTAAATTAGTAGACTTCATTTATAACAATTTCAAATATTTAGGACCCTGATCATCAACCTAGTTTAGATTGGATAGAAGCTTTAAAAGAAGACATTTCATCATGTATTCAACAATGAACATAAAATAAAAATACAAGATATGTTCAATTCAACATAGTCAATGTAGTGATAAACATAGAAGAAGATCGTGGTATCATTATCTAAAGAAATGCTAAAATTGTCTAAAGAGGGAAAGTGAGAATACAATCATAGAGAGTAATTTACATATCTATTAAAATAATTTATATAGTAAGAATTTATTCTAATGATCATTCACGCAATCCAAATATTGATACTTTAGATGAATCTTGATTGGTTAAGTGAGACATAGGATTACATTCCATCATATTTGAGAGCATTTATGTGGGATAATAAAATTAGTTTAGTTTAATTTCATAGAGTTTTTGAAGTATTATAAGAAGAATAAGATTATTTTATTTTGGCATAAAGAGCTAAAGTACTAGTTTCACATAGAATTCAATAAAGGGGACCAACTCAAATAATTATTAAATTTGAACCAACTCCTCATCGATAGTAAATCATTCAAAACTAGTAGAAAAAATATTCACTAGAACCATTAAATCAAATGGTAAATTTATCCTTTCTATCAACTTCAAAAAGCTTCGTATTTCAAGTTGAATCCTAAATGGAAGAGTAAATTTAATAAAGTAATTAGAATTCCCACATCTCCTATTAAAAATATTTTGTCATAATGAGGAATAATAGAAAATCAAACACTTATTTTCCTAGGTTTTATTATCCCATTACAAGTAGTATTTCCAACCATGGCACATCCATTAGGTAACATAATTGGTGCGTTGGCTTTGGGACAATTACATAAAATTTTGAAAGGTTCACCGAATAATTTTAAAAAATGCATAGGTGATGTTAGGTAGTATCCAGACGAACATATTGGTGTATTCACTGTAACATGTGGAATTATGGGAGTTGAACATGAAGATACTACAGTAAGAATTTTTGTTGAAATTTTCTAGAATGGAGTAGAAGAATGGTTTTGTCATCTTACTCTAGGAGAAATAACCAATTGGAATGATATGAAAAGTAAATTTTAAATTATATTCAAACCTTTAGAAGACACACATGCATTATTTTTCCAACTCACTCAAATAAAGAAAGAATATTACAATCCCATGAGAGATTTCATAGCTTGCTTCAACAAGCTACCACATAAAATGGTAGAAACTACTAAGACAATAAATGAGAATTATAAATTTTTATTTATCAATTATAAATTATTAGAAGTGAGTTATCTTTTGACAAGAGATAGAGTAGTTTATTTAAATACAACTATACATTAGTGATTGATGTCAAGGATAATATGATAATAGCTAGCAAACTAAAAAAGGAATCATCAAAAGGTAAGGAATAGAGTTCAACTAAATGTTTTACTAAAATTTATTTGTAAAAAATGGATAATGATATGATATCTTTGAAGAAGCAACTTCCTCAAAAACCCATTATTGCTCTTTAGAAGAAACTATGTGCCTTTTCAAGGGAATTGTCCTTGATTAAAAGCTTTGTAGTAGAATATTGCACTATAAACTCATACTAAACCAAAAATTAACCAACCCGTGAATTTGGGTATGAAAAAATTGAATAATAAAATGAATTAAAAAAACCACATATTGAAGAACTTATGGTTAAATCCACAAATATGTTCCTATAATACAATTCAAATGAATACGATTATGAATTTAATGTTAGAGACATGAATAGTGAGTTGTTTGTAGTCTTCACAAGAGATCAAAACTAGAAAAATATGTAAAATGATGGACCAGAAGAATCTATAAAAGTCATTCTTCCATTAGAAACATTACCTTCTATTTGGATGAAGTGTAAATAACCAATGGCTAAAATAGGTGAGTCCTCTCTAACTACCACCATTGGTTATTCAAAGGGTAATAATCCTACCAATAATAATGTTAATATATCTCATCGTGTATAATGATATTCTTTCACTACCCTACCTACTTTTAATATAATTAAACATGTCAATAAAACTATAATTCAAATGTCACAAGATAAATATTTGAGAACATATCTAGATCAACTACATAGGTTAGTATAATTAATTAAGGGTAAAAATCCCACTTAGAATAAGATAAATGTCAAAGGAATCTTAACCACCCTACCATATTCCAATTTAGTAAACTATATGGCTATAGTAGCTTCCCAATCCCTATAATCTTTATAACTCAAAGATTATAGGGATAGTTTTTATATGTTAAATCCTAAAATTATTTATCCTTTTCACGATTCAACTTGGTTTGATAACATAGTACTAGTACACAAAAAGAGTAAATAAATTAGGATCTATTTAGACTTTTAGAATCTAAATTAGGCCTATCTTAAAGACAATTATCCACTTCCCATAATAGTCTAGTCCTTTAGGTTATTAAAATTTATAAAATGATCTCAATTTTGAATGGTTTCTCAAGTTATAATAGGATTGAGGTTGATAAATAAG
>JARHVA010003853.1:1780000-1805000 GCA_037957365.1 Torreya grandis
TAATGATTTTTTGTATGCACTCATTTGTAGATGTATCATGAGTAGCATATAGATTCTCATTATTTAGTTTTTGTGTTTAGATTAGTAGAAAAGGATATTTTTTATTTGACATCTTGTATTAGATGCCAATACTTGATTTTTAATGTATCACATGATGGTATGCGCCAATATATAAAAATATATTTCTAAATTTGCTACAACGTGAATAAGGATTGACCCTCGATCCAATAGAGAATTTAGAATAACACACCACTAATAATAACCACTATGTTAATGATGATGTATGCCAACGGATGGAATCAAGTAAAACTATGTGACATGAATCACCATGATGATGACCTTGTTTTCATAATGGATTGAATTGAGGCAATAATATAAAAAGGTAAAAATAATTAAGTAAACACAAATTGGAAAGAAAATTAACCAAAAAGTATCTTGCCAATGTATAGACTCAATTAAAACTATGTGACATGAATCAATTAGTTGAGATGCCAAAACCCAAAAAAAATTAAAAAATATTAAACATTTTAAAATTTCCAAAAGTCCTATAAACAAAAAATGACTTAAAATCTTCATAAGAAATATAAAGCCAAAAAATCTTAAAAAATTTAAAAGGATTAAAATATTCATGAGAGATATAAAGTAATCTTGTCAATAATCCTTAAATCCAATTAAATCCTAAAACATTTTTGGGATGTGTCCTTCCCAAATCCACCCTATTTGGGGCAAATAAAATCAATCCTATTCTATCTCAAAACTTTCACCTTGTCTAGTGTAAGTCAGGTTCTCAACATATTTTTGAGACGTTTTATTCCCACTATATCCCCTCTTACATGTATCTCTACTTGGGGGCACCATCCAATTATAAAATGAATTGAGTCAACCGAGTGGATTGAATTGAAGGATTAAGATATGTATAATTTTTCAGCTCATAAAATGGAAAGAGTGGTAACTTAAAAAATGGAAAGAGCATAAGATTAACTAATAAAATGGTAAGAGCATGAAATAATGGTTGTTTAGCTAACATCCAAAACTGAGTGCTATCTACATAGTCTAAATGGACCTCAAGTCATTATAGTTCCTTTTGAATTCTATTTAATAATGGCTGACAATGAGGGAAGGTAATAGGAGTCTCCAAGGATAAATTCATGTGAGAACCAAATTAATTTAGTCATTAAATATCCTTATAGGTCAAAAAAATTTCCCAAAGATGTCTCAATATATTTTCTACTTTCATAATAAGATTAAGATGGGAAGACTGATGAGCGTAATAAGACGGGTTGGGATGCATAGGATTGAATGGTAAAAATGGATGGAATAGAATGGTTGTCAATATATATTAGATTTACCCCAAGTGTAAAGGTAATTTCAAACAAAAAATTATTTATGCATGATGTCATAAAATTATTTTTCATTATTGTACTTTCCCAAGCTATTGCAAGTATGGTTTTCATCATTAGATGAATTATTTCTCTCTATTTTGATTATTTTTTACTTTTCATTAATTTTTTATTTGTAGCATCCCAACTAAATGGAGGATTGTGAGATGAATAATATAGACCCTTTTGTTTTCTAACCAATATGTGCTCAAAATAACTATTATGTCTAGATGTTTCTGCTAATATAGATTGCACTGATGTTGTGATCTTCATTGGTTTTTTATTTTGATTTCTCCAAACCTATACATAAGATGTCTTTGTAGCCTATATGAAATAGAGTTAAAATAGGGAGGGTAAAAAAGGATAAGAATTATACAAAACATATAATTTGGTAATGTAATATAGAAGTTGAACAAACAATAAGATTATAGTGGAATGTATAATTGTGGGGGGATAGTGAATATTGGGATTTTCAATCACACAAATTATTATTGATTTTTGGTTTGAATTTATTTTAGTTGTGTTGGGGCCAAATACCTATGGAAATTATCTCAATAAGGGCACAATATTTTTATATTATTTAGGCTTGAGAGATGCTACAATTCGAATATGTTTTAGATTATTTGTTGTGCTAAAATTGACTTTAATAATGTCATCATCAAGAAATAAATAAATAATAAGCTCATTTATTGGCACCTTAAATAGGTCTTCACCAATAATGTGTTCTTGAATTTGATTATAACATATCACCTCAAATAATTTTTCATGTAAGGGATATTAAATTTTGATAATTGTCTACTATCTCAAACAATGTTTCACTAGAAGATGTTGAGTTTAGACTTTGGTTGTCCCATAGGCCTCAAACAAGGTTTTATAAGGATTTTTTTTTATTGAATAATTTTTTGGATCCCCATAAATTATACCATTGAGATTTTATCATGAAATTAATTCAACAATGTGTGATTATGTCAATCCCAATCGATGTTTGTGGGAGGTAAAACATCAATATAATGGTTAGAATGGTTAATGTTAAAGGAACATATAATGGTAATGGAAGGGTAAAAGGTTTCATAATCCTCATATAAGATAATAGGATAACTTATGTCAATTCTAAATAAAACATCCTCAACAACTTTATAAATATCACATATTTTTTCAAGTGGATCTGCAAGGAGTGTGTAACCAATATCATAACATCTATGAAGGTATGTTAATTATGAGGCTAATTCTTACTCAAGTAGATTTGTAAAATGTTTATAGATAATTTTATAATATCCATTAATATATTTTGACTCTAAATATGATTCTACCTCAAGAGGATCTGAATCAATGTTGAGACTGATGTTTATTTTGCTTTTGATGTTAAATATGATATTTGTTCAAGAATGGAACCTCATTCTGATGTTGATCTTGACAATAATGTTAGTTATAAAATGCAACCTATTTTTATTTAAAGGTAGCCACAAAGAGGACATGTTGTATTACGTTATCCACAAGTACCTTATATACCCTTCTCTTGGAAATAAAGATTTTGCGATGAAGGAAATTTCTAAAATGGGAAATGTTTGGAAATGGATGAATAATGGATTGTTTCTCAATAATAATAGAATATTCAAGTATGGACTCATTGAAGATGTGTATTATGTCAAATAAATTTCCCTTATCATATAGAGGTAGATCAATTATGGTTTGGGTTTGGTCCAAGATGGGTTATTTTGCAAAAATGTCAACAATGGGTTGTCTATCCTAATATTAATTTAGAAGTGAACATATATGATCATGTTTAGGAAGGGGATAATGGCATATCCTAGTCAATTAGTTATCTGACTTGGACACACTTTGGTATTTAATAGATAGTAGACCTTAGAGGGGCAATGACATAATAGGTCTAGATTGTTTACTTTTTTGTGGCTCTAAGACTGGATTGGATTTTGGAAGAAAATATGAAATGTCAAGAGTAGATGCCAAATGGAGTAGATGCTGGATAAATTGAGAGAGTTTCTCTAATTCTTTACTAAAGACTATAAATGTTAGAATGATATTAGCAATCTATGACATCATGACTCATATTAACCTTAGACTCATCCTTCCAAGCAAGGATACATGTATGGGGCAGTAGATTGTAAATAATTGACCCCAAAGAGGGTGGACTTGGTCTTTGATTGAAATGTGCCCAAAGAGTATCGTATTGGACTTTGATTAAAATGGGGCCCAAAGAGGATGGTCTTGGCCCAATACAATTACATTGGTTTAGCTTATCCCCAAAGACTGTGGAGTGGCTTGATATGATTGACGTGAAATAAATGATTGATGACATTACTTCATAATTCCCAACTAACTAGCGTGGGAGATTTAATGAAAATATAATAAGTGATTAGAATTTGATTGATTCAAAATAATTGGATTTGGTCAAAATAGAACCGATTCAGCATTGTTCTAATATGTATATTTGAAGTTAACTTTGGTCAAATTTACCCTGATTTAGAATGTTGACTTAGTTTGACTTCAAATGGTTGAAGTTTAAAATGTTAAGCAATTTGGATTTAGATTTATAATTTGGTTTAAGACATACCTAATTTATATTTTATTAGATTGGTAAGTGGTTCATGATGAACCTACTTTGGCTTTAATTAACTTTATATGTAGTTTAAAATGAACCTAATTTAGATTTGATTAGCTTAAAATGGAAAATGGTTAAAAGCAACCAACTGTGAACAATTTATTCAAATTAGATTTGGGCCCAATGGACCTTATTTGAATAGTTTTCAATTGGACAATATTACAATACCTTATGAACAGTGTAATGGTATAAACAACAAGCATAATCGTAAGATAGGATAAAGATGGCCAAAAAATTGGCCAGGGTAATGCTTTACTTCATACGTGTATGTAGAATATGTTGTGATTTTATTTTCTTTGACTTGGTTTTAGACATACAATGGATTTGCACACAACATCCAAACAACCAACATTCAAATACATGAACTTTTATTTGCGGTCAATCAAGATTACATCACAATCACTGAGCCTTCAATATAATTAATTTTATAGGATAAAATTTAATTAAGATTTAAATGTAGGTGAAATACCCAGTCTGTCTCAAATTGAATATGTTTAAAGTAATTTTTACGGGTTGTTACCTTTGCATCCCTGTATCAATGAAGGTTTTTTAGCCAATAGGTATAAATCTAAAGTTTTTGTTGGCTTTCTAAATAGTTCGAAGATGGGTAAAAAACATGTTGAAGAAGAGATAAAAGTTCCAAGATATTTGTATGGGGATACATCCCTATCTGAAGAGGCTATGTATTCCTTGATGGTGATTTATACGAAACCATTAATGTGGAACTTCCCTATGCCTTAGTGACACCTAACAATTACGTATATCCTTCATCACATATATGGGGCTAGTATGAATGCTAGGATATCACCCCATAAACACCACACCCTAAAGACTCATGATAAGGAAATGACACCCCAATCATGTAGCCTAAAATAAAAAGGAGAATATATTATCATTTTTGATTCACAAGAATCCCAATAAAGGAAATAAAAGAGTATACTTAGGTGAATATCCCAATATAAAATCAATTGGTTATCTTAAATTTTATGGGTCACCCAAACAAAGTGATAACATACACATGAGAGAACCACATGAGCACACACTTTAACAATAAAAAAGAAACTAAACAAATGCGTGAAAGGAAATGATTTGGAAATTAATTTTTTTTAAAAACCAAATTGAAGTGTGTATTTATTTTAGGCCCAAATCAAAATGTTTGAAAAAGGGAAAATGTTTTTTTTTTAGTTTTAAATCCACATATCTAGTCTTAGACCTGCAATAAAATTTTTAGAATTCTATAATGTGGTCTTGGGATAACATGGGAAGTTTCTAGAAATTTTGTCCAAGGCATGTACATTTAACACATATTTTTGTAGTTCAAATCTAAGGTGTTTTCACTAAAATCGTGTTTCTATCAAAACATGGGTCATTTCCATTGATTCATGTAGAATAGATGGAAAATAGAATATTTTGGTGAAACCGCTAAGTACCAACATGTTTCTACTAATTAGTGATTTTCCATAGTTATTAAAGATGCTTCTAGTGAAAATAAATAAAATATATAAAAATTTACCACATAATGTTTTCTCTAATTTGTGTGTTTCTAATAATATTAAGGATATTTTCATTAATTCCATGGAGTGTTCTTATCCTTTAGTAACACATTTTCATTTATAATTACCATAAAGTGTTTTTATTGATTTGTGGGTTTTCGTTGATATGAAGGATGTTTCTAATGATTTTGCATAGTGCTAATACTATTTAACAACATGTTTTTACCAATTATAATGACCTAGAAAACACAAAAATATAGAAAACAAATCATTTCTTCCATTTTTAGGGATGAAACTACTAAAACATAATGGTATTTCCATTGATTTGACCTAGAAGTGACTTTTTCAAGTTTTAAAGAAAAAAGATGAATTAACTAATGTTTAGGTTAATTCACATTTAGAAGAATGAGAAGGGCCAAGAAGATTTTTTGGGATATGTTAGGTCCCACCAGGTATGGCACTATGTGAGATAGAAATCCAAAGAGGGTTAGTTCAACTATTGGTGAATACACATCAAAACAATTAAATGAAACTAACACCCTAAGCCTATTCAATATGTTTAAGAAAGATGAAACAAAAGATGAATCAAATATAAGAAAAAAACATAAACATTTTATATGTTTGATGAAATACCTCCTTTTTTTGCCAGTTCAAAGAGGTATGTGCTTAAATTATAGAACTAGAGGTATTTAATGATGTTAAATGCACATGTGGGAAACATCTCCCCTTATCTAAACATGATTTGGCTTAAGAATTGTGAATCTCCTCAGGTATATTGTTAGAGTAAGTTTAGGTTCAATAAGCATTTTATAACAAAGTGGGGTCATTAAATTTATAGGCTTGTTGAATCACTAAGGACCATCCATCTGGATCTCCAAATGGAGAGATAAGAATGAGTCCTCACCTTCATGAATGTTGGAGGTTGTAAATGTAAGAGGGTCCATTGGAATGTGGAATATATTTAGAATAAAAATGCAATCATGACCTATTTTGGATTGTGTGAGAGGGAGGATCATGTAATAAGGTGTAATAGAGTGTAATATATTATTTTCACTCCTCTTATTTCCCATTTATCTTTCACATGTGATGTCATCAAGATGATTAATATTACATTTTTGATTTAGATAATTATGGATATTTAAAAAGTTATGGAAAATTCCATTATGGGTGTATTAGGTTAATTAACAAGAGTTAATCAAAAACTAGAAGAAAAGTGATTTTGGTGGGGTTGAAAGTATTCATAAAAGACTTAATTTATTAATTAAGGAGATTGTATAATGAATAGAATATTTTTTATAATTGACATGAAGTGTCTGCTTTTAACTGTCTACACTTTCAAAAAAATGGAAACTTAAAAGGAGTTACCTACAAAATGTTGTGTTCTTTAAAAATTATTTCAATCGGCATTTTCTCAAATTTTTCATAAAATAAATTAAAGGTTTGACAAAAATCTTTATAAAAATATGCAATAAATCGCATTTATCCATTTTGGGTTGGTTGCCACCATGGGGTAAAATACCATGTAACCAGGGGCTAAACTTAAGAACTTTAATGATGTCATACTCTTATGTTTATCCTAGACATGCCAAATATTGTCACAAGTGCATGAAATTTTTTGAGATCTTATGAAAAGTTAAACTTGATTGTGCAGAGTTAACATTTGAAAAATTAATTGTGGCTTCACTTGACAATTATTGCTTGACCTTGACACCACATTTTGTGGTATAGACCATATGTGGATGTCCATAAAACTATATGTACTTGTGCATAAATTCATGTGTTTCTTATACATACCATTTTTAGGTATAAACCATCCACAATATGGAACTTGTATAGGTCTAAAAAAGACAAAAATATCAATACATGATTAGATCATGTAATTTTAGTAGTTGTAGGAAAGCCTCATGGATAGATTATGTATAAAGTGTACATGATGTATAGATTGGCACATTAAATTATGAGGATATTAAGGTAAAACATTATATACATCTATATGTAGTGAACATATTTAAACCATGCAACATGACTCAACATCGACTATCACATAATACACATAGCAACAAGATAATCAAAAAAAGTTGTAGACTATGGAGTACAACACATTATCCACTATTGTGTAAGATATACAAAAACAAAGTAACTAGCAGAGGCCATTGAGATAGTGTATAAACCTTCATGTGGTCCATAGTTTAGAACTACAAAGTATGTTTTTGCACACAAACTGAGGTCATGTAGATATGCAGATATCTCCAAATTGGTCTATACAACCAAAAAAAGAAACAAACCTAGTAATTATTTGGAAACAACTAGAAAGATGACCTTTTGATAAAAAACCTTAGTTCTCTAAAATATTATAATGAATAGTATAAAATATTACTCAGGTAGCCCAGAAACCTAAAAAAAATTATTTAAAAAAAAATATATGTTTTTGAAAAATTAATAGGGGATCCTAAGGTTTTGAGGCATTTTTTACTTAATAGAGTACATTATAAGACCTAAAAATTAAATTATACAAATATTATATCCCTTTTTCTTTTCTGACTCTCTTGATCATCTGAGGATGCAACAAAAGAGCATACTTATAAATTGAAGAGTGTATAATAGGAAAATTAAATTATTTGAGATTCTAAAATGTATTAATGGTATTACCTCACCTTTTTATGATCTGATATATTATTTAAAATAGCATTATTATTTCTAATATTGCATGACTAACTGTTATTTCTTTAACTTAAGTTGGATTATGTGGTTGGATTCGATGCAGTGATATTTGGATTACATGATTGATGACATAGCATATTTTGATTCTACACTTGATGATTTTATAGATCAATACTATAGTTGATATTTTGTTATAGTTTTGTAATTATTATCAATTATTTGATCAGGTAATACTAATATATTTTAATGGTTGTAGGTACCATTTGATAATCTAGGCTTAAGTTAGAAGTGGTACATTGGGGTAATGGAGTGAATTTTGAGTATTTAGACATGTTCTGATAGGTATTCATGTTGTTTGATTATATTCCCCTCCATTAGACATCTCTATTTATTCATTTGTTATGTCATTGTCTCGACATTGGTACTTTATTGCATTTTATTTTACATACTTTTTGTGATGCTATGTATGTTGTCATATATTTGGCTTGGATTTAATTTGCTTTCCATTATTATTGTTTTGTAGCCCACAACAAACTCTTTTTGTCTCCATGAATAACTTGCCACCCATTTTGTTCAAAATATGCTTACTTACTTGGATGTGGACTTTCTAAAGACGTACCTAGACCTACCCATGGCACACCCCCTATGGATATTACCTAAACTACTTGTTAAATGGTGGTGTTATGGTTTATTTTGCTGGCATGTTTATATGGGCTCAAAGTCATTAATATTTGAATTATGTTTAAATTGTTAATTGGTTTTATTACTGTTAATTTATTCTAATATGTTATTGGTTTGATTTTTATAGAGGGTTGTTTAATGACAATTGTATTAATTGGATATTTTGGTGGGATTGATCTGGTAAGCATTGTCATTAATGCAAGAGGATTTCTCTCTCCTCACATTGAATGCAAGCATTGAATGGGTATGGTGAGTAGGAAGATGGAGAAAAAAGGAAGGAAATAGTGGGAGGTGCTTGGCTAGTTTTTAATGATGGATTGCTTTGGTATTTTTCACCATAGCTTTAACAATACAAGGTTTATTAGTTTTATTCTATCTTGTTGGCTTTTTGTGTGATTTTTCACCTTCTACATTTTTAGGTAAGCATCTTATACTGTGTCTGGTTATTATTTTCTATTAAGGAATATCTTGAAGGAAAAATGGAGGCGGCATATGCAATAAAAAGTTATAGGACTTTTGGACGCATATCTGAAACTTGTTATGAATCAATATTCTCATTTTTCATGTAAATTTATAAAATCGATTCTATGTATATTATCTATTTTTGTATCTATTGCATGCTCATTTGGATTTTAGCTTTTAAGTGATTATCATTGTGACTGCATGGTTTATTTCTATGTATTAAATGATTGTGTGCATTTTAAATCCTTGTGGGTTTCAAATATGATTCACCTAGTAAGGTTTTTCAATTCTATTATATGGAAGAAGGGTCAATGGATTTTTTTTTATGTGCATGGTTCAATCTAGGTGCTTATCCTTGCACTTTATTTCATCATTCTAATGGCTGAAGCTTTTATGGATTTATTGTATGCATTTTAAAATTTAACAATGGGTTGTTCTAGACTAACCCTGCACTTGAAATGTGTGTGTGTGTGTGTGTGTGTGTGTTAGTTATTATCTTTTGTTAGGTTATTCAAACTGGTATATTATTAGATCTCTACCTTGTTTAAATCATCTATATATTTATATTTTACCTTTTATTATATTTTATATATGGAAAGGGAAGAATGTTACATTGACAAATTTTTTGAATGAATTTATAACTTTTTAATTTGATTAAAACTATGTCAAGATATTGTTTTTGGTGGTTGCATGCTAATATAATTAAAGTTGGTAAAATTTTGGTAAATGTTGGGGGTCTTATTTAATGTTTAACAACTATGTTTTTCTCATATATGAGTTATGGATTCTTATAAGGTTGAGTTGCATATTATTCTAACAGATTTTTTAAGCAAGATATTAATTTGGGTTCCTTTTTATAGTGTTGAATCACCCTATGTACATTTGCATGATGATTTATGATTTTTAATCGACTGTGTTTTCTTATTAATTCATTGACTAATTGTGTGTGTGTGTGTGTGTGTGTGTGTGTGTGTGTGTGTGTGTGTGTGTGTGTGTGTGTGTGTGTGTGTGTGTGTGTGTGTGTGTGTGTGTGTGTGTGTGTGTCACAGGTTCTTTTAAGCAAAGATTATGACTGGGGTTTTATAACAATAGTTATTTATTATATCTTCCAGGGTTTAATGATTATGTTTTATTTTAGTATATACATCTTGTGCTTAATTTTTGGTCTTCTACATACTATTTAAAGGACATATTTAGTTGGTAGTATTGTGAGACAATTTGGTTCTTTTCATTTTGAATAAATTCCTATGTGTGACTTAATGACCTGCCTCTATTAGGTTTTAACATGAATATTAAGTGTTTATATTCTACTGGAATCTTTGAGTATTTTGAGTGAAGTTTTTAGGAATTTATTTTATAAATATTTAAATATGATGGTTTTATTTTGAACCTATAAGTATTTTTTTGTATTTCAAAGATTATTTTTATATCGAATATGATTTAAATAATCATGTATTTTGAATGTCTGTTGGAATAATTGAATGTTATTTGGGATGTTGTATGACTAAGTAATATGTTGTGATTTTTATTTTGACTGCACCCTTATTGGGTCACCATTCCTAGACCAAACCTAAATAACTAGGTATTTAGTTGGTATGTTGTATACTTGGGATATAAATTTGTAGTTGGGATAACTTTGGCTAACTGTATACTTGGGTGGGGATCCAAGTTGATTTTTTCAAAAGATTTAGAAATGGATTTAGTTTTTTAACCCATTATTATATATTACATGTAGCCTATAATTATTTATCCCCACTTCTAATTTATATCGATGATGGGTTGCTTATTTATGTCTCACCTTAGAATGGTGATTGTTTATCTTCCATTTGTGTTATGTTTTTGTGTTGAGATGTCTAATAGTTTAAAATCTAACTTTTTTAGAACTACTTTCTTTTCCTTGGTTACCAAAACCATCTAGATGATGGTTGGGGTGGCACTAAAGAAAAAATCCATACACTTAACAACACTTCATATGACCTGCTAGGATGGAAACACTTACATCAAACATGGAAGGATTGAGGGAAAGCAAGGATAGATGAATATATCTTAACCATTCACTATACATCTATTCACACACTTTTAAAATATAATAGATGAACTCAAACTAGATTGAATTTATTTTCTAAGGCAAAGTACAATGTCAAAACTAGTATGGATTTGCCATACATAGTGTGGTATTAGATTACAAAGGCCAAAATGATAGATACCTACAACATTTGAGAGATAAGTGAAAATAGATAAGTCCAAAGATCAATTGAACACTTATCATGCTAAGAGGAGTTACATGTGAATAATAATGAGTTAGGATATGGATGATTCAATGTATAATAGGATAAATCACTCTCCAAACTATGCAACTCATGAAATGTGGCGTGAAACTCCTTATTCTGTATAATAAAATTATCTTCATAATTTACTCCTTTTACAACATCCTAAATATCTCTATGGATAGATATAATAATTTAACTGAGAGGGAGGGGTTATATAAATATTCTTCCATGTATTTTCTACATTCCTAATCTTTTGGAATCTTGTAAAAGTGAGCCATCACTATCTATAGGCAAAAAAACTCCTTTTTCAATCACCCCTCAAACTTGGCCTCAAAATTGGATTTATTTTTCCATGAAAATCCATGATATTGAGTGTATTATGCTTATAAATATCCTTCATTCCCTTATATTTCTCAGGTACACCTTAAATGTCTCCTACTTAAAGTTTTCACACTTCTCACGTTCTTACTCACTTTGCCAATTTTGACTAGCTAAGATGGAATTATTTGTAATAACCATTTTGAGTTTTTATGAAGCATTAAATGGACATGGTGAGTTATATTAATTCCTATTATCACTCCTAAAGTTTATTTCTCCTCTTCAAAATCCCCAAAACATGTACAATGCACAAAATAATCAAGGAAACTAATTATGTACACTATCCATATAGATAGGGCAGCACAACATTTTATGGCGAGGAGCCCTAGAGAGTCTTAAACAAACTCAAACCACTTTCCATGCCACTATAATCCATTAGAGTATCTTTCCATATTCATTTTCCCAATTGGCTCATTTCTAAGGGTTTTAGACCTTTAGTGATGTTTCAACCTTTAGTGATGTTTCATAAAGGTCTAACATTAAATAGAGAAAATAATACTACAAAACGTTTTTTCATGACCTTATTCAACTCATATTATCCCCTTGATTCTATATTGAAAGTTTCAAAGTAGATGTGAGCATCAAAATTTTCTTACTTGAGTATTTCATTCGATTTATACGGGGCATGAGATGGTCCAAAGCCAAAATTAGAGCTCCTTATGGTTTCTTATGCATACCAATAGATTATACATTCTTTAAATTACCTCATAAACATATTAACTCTCCTTATATTGCTTATCTAAGGTTGGAAGTGAGGTTTACCCTTCATTTGGCTTAAGGCTTAAACCATGCTTGAAAAGCCTATCTATAACCTTGATGATCTAGAACACCTTATTGAGTTCCTTCCTTATGTGTAAGGTATCTCAATTTTCTTAGGTGTGATTCAACTTCCCACACCTCTCTTATATATTTTCTCAGCCCTTAGCTCATCCATTTATAACCTTTCCTCAAAATTGTAGGCTTTACTGTAAAAAAAAGTACCCTTTATCTGATATAAAATAGAGGGTACTTTCCCTATTCCCTCAAAAAAATTGGTCATTAGAGGAGATTATCCAAGTAATATATATGCTCTATACAAAAAAAATGGCCCTTGGTCATATCATTTGACACTAAGCCCTTGCAAAATCTAAGATAGACTGTGAAAAAGGGAATTGTGTGTAGGGTTTGGGGTATAGACTATGTATTACTAGATTAAAACCCTTTATCTACATGATTTGTTTTTTATGAGGGTGTCTCAACTCAATCACAACCTTAACCAAGGTGTTCCAAGCTAATTCATTACCCCAATCCTCTACATGCTTCTTTATGAATGCCTTGCTCAACATAAACGTAACTATTTTTAACTTTATAATAGGGACCCACCTATAGATGGAACTTTGTGTTTAGAATTGTATTTATGACATAATACTTTTATACTTGCTAGTTTCTAGCTCACTTGTTTCCTCTCACTGTTACACCATATTCAAACTGTACGTGATTATTTTTTGACAAAATGGAGCCTGTAAGTGATGATCTATACCTAGTATTGAATGTGGACCCCTCTTGGTTGTCTTTTTATGATCATGATATCCTTTTTATTCAAAAATAGGTCACCATATTGAAGGTATATTAAATAATTTAACACTACAAATAACACTTCACATTCTATAGTATAAAAATATATGAAATGGATAACTTATATCAACATGTTCTCTTGACCAAATTATCTTTTTTCAAGTCAAAACAATACTTTTTCACATGGAATAAAACATGGAAATCATATACTAGTTATTAATTCAAAAATAATTCACCATGGAAAATTCACAAGAATGGCTACACCTCTGTTTGGATAGATTAAGGTAATAAGTCTCTGAACTCTCTTCCATATGTGAATTATGCATCACCAAATCCTTTTACAACTCAAGAGCCCCCCCATGGGAAACCATATAATTATTCAAATATTAAATACTTTGATAAATATTAAATAAAACTCCCAAAATGATATTTCAACCTTGCTCAGTCTCTGTTAAGCCACATATAAGCGGTTATTCCAATGTACATGTAGTTGATGATCTTATGATCAATATGCATAGTTTGTGGGTTTCAATATACTTTGGAACATTGAAAAAGTTAAAAATATACTCTTATAAATATATATAATCCTATCCAACTCAGATTTTCCCCCTCAATGTGATTTGTTTCCATGAGGGCATCTGTAGGTGCACTTTGAGTTGTATGCAAGCAGTGAGCAAAATTGGAGTAATGTGCATAGTGAATGGTCTCATAAACAAACCTAATATCCTTATAAATTACTAAAAAAGTATTTTTATCACTATCAAGGTATTTAAAAAAGTCTCAAAACCTATATTCTAATGTTATATCCTTTTTGTAGGCATTAATATAGTGGCATGCCAATGGTAGAAGACTGTGTGAGTGACTGAGTTGACTGTCACAACATTTATTTACAATTTGAAAGCTAAGTTCACTACCTCATGTTGATAGAACATGTATCATAAATTTTGAACCTTCATCATACTTCTGTGGATGTTTCCATATCCTTCACAAATCATGACTGAGAGTGAGAAGGAGCTGGGATTTAACTGTGCATGCCAATGGACTACAACCTCAATGATGGTTACCTTGGAGGTTGAAAATTTTGAAAGAATGATATTACCATGAGAATTTAAATTATTGAAACACCATGTTAAACTATATTTGTCCCTTATAGATAAAGAGGAATTTTTTAAATGATGGATTTTGAATAGAAGTTCAATATCGACACCCTTTTGTAAAGTGAGTTGTTTGAGATATCAAATCCTTTCCAAATTTGATACTAAACAAGGTTAAAATGAAAGGAGATAGTCAACACCATATGGAATTAGGATTGATAACTAGATTATAATAATTTATTCAAAATAAGAGCAAAACCTATCAAATCCTTTTCAAACTCTATACCTAACAAGCTACCCCTTAGGTCTTGTTACCTTGGATTAGGCAAGCCAGAAGTAGAAGGGAGCTGACCATACCCTCTATTGATGCCTCTAAATCATTTTCTTCATTCAAACTATTATTGACGATAAACCCTCCCCTATCTATAACTACATAATAACAAGTTTTTCATCTTTGTTTGCCATTTTGTTCAAGTGTGCAAGGCTGAGCGGAAGAGGTGTACAATTGGGAACCAACACTTTACTGGCATCATTGCTAAGAACTAAAATGAGGTCATGTTTCTTTGTGTTATCAAGGAATATTTTAAAAACTATAAGTATTTCATGTTGTGAATTTTTTTTTTATTTGCTACATTTGGACTTTCTTGGCAGTCAACATTGTATCACTCCATTAGGGGATGAGCCAAGAATTGAAGTATTAGATAATTTGAATCTAGCTAAGTTTATTGCAAAGAGATGCTAAAATTACATGTTAGAAGGTGTTTTCTCCCCTTATGGACATAATTTAAAAAAAATTAGTGTCTTTACCTTTATCTCATCATTAAATTTAACATGTTTTCAACATATATCACAATCAATATGTTAACTGTTATATTCTAGAATTGTGATTCTAGTGATGACTCCAACTTTACTATCTAGTTTCATGGAAGATTGGTCCCTATTTTTAATATCTTAATTTTCTATTTTGATTGTTTTCTTGGTTACAAATATGGAATGATTGATATCATCATTCAAACGTGATCCATCCAAGCAACTTATCTCACTCCTAACTATTCATCAAAGAAGAGGGAGATGAGTTTGGAGTCTTATTAAAGGGTAAGGTTCAAATGCTAAACAATGTCATGATTACTAAGATTATAATAATCTTGAAATTTTTGTTTAACTTCCCACTATTGAGAACTTTCATAGCTCTTTTAGTCATTTTAAAACTTATTATCATATCTATTATCTATCTCCTTCTCAACTAGCTAAATCCCCTCCCAAATTTGATCCTACAAGTCCCATTCATTTAACCCCTCACATCTATTTTCCATTTATTCATGAATCTATAATTGAACCAATCATGAGGCATAGGTACCTATATGGGAATGAACATATTTCATTATTTATCCCAAATTTAGGTTTATAAATTTTGATGGCATGGAAGGTTATTCTAATGAAGTCTCGAATAAAGTAATGAAATGTCTTCCAAATTTTCAAGGGAAAAATGTAGTTCGTGGTGATCATAACTTGAGATATTTTCACAATATAATGAAATATTATGATGTTGAGCATGAGAATGTGTGGATTAAGTTGTTTGTGCACACATTGGAGGAAGATTCTCATGAATTGTTCAATTCTCTTTCCCATGGATGTATTGATTCAGGGGAAAAAATGGAGAATGTTTTTATAATTTAGTATGGTGATAAAATTGATTCCATGATCATTTTAACTAAGTGTAAAAATATCAAGAATAACCATAATGAGTGTGTTGAAGACTTTAACACACAGTTCAACAAAGTTATAATGTAGTTGTTTGAGAACATAAGGCCTAGTGATATAGTGTGCTTCATAAAATACTATGATGCCTTTGATCATAAAGTTACATATTACTTATGGGATAAGGTTTCCATGAACCTATGACTAGAATTAAATATGGCCATCCAAATTGAGAAGAACATAAATGCTATGGGAAAGCCCATGAACAAGTGCGGTGATGTGAAGTTGTTCGATCCTAAAAAACACAATACACTAAGAACGCCAACTTTGAGGATATGGTTAAGTCTTTGGCCTCTGGTGTCAAAGAGATGTCATAAAATCTTGTTAGGGTTTAGAAGGGGGTCCCTCATGTGTCTACCAGTCAAGAGAGAGCTCCAAACTTGAATCATGCATAAATGCAGCCTGATTTCCATAATCTAGATAATGATAAATAGAAATGTCCTACACATGATGAAAGAACAAATAGACATAGAATAGAGGGGATATAAAAAAGTTCCTAATGAATGCAATAGGTTATGATATTAATTTTGATTGGTGTCACAAATTATTACTTCAAAAAACTCCCTATGATATAGCTAAACTTATTGATGAAGATGCAGATGAACATGAGTCTGCATCATCTAGTGATGAGATTATAATGTTCAATTGTTAAATTCATAGAAGCAAGATATATATCTCCACATAATTGATGAGTGTTGTTACTATTGATTAGTTTTGGAGTGTGGTGTAAAGGTATGTGTCCCAATTCTTGTGAGGTTAATATGACATAAGAATATGAACTACTTATTCATGATTTTTACTTTTTAAGATCAATGATAATTAAAAAAATATGATGGGGGAATTTTTTTCGTTGAGGATAGGTAGTTAATAATTAATTGAACAATTTTCTAAGAGAATTAATACAACTTGAGAAGAAGGAAACAAGTTGATACTCATCAAGGCAATACACCTTCAAATCCAAGGCAAGGAGATACAAATAATGAAGTTAAGAAAACTATGATAGTTCCTAATACTTTCAAACCAATATCCATTTCTTAAATTTCTAATCCTAGAGGTACCCTGACTAAAAATAAAGCACCTTTGCTATCTAGTATAACTAAGGGTGTGAATGATGTTAAATAAAATCCACTTTTAAAGGCTACTACTAAGCATGCAAATCAATTGCAACCTACTCCACTTCAAACCTTAAGTGATTGCATTCCAGCTGAAGGTGTTGTTATCCTTACACCAAATACTCCTCTTCCTCAATATAGTATATGTTATATGGCCCAAGAGTTGAGAAAAATGAAAATCACGGTGCCACTTATTAAATTATTAAGAATACATAAGCATAGGAAGAGGGAATTTTAATACTTGGAATTAGGTGAGAATTCAGCTACAAATGAAATTAATTTACCCCAGACACCCCTAGAAAGTGATGAAGAATCTAAATAGGTTGTTGAACCCACTCTAGAGATCTATTTGGGGATCGCATTAGTAGAAAATTAGCTGAATGTGGATCTATTTTATACAACCTTATTGATCAATGGTCTTATTTTCCATAATTAAATTTTTTTTCTAGTGTTTCTTATAACATAATGCCCTTGGGTATATTAAATGAGCTCGAAGTTAAGATTATATCAACCTATATCGAGTGTTATGTCATGAAAACATGAGAAGTTCTAGTTATTGGACAAGTCAAGGGGTTGATAGTATAGTTGGTAGGGCATCTAGGTAAGTGTTTAAATATGGATGTGGTAGTTATGGACTACCTACCTAAGTAGGGGATGTTTTTATAATGTAAATGGGTAGCTAGCATGGGTGGAAGTGTACAAATGAACCTTTATTACACCACCATTCCATTGAAGGTTAAGATGGTTAAATTTTGTATAGAGCCAAACATGATACATGTAATAAAAGATTAAAAATACTATCAAAATGAAATATTGTACATAGACATTGGGATTGGGAACATCATTGGGAATGTTGACACTAGTGAATAGCCTGATATTCTTGATGTTGAACTTGAAAGAGAAGGTTTAGTTTGGAAAATGCATTTTGATATGGCTTGCTTTAATATTGGAAATGGAGTAGGGGTTGTATTCTAAGCATCCAATGGTAAGTGTTTCAAGTTTTATTTTAAGTTATTCTTTGAGTGCACTAATAATACTATTGATAATGAGATACTCTTACCTAAATTACAAATTGATTGCAAACATGGAAATAAAAGCTTTATTGTCAAGGGTGATTATGAGCTAGTGGTAAAGCAAGTCCACAAGACTGATGCCACCAAAAATAAAAGGTTAAAACAATATGATAATGTCATCTAAGATTTTCTTGAATTCTTTGATTCATTCAATTTTTTTTGTCATGATATATGTTTGAATGAAGAAACTAACATATATACAGGATTAGGTGCTCAATTCAACATTGCAGATGTAATCCCTCATTATCAATATCAAGTGAAAGTGCTTGTTAGGAATTGAATCCTAGATAATATTCATCACCAGTATTTTTTTGATGATGATGAACAAATTAGGTGGTTTCTAAATTATGAAGTTGATTTCCATGACCAACTCATAGACTTGGAATCTATTGTTTACATTTGTGACAAAAAAGAAACCTTGTTTGGGAAGGACATTATCCAGCTAAAGGAAAACATGCTCCCTAGAGGATTGGTAAGTTTATGAGAATATTTTGATGGAGAAAACATAATTAAGATTCATGATTTATTTATTTCAAATGATGTCAATGAGTGTAATTTGGGTTCTCATGAGAATCCATGTAAGGGTTGGTTAGGTACTCACCTAAGTATAGCTGAGAAGCAAGTTTACATGCATCTATTTAGAAAGTATTAGGGTTATTTAGCATTGTCTTATTATAAGTTGAAAATGTATATGGAAGACTTATTCCAACATGTCATCCCATTGTAACCTAATAGCAAGACTTTTAGGTAGAAATACAGACCTATGAACCCCATCTTGTCCACTAAGATGTGGGATGAGTTAAAAAAGCTAAGGGAAAGTGGTATCATCTAGCCCGTTAAGTATTCATTATGGGTTGAAAATTTAATCCCTTTGAGAAACGAAAATTGTGACTCCACTTGTGTGTGGATTTTGGAAAATTTTAAGGAGCTTATTTAAAAGATAATTATCCCCTACTCAATAAGGAAAAGCTATTGTAAAGTGTTATAGGATCATAGATGTTATCCACTTTAGATAGTTTCTTGGGATATAACCAAGTTGTGGTGAAGCAATATGAGAGAACCAAGACAATATTTACAATGTCTTGGGGCACATATGTATTTATGAGGATGCCTTTCAGGTTAATGAATACTAGTGCAATATTTTAACGTGGTTTGGATGTTGCTTTTGCAAGGATGATTAACAAGTTTATAGTTGTGTATCAGGATGAAATTACTATGTGATATAATAATAGAGAAAAACATTTTGAGCATCTAGAGAAGTTACTGTTCAAATTTAGGGAATTTAGCATTTCACTCAATCCAAAGAAATGTCTCATTGGAGTACAAAGGGCCAAGTTGTTGGGACATATAGTGTCCAAAGATGGTATCATGATTGACTATAAGAGGGTAGAAGCCATTGACAAAATACCCATCCCATAGTCCAATAAGGGAATTCAATCCTTCTTTAGGAAAATGAATTTTGTAAGGAGGTTTATCTCCAATTTATAAAGATTAGTTTGCCAATAACTTGTTTATTGAAGAAGTACAAAGCCATCAACTGGGAAAATAAGGTCACATAAGTATTCAGTGACATCAGAGGAGCCTTAAAGTCTACTCCTATTTTAGCCAGCCTTGATTACATTAGGACATTTCATATATTCTCTTTTACATCATATAATACTATTGTTGTTATCATTTTTCAAAAGAATGAATATGGTCATGAGTAGCCTATAGCTTACTTTAGCAAATCCATGCAAGGTGATGAACTAAATTACACCATAATGAAAAAAACAATTGTTCACTTTCTTGAATTCTATTAAATCATTCAGACCTTATATTATGAGCTCAAAGATTTTTCCCTACATTCTACATACCATGGTGAAGGATATTTTAACTTAGATTGAAGTATCCAGTAAGAGATGCAAGTGGGTCAACAAGTTGCAAAATTATGACATGGATATTTAGACCACTAATTTAGTGTGAAAGATGGGTCTAGCCAAGCTCATAGTTGAGACCAACTTAAAATTTATTGGGGTAAAAACTAATATTTTTAATATTGATTATTTATTGAGTCAATTTAATATGTCCCCATAATATACAAACATTGTTTACTATTTGTAAAATCTGAACTGTGCCCTTGACTTAGACAAGAATCAAAGGAAGACTCTTAAGCATACTTCCAAAAAATAACTCTTCACTAAAATTGGACTTGCATGGAAGAATTTGTATGGGGTTCTCCTGAGATGCATGCTAGAAGAATAAATTATTGAACTCATTGAAGAATTCCTTAGTGCAGTATGTGGTAGCCATTTTACAACTAATTAATTCACAAAATGGGTTGAGACAATCCATACAAATAATGCTACACACCTTGTGGTTATGTAGTTTCTACTAAATCAGATTATTTGTAGATTTGGTATGCCTATCAAAATTATTATTGATAATTCCATGAGTTTCAAAGCTAAACCTTTGGTGGCATTTTGCAAAGAATACACAATTGAATTGACCTATGTTTCCAATTAAAACTCTCACAGAATTGGGAAAACAAAATATAATAATAACATGCTCAAAATAATTATAAAAACATTATAATTAAATAAAAATAACTGTAGTGAATAGCTAAAGTTCACTTTTTAGGATGATACGATCATTCCCAAGAGAGCTATAAGAAAAAACCCTTTTAAAATTATATATGGATCTCAAGCAATTTTTCTTATGAATTTATAGTTGTTGACCTATAAGTTCATGTAGAAACTATAAGATGATGATAAAATCAACCACTATGAAAGCAAGATGAACCAAATTATTGAGCTTGATAAAATTTGAAGAAAAGCTCAAGGAAAGACACCTCAAGTTCAAGGAAAATTTGAAGAAGATATTTGATAGAAAGGTCACGCCAAGAACCTTCCATGTAGGTGATATAGTTCTACTTTGGGATAGTATGCATGAGGAGAAAGGCAAGCATGGAAAATTTGATGCCTTATAGATGGGTCCTTATTCGATCCACTATCAAATTAGGGAGCACACTTTTCTAAGAGAGATCTAGATGGTGAAATATTGGAATTTCCATTCAATGGTAGACATCTAAAACACTTATTTGATTGAGTCAACAACCATGTACATAATTATATAGTGTATAGTCTTGTTCCTTTGTTATCCCTTTGTTTTGGGCCTTATTTTCTTAGTTTCATTTCATTTTTATTATCATGTACTCATTTTTAGATCCTCTTGATCTATTTTTGTTAGTCTACAAGTATTTTCTTGAACCTTCATGGGTGTGTGTTTATTGATAAATTCTTGAAGTGTTAACTCTATGGCCCAATGGATTGACACTTGGTATCACATTTTGGGGTTCTTTGCACACCTTCAGTGGGGTTACATTCCCAAGTGAGAGTCAATTTTAGTGGCCAAAATTGTACTGAAGTAATTGAGTCCTTTCTAAGTATAAAAGACTAATTTTTTTAGCCCACTTCCTATTTCAGGTGTTCATCAGAGGTCAAGTGTCCTATAGTGGTCTATCAAAAGCAATGTTGAAGTCATATCTAAGCATCTCAAAACCCTTATTATAATTTCTCTAGATTAGGCCCTTTCATTTAAATTCAAATTTGGTAGGAAAAATTTACATTGGAGTGCTTTAAATATGCCATGGATTTAGTTTAATTTTTATACTAAGGTTTAGTCATGTTTATTAACATGACCAAAACTTAGTCTAAAATTCATATTTGGTCCATTTTATATCTCATGGCCCTTGGTCCCTTTTATCTATTAAAATATTCTAATTAACACTTGGTCCCTTTATTATAAACTTATCTTAAAATCCTATCCTAAAGATTTTATCATATACAACAAAACCTTAGGCTAAGACTTAATATTAAGTTCTTTATTCCCCAAACTCTGACTTAATTATTTTCATGGTAATTGATGAACCAATCATGCACAACATAGTAGATCAAAATCCAATAGTGCACATTAACTCAAATATATTTTATCAAACAATGTTTATAAAAGTATTTAAGTCAAGAATATTGATCATTGATGCATTCACCTAGGTAGAGATGATCGAATGGTGCGTGAATAACACTGAAATGTCAAATTTTATAAGAGATATATAAGAGTGACAAGTTTAACCATATCAAGGGTGGTTTTAAACATCTAACAAAGAGTGAAGAGTTGTAATTTCAAAGGTCATAAGAGCTCCATGAGAGTGATAAGTGTCACCATCTTGATGGGCAGTTGGAAGATCTAATGATACATGATAGATTCAATATGTTAACACAGTTTTGGAAGGATCTGAGGATGATAAGTGGCACCATCTTGGTGCTTAGGTATTAGATCAATGGTTCATGGGCCTTGTTATAAGTGAATAAGTCAACAAGCCTTTGAGAAAGTGTGGAGATGACACATGCCATAATTGTGGTGAATAGAATGAAGATTGACCAATAGCATTCAACCTATCAGATCTTCATCTGATGGTGTGAAAGGAAACTTAACTTTCTAAATAACATAGGCTAGATGAAAAGCCTCCACATGATGCAAGGGTACTAACCTGGTAGATTCTGATTGTGTAGAGAGTAGAAAGACCATGGAGCTACCAAATGGCATGATATCAGATCCTAGGTAAAAATATTGACCAATAATGTTCAACTAGTTGGATCTAGATCAATGATGTGAGGTAAAAGTGGAATTTTCAAAAAACTAAGAAAAAATACAAAGTTTCCAAGTGGTAAGATCTTAGAAGCCTAAACTAAGATTGACTGTGCGTATTTGATCTCACTTCAAGATTGTATGAGAAAGTGACGCATGTCTAGATTAGATCCAAGTAAGTGGCTTAGTCATTTTTAAGCCCTGATAATGCCTAGTTGGATCTGATGTCTCATGCCACATGTCAATATGTGGTAATATTTGGCTTAAGATTTAAAATTGATGGCTCTTTTGTGGATGGGTAAGAATTAAAAGTAGAAAAGAAGCTTTGTGGGCCATTCTATAGCATATTTTTGGCTATCGATCATTTTTTGCCTCTGCCACAGCTAGATCATCTAAATGACATCATAATAAGATCAATTTATTCCATGGCATGCATAAGAGGAAAGATAACTATCGGTGAGGTTTTAGATATGCAATCAAGCTTTCAAGGGCACTTTCAGATATTTACACATGAGGACAAAGTTTGTTCAGTCTCTACCACAAAATTTTACTTTCTAGATAATGTAAAAAGTCATCTTTAGTTAAAAAATCAAGCGGTTTATTACAAAGCTTCAACATAATTTGTAGAGGTAGTTAGAGTAATTATTTTTCTTGTAAATGGATGAATATTTTAGGCATGACGAGGAATATTTTCTAGCTATGATCATCTTGATAGAATTTGGAGGGCTACTTTGTAATTTTGAAAATTGTAACCCACAATCCTAGATTTGAACACGGTACAAAATGTATAAATAGAGGGATTCTCCTCTATTGTCAGGTTATTATTGGTCTTTGTTTTTCTCTAAGTCTAAGTTGTACAAGAAAAAATGGGATCAATTATTATGTGTAGATCTTGTCTCCCTTGCTAAGGTGGTTTCAAGTACATAACCATTAGCAAGCTTTGAGAGCATGTTTATGTCTCCCTTGTCCAATATGGAGAAATCCACCATGCTTGTCCCCATCATATCATACTAAAAAAATATTAAATTTTATATCTTTTTTAATGTTAATAAAAATGCTTGTGGTTCTTTGCTATTTCCTATTGATGAAGTGCAACAATGTGTTTTTCAATTTATGCTAATTGGATTTTTGGCTTTGTGTTCATTATTGGTTATCATTCTAAGCATAGATCTAGAATATTAACCCTTTACACATTATTTTAGGAAACATTATTGAATATATTCTTAGGGCACCCTAGGTTTATGTATTTGACAAGGAAAATTTTTTGAAAGCTTAGTTTCAGTGTATGTTCTAATATTTGAAGGATTAGTTGGCATTTCCCATTATCTTGTATTTGAGTTCTCCCTACAACTTTACTAAGGATAATTTCACGAATACTACAAGAATCCTTGTTATTTGAAAACTACTAGCACACCACCCCCCACTTTGATTATTATTAAACTATCCTACCTTGAAAATAATACACCCTTGTGGCATACTCTAAGTGTTATTTGTATGAAAATGCATTAAACATGTCTATTTAACATGTACCTGCATCTAGTTATTTAAATATTAGTATTGCAATCTTCCATCCATCCCTATTATTGAAAAATTCTTTTGAATCAAGAATGTAGTCACTTTTACATCTATCTTCAGTAGCTTGTATGTGATCTAGAGCATTTATTCATTCTATGTGATAACCCTTCCTAGGTGGAGTGAAAAAGTTAGGTTGTGCCCTTGTCATATTTATGCCTCTTCATGCTAAAATGTCCCATGGAGGTTGAATTGCATAATCTCTCCATGTGATCAAGTTACACCTTAGGTCCTTTCACCTTGGTTTAGGTAGAGCTAGAAGTAGCAGGG
>JARHVA010003854.1:695000-945000 GCA_037957365.1 Torreya grandis
TAAATGTCTAAAAAAATTCCAAACCTAAATTTATCCATCCACTACCAATTTGGTAGACACCTAGCATAAACCAACCCCTACATAGATGAAAACTATGAATAACCATCCACTTCACTCCTTACATTAGGGCCATCTATCGGTATGAGAGGCTAGATGAAGGACCCTTTTAAATTGAATATTCTCACCAGATCACCACCCTCCATATTATAATCACACTCTTCCCAAATGCACTTTTTTATAGAGAAGAACCCTCCTAGTCTGAACACATCCACCATTTACTGTAACCTAATCTACATCTACATCTACACATATATTTTTCTACGAGTGATTGGTTTTAAATATAAATCCACCAACCTATCCTTCCATCCATCTAATCCCTCTATTGTAGTCAAAAATCCCCTATCATCATGAGATTTCACCATAAAATGGGATATTAGTACCATATTTATAAAATAAAACCAACCCAAGATACTATTTAGGGTGGGAAAAGTAGCCATGAACTTTTCCATGGAAAAATTAGGCACCAACCCCATCATAGGTCTCTCCATAACATACACCAAAAGATCATGAGTTTTAAGAAACCATTCCTTCAATTCCCAAAACATTGACAGTGGAATCAACCCCACATAATTCAAACCATATAAAGGGATAATATGACATCCAACCACCTTGATCTCACTCATCCAATAACATAAGCTTCCCTAAAGACACTAGACACACCAATGTTTCCACCACCTTTATGATTAGAATTGAATCCTTTACCACTCGAAGTAAATTATTTAAGAAATCAAATTATCTGTTTGAGTTGGTCTTGTTTTTCCATATCAATCGCATATACTCATAAATAATAATTACTTTGATTGTATCCAACATTTCTATGTGGAGAATCCAAAAAATATGATGTAGCCTATGATCCTGACACATTTTATCAAAGCCATTTAAAATATTTATACTTAGAGGGAGAGCAAAAGTTTGATCATCACCATATTATCCACCATAGAGTTCATGGTCACTTCTTTAGAAAAGTCCCAAAAAATTATTAATTAGAGATGGAAAGAACTAGTCTAAATAATAAATTCCCTAAAATACACTCTTGATGCGTAATGAATCTATATCACCTCTAAATATTTACACACTAAATTATTGAAAGATCATCATAGTTGTGAAATTTTATCTAACTAACATAACTAATTAAAAATTTACCCAAGGGAAAAGGAACAAGCTTATATTTGATCCATCACCTCAAGACCTATCTATGAGTCCCAATTATTATCAATTATTTGGTCACTCCTCTAGTCGACCCCTCAATTTGTTAGGAAATTTTCCTACTTGTTATCTTCTCTAAAGTTATTCCCAATCATACATGATGAAAACTCATCTAATAATGGCCATGCATTCACCATAATATTATTAAGCCTCCATGCCTTAGCTTGCTGATTTTGAATCACTTCCACAATGATATTAAAATATTGTTCTATCACTATATGCTCAATGCCACAATGGTGTGCCAAATGAATGTCCAACATCACTAATTGTACTTTAACCTAATTATTCATACCATATTAAAGTCTTACTAACAAGGCCCTGATTAGATATCTCAAACCACCCCTAATACAACAACTAACTTCTAATGCACCTAGATTACCTATTTTTGCTCCATCAAAATTTAGTTTAAAAAATCCTGTAGTGGGGAATCCATGTAGTGGTACTACAAACTAGTGAATAATTCTTGCTTACCATTTACCCATTAACATGGGGATGAATGATTTCTCATTATTTAAGGTACATTATGTTGAATTTCCATAAAAATAGGATGATATGTAGGAAAAAAATACACTAGAAATAATAAAAAACTAAAATCTCAATAAAATAAAATATATATAATTAACACACACACACACACACACACACACACACACACACACACACAAAACTACCCACCCACACATATGATGATAATAACATCCCCATATGCCATGTAATATTTAGTTTGAATATCTTGATTAAACCTTTTCTTGAAGGACTGGGGAAATTATGTAAACCTAGGTTTATAGTGGGAGCTAGTCAAATTCGACTCCACATTTTTGTAGGTGGAACTCTACATGGGTATTGATTCATGTTTTCTTTAGATAATTTTGGTGATGTGGTGCTAATGATGTTATATATGTAGGCATGGAAATAAAAATAAATACATACAAACTCAATGTAAATAACTCAATAAAATGTCTACTCACATCATTTGTGCACTACATTTCCCCCTCAATTCAATACTAATTTTTTAAAACTTTTGTGAAAAAAACATAAAATCCATTAATTTATGATATAATTTTGAACCAAATTAAGGTGTGAATTACAATAAATATAGTAAAATTTTTACTTAATTTTTATTACTTATGATTGTGGAAAGGATTAATTTATTGTTCACATGCGGTACAAGTTTATTGATAGTTTTTTAGGATTAATACATGATGGCCAAGCTTAGTTCATGAGAACTAGTTGATATGAAAGCTATAAAATGTTAATTTTTTTAGGGGATTTTTTTTTATTTTTTTTATAAATTATAAATAATTTTTTTCTAATATATATGGGGTGGTACTCAAAAACTTTAGTTCCATATCCATGTAAGTTAGTGTGGAATTCTTATCTACTTATATTAATCTCAATTCTAAATTTTTAAAGATAAAGATAAATATTATAGGTAGTGAATATGTGTCCCAACAAAACTAAATAAGGCTACAAAAGGAAATAAGAATATGAAGCATAGGTGATAATTCTATCGGTATGTATACTCCATGTAAAATCATTTGAAAAGTAAAATTTAAAAGAGACATGTTAACCACAAAAACTCATGTGACATGACACAAGATACATAAATAAGGGAAGAGGTTTTGAAAAATGAAAATATAAAGTGGAATTAATAAATCCATGGGTTTTCATGGTTTGATAATGTTCACATTGCAAAATTAAAAAATACTCGCTGAATTTGTTGGTTTGTTTTGTTGCCACATGTATTTCCTATGTGAACATAATAAGGGATGATATACAATAAGGGCCAACCATGTTTTTAATTCAAGTGGACACATTAAATTTAAATGGAAAGGATGACTTGGAACTCAAAGGAGGGTCACACTAAAAAATATTTATTCATGTGGCCATGATAAAGGTAAAGTGGCAAGATCTAATAAATAGAGAAAAGATAATAAAAAAGATAATTTCATGTGTCTAGACATAAAAAAATCATTATAAATCTCTAGGTACTCTATGGCCTAGTGATCAATTATATGTTACCATATGGTACTCTTCGAGTGAACATAACAAAGGTCAAAATAAAACATTGACTCAAAATTAAGAAAAAATCATACAACACAAATTTAAATACATGGCCATAAAATATTTGAAGTGAATAAGGTAAAAAAAATTAGATAAAAAAATATATTAACAATTTTTTTGCATGTTATCATAGTTAACATAGAACACTTAAAAGGAAAAATTATAGAGAAATGGTTTTGAGGCTATAACTTGAGTTATACAACTCCATTTTGAGTCTTTTTTATTTCATTATAAATATCTTGACAAGAGTTATGCAATGTTCTAATTTTTTTGGTGATTGATGCATATTCAAAGACCTATTAACACTTGAAGTTGATGGCTCTATTTTTGTTCATGCTGAAATAATAACACACATGTCATTAAATTGATTAAGGTTGAACTGATAAGTGATAAACAAATTTTATTATTTAATATGAAGTGTTAAAAGTATGAAAAAATTGTATAATTAGGTGTCACTCCATTGATCAGTTGAATTAGAATGGAAATCAGGTGCATATTAAGATGTAAATGCCAACAAGTGTAAAAAATTGCCACACTCTAAAATTATGAGTGATCCCTACATTATAATATGGACTAGGTAATTGGTTTATATGGGTATATCTTAAATATTATGACAAGTGTAATTTCACTTGATTATATTTCCCCATCCTATTTATTTCAAACTAATGCACATGTTTCTTATTATTTATCAAAGTGACTTTTGTGTTTCTTTCAAATTAAAATTTTCACTACAAATAGATTATTCTCAAGAAAATTTTATTTTTGATCAATTATATGAGACTATAAATGGTATTCCTTTTGATGAAATTAAAAAATATTTAACCACTTATAACTTTTTTGCCCATGCATATGATTGAGTAATATGTGCTTGCACAATGAATTTGAGATTGATGTATTATGTTGTAGAAATTTGTTCTCTCCTATGCCCTTAACATGAATTTATTTAGAATGTTATTTGGGAATGCTTCGCTCTCTTGGTGGAAATTCTCATTTTTTTGTTAAAAATTATGAATGGAGGAAATTTTAATTCATTTGGATCATTTTTGCTATGGATCAAGGTGTAAGCTATAGGTCTTTTGGTTGTGGAGAAAATTTGTGGTTTGAATGGTCTTAGTTTGTCTAGGCTTTGTGTTCCTATTGGTAAAATTCTCATGATTTAATGAGTAATGTGTTTCAAAAGGTTGAGTAAAGATATAAAATTAGTTAAATTTCATAGGTTTGAAACAATTTAGTTAGTCATGAAGCTATTAGGTTTGATGTGTAATATTGTTGATTAGTGGTATTATAAAAAGGCTCATGAAATTTTAGTATTAGGTATTTTGATAAATATTGTTATTTCTTAGTTTTCATTAGTATGTAATACATTATTACATTAAATAATAAAATCTTTGTGTAAGATAAATTTTTATATTATTTGAATTTTGAAACTAATCGCATCAATTGTGTAAATTTTTATGTCATTGATAAGTTCATTTGAGCTCTAAGAAATAATGGCCCACTAGAAATAAGGCACTTACCATGGTTAATTTTATCATAATTTTATATACTTTATAACATTTTTTCCAATGAGATATACTTTCCTTTACTTTGAATATTTTTTAATGGTTTATTTTTTATAAATTCTGATTCATATTTGTTAGCTTAGTTTTATGTGTGTTTAAATCTCTAAAATATCAGGACTCAAAATCATGAATAGATTATATTCACATCTCTTATTTGTAATATTTTTATAATTTTTGAGACATTTCACTAATGAAAATGAATTGGGTGAATTGATAATTTTCACTATGTTTACCATTTAGATTTATGCTATGTGAATCCAACCATGCACTGCATTTGTATCCTATATTTTTAGGGTCTCTGCCCTTAGCATTGTATAACTAGAAGAGTAGAGACTAGGTCACCGCTCATATTTTGTTATCTTAGGTTATATCTAAATTTTAAGGTTAAATAAATTGGATCTAGACTAAAATAATCAAATCACCATTTAATTCATTTTCCTAGGCAACTTTTGAGGTGGTGAAAAGCTAAAATTGAATAAAATTGGCACTATTTTCAAGGAGTATTAGTCATTGGTCTATTTTTTGATACTATTGGTTATTTAAATTTGCATTTGTATTAGATTTAAATATATATTTAACTCCTTTGATGTTGAAAACAATATCATCCTATGAATTTAGTAAGTTTAGTTAAATTTTAAGAAATTACAACATATTTGTTGGAGATGAGTCCAAGGTTCAGATAAGTTGAATGAATGAGTAAAGTAATCAAAAAAACCAAGTAGGTTCACACAATAATGTAACTAAAATCAAATAAAACCAATATTTTAGAATATTACATAAGACAAAATAATTTTAAAATAAATATTTTATTAATTGAAAAGGCTCACCAAGTGAGATGTACATATAGGAGAGTGTTGAGTAAATCATATACAAAAGGAGGTCAATAGACACTTATAATATAATATTAAATCTGCTATAAAATGTGGTCAATATATCTAAGAATAGAGGAGTAACTCCCATACCTATAATAGATAATCAAGGGTGTTACATCTTAGTCATTCAATTAAACTGTACACCTAAACAAGCTTCTCCATATAAGTAAGAAAAATCCAAGTGAGAGGAAAATATCATAATACATAAATATGGTAAAATAATAAAAATATACTTTAACACCCCCTCCATAATCTTAGCTCAGGTGGGAAATGTAGAAAAATGGGTCCCGACAACTAGGCTCGATGAGGTACCCATGTACAAAATAATCTATCATTAAGTAGAGAAAAGGAAGAAAATTGTAGGAAAAACTCCTCAAAAGTGAGACATAAATAAGAGGTTATAAGGTCCCCTAGAAGATGATGGTGTATTATCCTAAACCTCAATAAGATCCCTTAAGTGAACATACCTACTATTTATGATAGGTTTGGTGAAGATGTTTGTAATATGCTTTGTTGTATGGCAATAGATTAGATCAATAATGTCTCCATGAATGAGATATCTGATGAAGTGCATGTGAATATCTATGTGTTTGGTTTTTTTATACTAGATTAGATTCTTGTAAATATGAATAGTACTCTACTTGTCATAATAGATGATGGTAAGTCATCTAAACTAGATACCAAACTCTATGATCATCCACTAAATGCATATAGACTCAGTGGTCGCATTGGAATCCCCCCTATACTCTACCTTAGTAGATGATAAAATAATAAAATTCTTATTCTTTCTTGACCAACTAATCGAACTTAAACAAATAGAGAAACTATAACTTGAAGTGGACTTGTGATTATGAATATCACCAATGTAGTTTGAGCTAGTATAGCCAATCAAGTTGATGTCAGTGCCAATTATTTAGTGAATACCAAATCTATTTTTTCCCTAAATGTAGTGAAATATCGTCTTAGCTACTTTCTAGTAAAACTCATGTGGTTCCTACATGAATATGGAGACTAGGCCCACTTCATATTATATGTTAGGTCTAATATGTGTTAGGTAGATAAGGTTACCCATACATTATTAATACAAGGTAGAATTGACCAAAGGTGATTTAAAATATACCTTAAGATTGAATCTAAATATAAAGGGAGTTGAATTTAAATTACAATCAACAATGTGAAATTGAGCAAGTAGATCAATAGAATACTTAGGTTATGTAAGAATGTTCTCTGAGTAGAATCAATAAATCTAAATCCCAAGGAAGTAATGTAGTAAGCTTAAGTCTATCATGGAAAATATATCCTAAAGATCCTTTTTCACCACTAAAATGGAGGAAGAAGAGCTACCGGTGATCAAATTATCATCAAAATTAAGAAATTGAGTCAAGAATGAATCATCCTACCATAAAGGATAGATGTTTAAACTTGAATGGCATATGGTGAATCTTGCTCTAAGAAGGAAGGAATCCATCTTAGCATACCAATCCCAAGGGGCATATTTGATGCCATATATTTATTTATAGAGTCTACATGCAAAGGAAGAATCCTTAAAAAATATCATAGGTTGGTCCATGTAAATCTCCTCCTCAATATCACTATGAATAAAGGCACTTTTCATGTCCATCTTATGAACATCCCAAAGATTGGTTATGATAATAGAAGTGTGAGTCTGATGAAGTTAATTTTGGTGACTAGTGAAAATGTCCCTATGTACTTGATGATAGGCACTTGTGAGAAAACTTTTGCAGCCAACCATGACTTGAACTTGTCAATGGACCCATTTATTTCATACATGGTTTGATATATCTTTTTTATTGAACCATCTTTACTCCATTAGAAATAAGTGTCAAATCCCAAGTATGATTCCTGATTAATGATTTATACTCATCATGCATGGTATAATCCCACTCAAGAATAGTTGATACATCCCAAAAGGTCTGTGGATATGAGGCAAAGGAATAGAAATCATGTGGACCACTATGAAAATCTGAACATGTCCTCCTATCATTTGAAGGATCCCCAACCCATGTACATGTACTCTAGAGTGTTTGCCTATCCCAAAGAGGACCAAAAGTGGATGATTTAGGTAGAGAAACACCATCATTTGAATTTTATCTATATTTAAATTAAGATGAGTCCCCATCACTAATATCACTATCATAACTAGAATAAGTGTTCTCAACTTTTGGAATGTGCTCAACCTAATTAAAATCATCTAAATCAAATCTAAGTCAAATTAAGTGGGATAAGTGTCAAGTTTTGAGTATGTGTGACTCTCCTAAAAGTGAACACTTCTCTCGATGAACAACTCATGTGTGATTAGATGAAGAAGGTTGTACCGTTTGACACCATTTAGATAACCTATGCATATGTAATGATACTCTGAGGCTCCATATCCTTATGTTTTTTATTAGGTATAAGGGCCATAGCTAGAGATCTAAAGATTCTAAAATACTCGATTGTGTGTTTCCTACTATACCAAGATTAAAAGGGAATTAATCCATTTAAATATTTGTAGAGAATGCTATTTTGAATGTATCAAACATAATTAATTTCTTAGACATAGTGTTATGGTGAAAATGTCTTAGATTGAATCATATAGATAGACATCTCTTTCAAGAACCTATTATTACATTTTGTAACTCCATTTTGTTGAGGACCATATGGAATTTTATGCTAAAAATTAATCCCCTATGCTATGAAAAAAATTCTCAAACATGTTATTAACATACCACCATTATCTATTTGAATAACCTTGATAGATTTATTTTAATATTTCTCTATAATAAATTTGAATTCTCAAAACTTGTAAAAAACTTTAAATTTCTACCTAAGGTAGTGAACCCATGTGTATCTCTATAAATAATCAATGAAGGTAAGGACATACTTAGCCATTGTGAAATATATACTGAGAGAAATCTAGATACATCATTGTGTACTAACTCCAATGCCTATGAAGACATCCAAGATTTTCCTTTGTCAAATTTCTCTTTGAGATGCTTCCCAAGGGTGAAAGCCTCACAAAGACCCTTATAGAAATTGACACAAGGTAACCCTATGACTATATCATTCTTGCTGAGTTATTTTATGTAGTGGTAGTTTAGGTGTCCAAACCACTCATGCTAATTTTTTTTTAATCCATATGAATGAGTCATCAATGTAGTTAGAGAAAATTAGGTGAAAAATGTGAGGTGTGTAATCTAGCTTGGTGATCTACCCTACCCACTACCACTATAAAATTACTATGCAACTCTTTATTTAAGATTGAATCTAGTGAAAACTCTACCCTCATACCCTTAATGATATGAGTGATTTGGTATATTAATAATAAATTAGTTAAAAGTGATGGAACACTTAAAACATTACTAAACATTCCTATATTCATTTAAATAAACCCTCTCCCTATAACTTATACTAAAGTGCCATCACCCAAAGTGATGGAAGACATGCCACAAGGCTTTTAAGGATGAAAAATCCATTTGTAAAGATCCCATATGGTGGGAATCACCCAATTCAATGACCCATGAAGAGTTTACAGCTACAACTACTACAATAGCCTTGCCCTTTTATTTATCTTTCCTTTACCTTTTGCCTTGGAAGAATCTTGAGTCAATGAATTTTTCTTGATAGACTCAAGAACACCTATGTTTTTATTTTCTAGAATATGAATCAAGCGGTCAATCTATTTTTCATGTACTTGTGTTCATCGTGCCCATTTTTATTGTACTAGGCACACTTAATGTTATATTTCTTAGGTTTATCATTAGAGGTGGTTTTAGTTGTTATTTTATCAGATATTGATTCTTTCTTATTCTCTTGATCCGTATTATTTTTCTTCTTCTCTTTATTTGAATCCTCATATTTCCTATTCCCAAAAATTAGGGCTTAAGGTTTTGAGGACTTCAATTTGCCCATATGTATTAACTTGTTTTGCTCCTAAGTCAAGTTGGAAATAAATTCATATTAAGAAGGAATATACCATAGAGACTATAAAATTTTTAGTTGAATATAAGGTAGAGAAAAAGACATAATAATCTAGACCTAGTTTTAAGAGTATAAAAATGATAAGTTCATCTTTATTATGTATCCCACATTATTTCAACTACAATATCAAGGACTTAAACTTAGTGAAAAAATCCTAAAGGGTGTCAAACTACTAGGATTCAAATTAATGATTTCATTTTCTAGTTCATTCCATCTCATTACATCTAACTTCCCAAAAAAAAATCCCAAGGTGTTCAAGACTTCATTAGGAGTTTTTACAGACTCTACATGAAAGAGAAGATCAAGAGAAACTGATACACATAACAACCCATAGGCTTCATCATAATGGTTGTACCACTTATTATTTTTTGTTTCTATATTAGGTTTAATTTCATTTCCCATTATAATATGATGTAAACCTTTGCTCATTAATATAATTTGAATTTTGGATTTCCATTCATAGTGATTAAATGACATTAGTGGATTAATTAAACTTGTATCCATTGTGAAAAAATAAAGTGTAGTGGTAGTTAAAATTATTGTTTGTTGTATAAATATAAGATAAAAAAAGAATGTAAAGTGACTAGGAAATATAATATGCCCATTGAAATATCAACAATGAACCCCCCTAATGTTTCAAATATAATGCAAGCTAAAAAATATGCTAAACATAACCAAGAATGTGTCTAGATCAATTAGAGCATGAGTTGAGAAACATGATATTTACAAATGAAAAATAATACATAAAGTTCAATCAATAATTTTTCTAAGAAAATTACGTAAAAAGTGAGTAAGAGAGAAAATTAATGCTTATAATGCAAGGGGTTTTGGCCACCTGCCAAATTAGACCTCACCCTTTGATCTTCAACAAGTCAAAATATGAAGTGTTTACAAAAAAATATTCCCATATTTAAATAAATCTCACAATCTATTATTTTTATTAAAAAATAATAAAAACTTTCCCTAACATGTAATAACTCCATCCTTAATACAAAAAAGAGGCCCACAAGTATTGTTTATGATAAATAATAAAAAAAATCCCTCATAAAAGCTGATCCTTTGGAATAGATTTTTAATTAAAAAAACTAGGGAGTATACTAAAACCCCTCTAAAATTAAGAAGGCATCCTTACTTTTTTTTAAAGCATACAACCTTATTTTTTTATAAAAAATAGTGGTATTTTAAAACCATAAATTATAAGGAAGGTGGTTTTTTTTAAAGAAAAATATTCCTATCAACTTGGTGGCTAGTTAAGGGCACTTCCATAGGATGATAAGCCTTGGGGTTCATTTTATATGTCGTGAGTAAGGACCAGTGAATGCAGGGTAGACCTGAGGGTTTATGTTGAACACTGAGTGAAAATACCAAGTACAATTATGAATGGAGCTTGGAAGGGTTTAAAACCATATAAATAACTAGGCCAATGAACCCTTAATCTCCTAACATAAATCAATTTTACTAAAAAACTTGTTCATATATTCTAAAGACATTTAAAGACATATACAAACCATGTGTATGGTTTAAATCACTAACCAAATGTGTACTCCCCAAACTAGTCTATTAACTCTACCAACTAGGTCATATATCTTACATGTATATGTGTGATATTTTTGTTTACCAAGTGAATAGCCTATAGATAAGATCCACAAATTTATTTCCAATAAGGGAGGTTTAGGCCAAGAAAAGACTAGAACCCTATAGTTTGTATATGCAAAATAAATAGACCAATAGAGAAGGATTAAAGTAATACCATCTCAATTTAAAAATGAAAATTCACAAATATCAAATAAAAAGGCCCATAAATTTTTTTCATTCGCTTTGGGTGACAATGGGATTTTAACAATTATAGAGGTTTTTGAGATTTAAAAAATAACCTAGCTTTTTTTCTAACCCTCTAAAAATACCTCACAATATGATACAAATAATCTCAAGATTTCAAAATAAAGATTATAATAATAAAAAATTAGACACGTGATTGTCGGAGTGGCTCTAATACCATATTATGGATGAGTCCAATGTTTGGATAAGTATAATGCATGAGTAGAGTGATCACACAAACCAATTAGGTTCACACCAAAATGTAGCTTAAATAAAATGAAACCAATATACGAGAATATTTCTCAAGACAAAAGAGGAACAAACCAATCTTCTATTAATTGAAAAGGCTTACCAAGTGTGATGTACATATAGGAAAATGTTGAGTAAATAATCCACAAAATGTGGTTAATATACCTTCAAAATAGAATTGTATCTCCTCCAAAAAGGTGGTATACAAAGCTAAGAATAAAGGAGTAACTCCCATACTCAAAATAACAAGTAAAGGGAGTTACTTCCTAGTCATTAGATCAAACTATACACCTAAGAAATATTATCCATGAAAGTATAAAAAATCCAAGTGAGGTAAAATATTAAACCCATACTCTAAAAATATTTATCCTTTTTGGTCTGATATTTATCAAGTTAGAGGGCTTGTGTTCTACTTTCAAGGTATATCCTACTAAAACATTACATCTAGGATTATCTTTTATAAATTTTGCATGCATATGGAAATAAGTTTGGAAGGTTGTGGAGGTGAAATTTTAGTCTTCTCTTTGCCATTATATTTTTTTAATTTTCCAAGTGATGGAAAAAATCCCATAATAAATAAAAATGGGAAAATAATAAACCCCTATTCTAACAATATTTATCCTTTCAGTCTAATATTTATCAAGTTGGATGATTTGTGTTCTATTTTTAAGGTAGATCCTACTAAAATGCTGCATCTAAGATTATATTTTACAAAGTTTGCATCCATATGGAAATAAGTTTGGAAGCTTATGGAGGTACAATGTTAGTCTTCTCCTTGCCATTCTATTTTTTATTTTTATTTTTAATATTATTGGTACTACTTTAAATATTGATGAGATAATTATAATTCAAGATAAAATTGAAGGTATTTCATAGTTTTTTATTATTTCTATTCATTTTATAAAGCATCCAATCCAAAAATCAATCTCCATTCATTTGTGATAGATATTTTAGGTTCATATCCCTTGATAAGGGTTTCTATATAATATTTTCTCCCTTATTTGAGAGGCATATATTATCTAAATCTCATCCATTATTCATATATTTATATTTTTAAAGGTAAATATTTGACCATAAGACTATGACTATTGACCAAATTTATATACCTTTAAATAAAATTCTCTCTCTAGATCAATCCATCCATTTCATAATGTTGAATTAGCTGAATGTTGTCAATAGATTTGGAAATAATGTTGCTAATCTAAATTAGAATGGAAGTTTTCTTTGTCCTTTTCTTAAATTAGATAGACGTAGACAAATTGATTAATCTATAACCCTAGGATTTAAAAATGTTTTTCCCATTGATACAAGATAAATACTGCATAAGTTCTAGGTAAATAACGTGGTCTCATACTTGATAACTTTTAGTAATATCCCAAATCATTATGAAATTGTGTTTGAAGATGTCATGATAAATATATTTATTCACACCTTGGAAGAATATTCCAAGGGTTTTTTTAATTCCTTTCAAAATAGAAACATTGATTCTTTATCTAAAATGAAGTGATCTTTCAAGTTTCAATTTGGAGACAAGAATGAAGCAATTTTTTTAATTATTGAATTTGAAAATATATGATAAAATAAAAAATGAATGTGCACATGAATAATATAGTATATTTAATAAAACAATGCTTAGCATCCTTGAAAATGTGAGGCCCAATGAGTATGTGTGCTTAGTTAAATTTTGTGAAGCATTTGATGTTAAGGTCAGTTTCTATCTTAGATAAAAATATCCAAATAATTTGAGGTAGGTCTATGCCATGACCATTAAAATTGAAAATAACATAAGAACCTTAGGAAAACATGTGGAAATAGGTGAAGTGAAATTATTGACACCTGATAAGCATTCAACTAATAAATATTTAAATTTGGATTAGAATATAGATAGAGTCATGGGATATTTGAATTAATTTGTTTGAAAGAGCAACCCATAATGAGAAATGTTTAATGACTATACAACTTAAGTAATAATTTGAGGTCAAAAATGAAAGGAACAACATGTGATAAATCATATGATACAATATGGATAACATTCCACTATGAAAAGAGGCCTGATCAAAATATTAATGAGAGAGAAATAATTGATCCACATACTATTAGTGTTGATGATATTGATTACATTATTTAATTGAAATGGTGTGAAGAATGTTTTATTATTCATCCTTATTATGCTATTATTGAATCTACTTCATATGGTGATATTGATATTGATAATGATTAGGAGGGCATTCATTCTATTTAAATGTTTGATTTCAACAAAAAATTAGTCCATATGACATAAATCTAGAGGTTTACTTTTTGATTTTAGTGAAAATTTAGTCAACATGGAACAAAATATGATAAGTTTGCTCATGATTTTGAGTATTTATAGTCTAATATGATTAAAAATTATGACATTGGTAAGATCACATATAATGAATATATTCAAATTTTAACAAATGTTATAATGTCTCAAGTGAGAAGATATTATAATTTGAGAAACAATCATAAAAATCAATAAATAAAAGGGGAATTAGAAGCTTCCCAAAGATAATTCTATTTATAAAAGAGAAAACACAAAAAAGAATATTTTATATTTTATAAAATAATATTAATCCACCATAATTGGTTAGGTTGATTAGAATTTCTAATTATAGTTTAGGCACAAAAACTAGATATCCACTAAATATAGAAAGAATGCCTTATGGGAGGCCAAGATTTTCAGCATAGAAGAAGGTGATATCATGGGCAAGGTTATCCTAGATATTAAAATAGAGGAAATGGCCCCACCTCAAAAATACTTTGTCCTGGGTTGTAATATTCCCTCCCTAACTTGGGTGGATAAGGTTCTAGGAAAATGACTAGATGGGAAAGATTCCATGGATTTTGATCTCAAACCATCATTTGAGAACCATAAGGCATGGGTCCATGCTCTTGACATTTTTTTGGAGAAGGTAGATCTAAAACTAGTAAACTCACTTTTGGCAAAGGTGAATGGATTTAGAATTAACATTGACGCATTTAGGAAATGGGATAATTACAAATGGAAACCCAAAGGAAAATCAAAGTGGTGGCCTTAGATATAAATTTATTCTTAATTAAATTCACAAACCAAGAGGAGTGTTTTAGAGTTTTGAAAGACGGACCTTGGTTTATGGGTAAATCTAGTGTCAGGTTAAGGTAATAGAAAGTGGGAACTAATTTAAATAGTCCAATAATGGATCAAATCCTAATGTGGGTCATATTACTAGAGTTTCCACTCAAATACTAAGATCTTAAAGTGATCATGGGTGTAGTAATGGCTATTATACATCCCATCATGATAGATCCAATCACCAGATCTTGTATAATAATGGTCTATGTAATATTTTAGGTATTTATCCCTACTAAAAAACCTCTCCTCCATTCCATCATGCTAAAATATATAAATGGATTCTGGTCCCAATGTATCAAGTATGAAAACTTAGTTTTATTCTATAAAAAAATTAACAATCTTAGGCATTCACCAAAGGATTATCCTAAGGCTTTGTAGCCTCCTCAAATTACTAAAGTGGTTTGGACCAAAAAAGTAATTTTAATGAAGAGGCTAACAAAGGGGTGCCAGGCATTATGACTATTGATTATCATGTGGAGTACAACCTAGATTTAGATGTCCTAAATATTATAGAAACCCCATGTTTGGCCATGGATATATGCACCACTATCCCCCCAAAAAAACCACCTCTTGGTTTAAAATTGAAGGCTTCCCTAGCGTTCGCTTCTCACAGTGGTTTGTCCTACCTTAAAGATAAGAATGTCAAGCTTAAGGAAAAACCCAACCGTTCCTCATATCATTAGGAGCCATCAAATCATGATATTTTAATAGTGAGAAACCTGGGTATAATGGGTTGATTTACAACTTGTCTCCCCTAGTTGATCTAGTTGACCATAGCCCCATGGTGACCCTTCTACACATAAGTCCCTTATTTGTGGATGAATCAAATGAAGTCACTCAACCATAAGGCTATGAGGATCCCATTATTTTGGATTCCCTCTCTAAGAATAAAGGTAAGTGGTCAAGGGATATTCCTTACCAAAATCTAAAAGTGGAGGAAAAAAGATAGACTATAGTGAAATCCAAGAAAGGTAGAAAGAAATTAGAGGTTGGGTAAGCAAATAAATATTCTGGTAGGAATCCTAATTAGATTGTTATGAAAAAGGAAGCAACCAATGAAATTGAAAAATGTATCTAAATAACCCTTAAAATTCATTTCAATTTAATTATGAAATTAATCTTATATCTTGGAACATAAGGGGTTAAACAACCCTAGAAAATAGAGGCTAGTCAAGAACCTGATAAAAATAAATTATCTTTTGATTCTAATTTTACAAGAAATAAAAGTGTTAGAAGACTTGTTTTCAAAAAATATTAATAAAATATGGAAAGGATCTAACCACATTAGTGTAATCTCAAAGGGATATTTTTGAGGGATGGTGTCTCTCTGAATATCACTGAAACTCAAAAGATAAGTACTTATTAAGAACAAAAATTACATGGAAAAATTATTTAGGAAAATAGTAACCAAAGATGAATGGATATTTTCAAATGTTTATTATCCTAATTATAAAACAACTAAAAGTAATCTCTAGGAGGATTTGGTGAGTTTTAAAAAGCTCAGTTCACTTTAGAAATGGTTAGTGGCTAGGGATTTCAACTCCCCCTTTCCCCTTTGGAAAAGAAAGGGGGTATAACAAACTTATCAGAAATTATGGTTGAGCTAAATGAATTTATCTCAAAGGTATATCTAGTGGATGTGGAACTCAAGGCTAACCCCTTAACTTGGTCTAACAGGAGAATTGAAGTAGAACTAATTTAGGTAAGGCTAGATAAATTTTTGGTTTCTTTAAATTGGGATCTTCATTATACTAGCTCTCTTTACTCTTTCCCTATGATTGGATCAGATCATAATCTGATCATCTTTGAAGGTGAAATGATTCCCAAATAAAAATATCCCTTTTAGATTTTAAAATATGTGGTTACACCATCTAAATCTCATGGAATCCATAAAAAATTGGTGTCATGGTCCATTCTCAGGCACAAACATGTACATTTTGGTCAAAAAACTAAATCACATGAAGACAAAATAAAAAATATGTAATAAGGAGGTCTTTGACACCATTTTTACATAAAATAAACAAATAGAGGTGTAACTTGAAACCCTTGAAGAGTATTTCTCTTTGTATGGGTCTAATTAATAATCTAGCCTTGAATAAAAATAACTTCTTAGCGTCACAACCTTAAGGCTAAGGACGAACACTTCCAAAAACAAAAGTCCAGATGTTTATGGCTCAAGGAAGGGGATATAAATACAAAGTTTTTCCAATAGTAGGCTTGTATAAATAGAAACAAAACCTTAATATTTAAATTTCAACTTGAGGATGGAAGGAAAAATAGGGACCTAGAAGTCATTAATGAGTAGATTTAATACTTATTCAAGAACATACTAAAGGAAAATGGCTCCCTCAAAGTGAACTTGGAATAAAAACTCTTACAATATATTCCCAAGCTGATTTATCATTCTAAGAGCTTAAATATCCTTAAAATCCCCTCAATCAAGGAAATTAAAGATATGGTGCTTTCTATGGAAGGTAATAAATATCCTAACCGTAACGGTCTCCTTATTTTTTATCATAAATTATGGGATATTATACATACATAAGTGGAGGTGATGGTTTGTGAATTTTTTAGATCTAGAAACATTTAGAAAAATATGAACAACACCTTCTTGGATCTTATCCCCAAAAAACTAGGATTAAATCAATTAAAATATTTTAAGCCCATAAGTCTATGAACCACTGCTTGTAAGATTTGATCATTAACTCTAGTGAGAATAATTCAACCTATCTTTGGGAGGATCATAGGTGAACATCAGGGAGCCTTCATCCTAGGGAGATAAATCACTGACAACATAATCATAATTCATGATGCCATACACTACAATTTCAAGTCCTCCAAGCAAGGCATGCTTGTCAAACTAAATATAGACAAGGCCTACGATATAGTATCTTGGAGATTGCTTGATGAGGCTCTTGAAAAGTGTGGATTTGATTCTTCATTTTGTAATCTCATCTTTAATTGTATCGCTACCCCTAAATTTTTGGTCCTAATTAATGGGGTTCCCAAAGGCCACTTCTTGTCTAGTAGGGGATTTATATAGGGGGATACCAGATATCCTTATCTCTTCATCATCATTTTAATTTTCGTAGGAAGACACATTCAAGAAACAAGGGATCAAGGCCACATAAAAGGATTAAGGGTGACCAAAACTCTAGCCTGGTCACCCATGAATTATTTATTGATGACACTTTATTACTTGTAGAATCCTCTATTGAAGAATCTAAATATATCAAAAGGATCCTTTGAGAGTAGGAAAAAGTCTCAAACTAATGCATGAATTATTCTAAAATATCCATTTTTTCATCAACACTCAATAGGGTCTCTAGAAGAAGCTGGATATAATCCTTAAATGTCAGATAGGTAGTCTTAATTCTACGCATTTAGGCATCCCACTCTTTGTTATAAAATTAAAGATAGAATATTGGAATCCCTTAATGGATAGAATCTTATAGAAACTAGTATGATGGAAGGGTCATCTGCTAACTCAGGTAGGAAAACTACAACTACTTTAAATCTCTATCTAAATTATCCTTGTTTAATTCATGTCCCTTTTCAAGATGCCCATAAAAATTGATAACAGAATTGAGAAAATATAGTGCAACTTCATTTGGAAAGGCTCAAAAGAAAGATTTAGATTTCCTCTTGTTCAATGGGAAAATGTGTGACCCTTCAAACCTAGTGGAGGGTTGGGCTTCCTTAATCTAAAAAGCATGAATAAACACCTCCTCACAAAATTGGGATGGGAATTTCTTAAAGAAGACAATCAATGGAGACACATCATTAAATCCAAATACCTAGAAGGAAATGATGAGTATTGATTCCTATGGGAGAAAGACCCTACTGATGGCTCATCTTTCTAGAAAGCCATTTTAAATGAAATTTTATATTCTAATAATGATGTAGGTGGAATATTGATGACAGGGAAATGATGGAATTTTAGAATGACCCTTAGATCTCTCAATCCCCCTTACACTCCAGGATCCCTAGATTAATCTCTACCTTCTTTTCAAAGATTTTTGGGGTTTAAAAGTCAAAGATTACTGGTCTTATGAGAATGGTATTCATCATTATGAACCTCTCCACTTGGATCTAAAAAATGAATTTGTTTCCTAAACCTTATTTAGGGTCAACAAGGATCTTTATCATGTCCACATTCTATTTTTCCCAAAGGAGAACCTTTTGTTTTGGTAGGCTAAAGACAATGGGACCTTATCTATGAATTCAAAATATTTGGTTGATCTAGGCTTGGATGAGGAACGGGATTACTGGTGGCCACTCTATATCAAACACCTCACTCCTAAGGTTAATGTTTTCTTCTAGTTGGCAGCCTAGAATAAAATTATCACTATTGATAATTTGGCCAAGAGGGGTATGACCATCCCCAATAAGTGTAATCTATAAAAAATCATTAGAGGAATTGACCTACCACCTCTTCTTAGATTTCCCTTTTGGCTCTTAGATATTGGACCTTCAACTCCAATTTTTTTACATCCTGGTCCACCCAGGCTTACTACTAAACTTGATTATGCAATGAAAACCTACCTAGGTTTTGGCCTCCCTTTGATTTTTGTCATACCTTTCTCTCCCCCATCTATTTTGGGCTATCTGAAAGGAAAAAATGATAGTTTAAAAAAAAAAAGAGAGTTATCAGCTTAATCTTCTATAATTATTGCTCAATAATTTTTGAGAACTATTGGGCTTGCCCTCTTAATTACATGACTCTTGGTTCTCCTTCTGAGATGTCTATTATTCACAAATATAAACTTGACCAGGTGTTAGATGTTAATAATATTTGGATTCTAGGCACTCTACCAGGTGGTCAATGCCACCACATTGATGGTTGAATCTCAACTGCAATTGAGCCTCAAATAGAAACCCAAGTAGGGTTGGAGGGGGCGGGGTTATCAAGATGCATGATGGGATGTTGGTTGTAGCTTACATGGTTTCCCTTTGGGTTCAAACTAATCATGTAGCCAAACTAATGGTCTTATTATAGGGAATTCATCTTGCCTCTAGGATTAATGTTGTCATCTTAATCATTGAGGGGGACTCACTAAAAATCAACACTTTGCTAGGAAAAACCACCCACTCTCATACTATAAAATATATCATAAATGATGATAGATGGTTTTTATCTTCTTTTAGAGAGGCCTCTATCCAACAATTTTTTTGTGAAGGAATTTTAGCTGTAGATTGCTTGGCAAAATTTAGCATGGAGGCTCCCACATTGGTCACATGAGAGAGATCCCATAGTCTCCTAGCCCATTTATTATATTCAATTAATAATTATTTGAACAAAACATCAACATAAATATACAATTTGGTCACATGTGATAAATACATACTTGAGAGTGCAAAAAATTCACCCCTTCTTGCATAATGATTATTACATGCTTAGTCATAGCACCAAAAGTGACATGAATTTCAAAATTGCAATAAATTTTAAGCTAGATGAGAAGAAGGCATAAAATATCACACAAAATAAGAATAACTCATCCATTGAGTAAATGGGAGGAGATAGAGACCAATTAGAAATGCTCTCTTACATGGAGGTCTAGGAAGATAAAAGGGTATGGAAAAATTATGTAAGTATGGACTTATAAAATATATTAAATGAATTTTAAGGCACCATAAATATCTATCAAAATAAATCATGATGGCATGGAACCAAAGGATGGTCAAAATGATAGGCATCAATATTATTGTGACTAATGAATAGGGGAGAACACTGGAATGAGATGTGACGGAGAAAAAACCTTCAAAGATAAAAGCCACAAATTAGATTTGATGTAAAAAACTTCTATACCAATAAAATTTTGAAGACTAAGAATAAGGGATTCCCAAGGTAAGACCTCCATCACCATTGGCCAAAACTTTCCTTGAAAATTATGAAGTATTTTACACTTGAAGCTAAGTTTACCCTCATATTCTCCCACCATTTTTTATTGCTTAATCATTTTTGAGGGCCTAAAATAGATCTACCTTAATATATTATCAAATATATAGAAATTATGGTCCTAGCCTATAAAATTAGTAATAACAATCACATAATACATCAAGGATTTATATTCCTACTCTTCCAATTTTCAGAACCCCTACATGAAAAATCCATCCCTAACCTCCCATAAAAATACCCTTATGAGGATATTGGGCTTATAAAAAGGGAGGAAGGACTCCTAGTCCCTACTATTTCCCTTCCCAACTCCCCCTTATTTCAAGTTTTCATTGATGTCATATGTTTTTATATGTTTATTGATGTCAAAATAATAATGAGGTATGGTAATCCATTTGAATGTCTTGTGATGCCATGAAGTAATGAGAAGGATTGAGCATGGGATATCTAGTCTGGTACTAGAAGGAACATGATGGTCTAGGAAGATGAATGCATAGAAGCATATGATGATGTCTGAGAAAAATTGAATGTGAATTTTATGCATTGAATCAACCAATTATGTCTCAAAGTGTGACTACAGAGGTAAGACCTATAGGTCTAATATGTAAATAAGCTAGTCTTAGACTTTATTTGATCTAACTAGGGGTATTAATATGGTAAAATGACCTATGAAGGATGGAGATTATTTATATAACATGTGAAAATGTGTTTTAACATTTTAATAAGGTTTAAAGTACATCTATATTGGCAAGAAGGTCAAGCTTGAGGCTTAATCCTTGCATGAGAGACATAGTGTGAAGACACAAGCATGGTAGCTTGATGAGGTGAGTAGTATGAGACCTATGTGAAGAATGTTGACAAAATGATATCTTGGTATGATGTTATATTACATGTGGATAAGGTGTTTAAATCAATACAAGATGTTTCCAAGTGTTTTTAAGGATAAAGCATAAATGGTAGTTCAAAGACCTAACATGCATAAAGACCTAGTATGGTCTAATGAGGGGTCAAGGTGATTAAGCACATGTGAGAATGGATAAATATATAAAATGTTTTTTCATGTGTATCAAGTTTGAGGTCATGGATTATAGGATAAATCCCAAAAAGGTATTTGAATATTTATTATGCATATAAAATGAAGAGATGAGAACTCGAGAAGAGAGTTTAGATGCTCATTGCCATGTATAAAATTTACATGGTATCCTACAAATTTTTTAGAGATGTTAAATTATCCTATATTACATATACAAGTATTATTTTGGAATTTGAGGGGAAAAGTTTTATGAAGAATCATTAAGGAGGTTAACTAGTCTAAAACCCTCTCAAAACCCTTATAGTGACCTGATTAGAGAAAACTTGTTGGAAAGAGAAAATAATGGTTTGGTTGAAATTTTTTTATGTTTTGATTTTGTAAATAACTCCTTCAAACATATCTAGGTGGTATTGGTGTGTTAGGGAAATGAGAACAACCTACAGACAATTAATTTTTTGTAAATAAATTAATTTTATAGGTAGGGTTGACCAAGTCAATGTATGCAAGTAGATGAAGCTTGAAGTTCAATAATTGTTATTGATGTAAATAGTGAGAAAAATGAGGCAAGAGTGAGAAAGTGTTTAGGGACTAATTTTAGATGATTAGGGATGAATCAAATTGATTGAGTTAATTATGAAATACCTATACCTATTTTTCATGTTTATTATATTATTTTTAATTCATTACAAATGGTTTAAATTATTCTCTTAAGATGGCTTGTCTATGTGAGTCAAGTTAGTGAAAGAGTATGTTTCAGATATTGGTCTATATATCTCATGTTTACCATTATACCTCTATACCTATGTGTTTGAAGATGATCTGAGGATTTTTAAGGATCACTTTAATGATTTATAAGTTCTTTTAATTGGTTACATAGATTTTGGAATTCATGTTCACCATGATTGGTTCTTAAGGTAGTTTGGTAGCTTTGTGTATGTAAGTAAGAATGGTAAGTTGGAATATATTTATACTTAAATGATGTATATAATGATCATGGTGTTGTTTTTTAGGACCTAAATGATATATAAAATATTTATTTAAATTTTTGAGTCTCTTTGAGGAGTTGAAATGAAATCCAAATTGGCTTATCAAACTATGTATGCATAGTGTAAGAAAGAATTGAGAGATTGGTCTATAAGACCAATGATTGATATTAGAAAAAGTGATATATGTATTTGATGATGATATATAATTAATATAATATGTACTTATGTTTATAATAATTCATGGAAGTTTCCTTTCAATTAATAAAGAATAACTTCTATATGACTATATTTTTAGAGGCTACAAGCAGTTTGAGTAGTCACTTTACACATGTGAGTTTGGGGTTTTTGGCCAAGAGTTTAAGAATGAAATGAGTTTTAATATGTTAAGGAGGTATGAAAGGTTAATTATAAATATTTTATAATATATTTTTTTCCTATTCAAGTTTTAAGAGTCAATATTTCTTGACTGTACTTTGACTATGTTTGACCATTCTGAGTGGTCATGTAGCAAGAGAGTTCTTACGGCCTATTAGTCTATGTGGAAATTTATAATGGAAATATATATATTTTTAAAGTCATTAATGATATATTATTTTTTTTATTGGTTTATTTTATAAAATATAAAGTATTCTATAGTTTTGTGATACGGAGTTTTAGGTAATGATGAGGGCTAATGACAAGTAGGCCTAATAACTTGCTTCAAGTGGTAATTTAAACATATAAGTTATGTGGAAAGATATTGAAGTTATAATGCATATATTTTAGTTTAATTATAAGTTTTTCAAGTATTTTTGAAGACCAAATATGGTCCAAGAGGTTACATTCATAACGTGTGCTTAAGACAGACCTAATTGCATTAGGTCTCCTTTAGGCCTAATGAGGTTTTGGCCCTTAATGGGTATGGATGACCTATGGATTTATTTTTCACTCATTTAATGTGTTTTTGGACCTATTAAAATGATACTTTAAGTGTGTAAAGGATATTGGCCAACCAATATGGGTGAAAGGAAGAGTTTAGTATAAATACACGATCTAATTGGCCTAGTTGAAAAGAGTTAGAGGAGAGTGGACTTAAATGAAGAAAAAAGATCATTGAAGGAGTAGAAGTAGGTCATTACAGACCAAAATAATAATAAGGAAATAATGATGAACATATAACATATCTTATATAGGTGGATGATAAGGTTAATGGACCTAATGAGCCTAAAAGAGGCATGTTGAGCGAGTAAGCCTAGAAGGTTGGTTGAGTGAGATTGAAGGGTAAAGAGTGAAGACAAAAGATGTCATCATCAGTTTAAGTTATAAATAAGTGTTATATGTTATCATATATTATAAGTGACTAATTTGGTTCTAATTTACTTAGGGTTTGGATCCTCTTTACAATATAAAGCTCATAGAAAACTAGTTGAGTGGGTGCATAACTAGGTAGGGGTTGGAACTCCTTGTGAACTTGGTGCTTCAATAAACTTTGGATATTGAAATTATAGGACTATAGTTTATGTGCATGGTTTAGTATTTTTTATCCCCCAAGAGGTTTTCCAATATATCTCTTGTGTTCTCTTCTGATATGCTTGTGTAGTTGTTTGTTTATGCATTGATCATTTATGTGAATGGATGATTCATAGAATGATGAATTGAATTGAATAAACATTGTCAAGAAACTGATTCATGCCCCCCTCTTAGTAGATACTTCTGATAATTGGTATCAAATTATGTCCTTTGGAGGATTTTTGATAGCCTATAGGTGATCATAAGTAGCATAAACTATGATGAGGACAATGTTAATCTTGTTTACAGTGATGGTCTATCAAAGAATGATGGAACTTGTAGAGTTGTCTAAAGAGAATATGGATTTCAATATGAGGCTTGATCAACACTTAAACCAAGGTGAGTTATGTGTTGTAGTACATCAGTAAAAGTTGAAAGAATGTTAAAGTTACCATTTGGTAGCTCAGAAGGACTATATAGAATCTAAGTCAAAGATCAAACCCAAAATTAACAATGTAGAATGAATCTAAAAACATATTGAGATAAAATTATAGGTCAAGGCATTCCAAGGTGGTCTACTTGTTCATCTATCATGGTAGAAAGAAAATGTTACTTGGCTTAGGTTTTCAAAGAAAATTGAGGTTCCAAGAATCTTGTTTTGGTCTTGATAGAAGATGTTATGAAGTGATCTATATCATAAAAAAGAGATCTACAAGTGAAGGATGAGTTGGTCATCAAGCTAGAAGAAGTTGAGTTGATTCTATTAAGTTGTCATAGATAGTTAATGGTTTATTTGAAGTCTAAGTATGTTGATGAAAACTTTTTGAGGTATATTTAAGCCTTTATGATATATAAAGGTATGATCATATATCCTTATTTATTCATGTTAAGAATATGTATTATAAGGTATTAAGAGCCAATAGAGGATTTATTTTTAATCATGAGTGCACATATTGTTGTAAGACCTATAAATATGACTATATCATATGAACATGATCAATGATGTAAATATAAATTTTGGGTGTTGTTAATATATTTTAAAAATATAACGTGAATTTCATGAATAAAGTTTTCAAGACTCCATATATAGTGAAATCATGAAAAACCAGTGAGTGTAACATGACAGTAGGATTAGTTGTTTTTGGGTCATTATAATGAGAAGTCAAGTGATCTTGGTGAGTGTAAAAGTGGAATTTGGACCATATAATACATGTGAATAGTGTGTAAGGACCTTAAATAATTTTGATAAATGGTGCATACAAAGGTACATAATAATCATTGTCATGACTATTTGATAGAGATGTACAATAGAAAATGAGGTCTCATAGACCTATCTAGCAGATTGCCTTATAGAAGTTGTTATGATCCAGTCAAAGATATGATGAATTGAAATACATAAAGAGGAGTTATTTGATCATGATTCCCAAGAATTCATATTATTCATAGATTGGTCTGCAAGACCAATGCTATTAAAAATAAAAGAATGTTTTCTTAGGAGGACTGAAACATGGTCTTAACTATGTGTAGATAGAATACATAACTAAGTTATCTAATGAGGCATGGTCTTGATGTGTTGGTGACCTCATAATGTCATATAAGAAACATGATGATAGGTTAAAAGTGCCATAATAGTAATATAAAGATGATCAACATTCTAGGTTTTGTAAAAGAGGTCTTGGTTTGAAGCTAGTATGTTGAATCATATGATCCATGATCTGAATATTAATTCTAAGAGTAAGTTTTCAAGCTGGTTGAACCCTAAAGGAGAGAAAAAAAGTTTTTAATATTATCATTACTATAGCATGACATGAAGATGTTCAAAATCTTGAGAATAATAAGAATTTTGTGTTGTTCTTAACAAGATATTGGTTATTTCTAAAGAGGGTGTCTTGTAGTGGTTTGAGCCATGATGGCTTGTGATGCCTGAAGAGAATTTTCTTGATGTAATATGGAATATATGGATTTTTTCATACCTATTTAAGGTAGTCTTGTTGACCCAAAAAGTCTATATTGATCAAGAATGAGTAGATCTTGTTAAAATAGATCTCCATGGGATCTGGTATTGGTATAAAGCCTAATGTAGCATAGACATAGGGGGATCATTTCCTAATGATTCCCTAATATATCTTCATATGATAATGGTCTATCTAGATCAAATAATTATTCAAAATCTTAGATCAAAGACAAGGAAATGTAGATAAGGATGTTGATAGGGGAAACCTATGATTAATTGATAGTACAAATTTAATTGAGGCACATATGTTGTGAGCTCTATGAGTAAACAAGTCCAAGGATTAGGTGGGAAAATATCAATGGGTTTAGACAAAATCATGACTAGGTAATGAGCTACAAGGTATGATCTAATGGAGATTTGTGGTGTTGACAAACATGGGTCAAGGTGTCGAGTCATAAAGATAAGTTGAGAAAAAAATAGTTATATCTTTATAAGGTAAGGATTTGATCAGATTTATATATCAATCACTATTGAATTTGAAGTGAAAAGACAAGGTGGTATATGTAGAGACCCTTTTTCATTAATTTCAAAGGAGGAGAGATTGGATTAATGGAGAAGTTGTCAGGTTCAGTTAATTTTTGGTTTGACATAAATATGGTTTGCTATCAATGATAAAGTGGGAGATTGTTACAATTTTTCATTAATTTCATATGTTTTTATATGGTCATTGATGTCAAAATAATAATGAGGTATGTTGATCCATTTGAATGTCTTGTGATGTCATAAAGTGATGAAAAGGCTTGTGTATGGGATATATAGTCTAGTGAAAGAAGGATCATGATGTTTCTAGGAAGATGAATGAACATAATCATATGAGGATGTCTAAGAAAATTTGAACATGGATTTGATTCATTGAAACACCTAGGTATGTCTCAAAGTGTGACTACAATGTAAGACCTACAGGTCTAATATGCAAATAAGCTAGTATTAGAATCTATCTAATATAACTAGGGGTCCTAAGATTCTAACATGACCTATGAATGATTAAGAGTATTCATATAATATGCGACAATATTTTTTAACATTTTAATAAGGTTTAAAGTTCATCTATAGTGACAGGAAGGTCAATTTTGAGGCTTAGTGCTTTCATGAGAGACCTAGTGTGAAGACACAAACTTGGTGGTGTGATGAGGTGAGAAGTATGAGACCTATGTGAAGAATTTTGGAAACATGAGATATTTTTATTATGCCATGACATTTGGATAAATTTATTAAATCAATACAATAGGTTTCCAAGTGTTTTCAATGACAAAATATAACTGGTAGTTTAAATACCTAACATGTATAAAGACCTAGTGTGGTATAATGAGGGTTGAAGGTGAGTTTTCAAGGTGATTAATAAAATGTGAAATTGGATCAATATATGAAATTTTTTTCAAGCATTTGGACCAATTTTTATGTCATATATTTTAGGATAAAGCTCAAAAATTCATTTAAAGGTTTCCTATACATGCAAAATGAAGAGATGAGAGCCCAAAAAGAGAGTTTAGATGCTCATTAGCATGTGTAAACTTTTAATGGTGTCTTAATATTTTTTGTATATATGGGTAAGGGTCTTGTATTAAATATCCAAGAATTATTTTTTAATTTGAGGGTAAAGTTGTATGAACAATCTTTAAGGAGGTTAATTGGTCTAAAACCCTCTCAAAACACTTATAGTGACCTAATTAGATAAAATTTGTTGAAAAGTGCCCATAGTGTTTTGGTTGATAAATTTTTTATATTTATTATGTTGTAAAAGACTCCAATCATATTCAGGTGGTAGTGGTGTGTTAGGGTAGTGAGCAGAACATACATAAAATTGCTTATTTTTGAAGAATTTAATGCTACAGTCAGGTTTGACGAAGTCAAGGCATGCAAGTAGATGGGGGTTTAACTTAAATAATTTTTATTTATTTAGATGGTGTTTTTTTATTATTTATATATTATATTTCAATAAATTTGGTCACTTAAGTTGACCTATTGCTAAACTAAGAAAGAGTGAAAATAGTGAGAAAAACTAGGCAAGAGTGAGAAAGTATTTAGGGACTAGTTTTAGATGATTAGGGATGAATAAAATTGATTGAGGTAATTTTTAAATACCTATAAATATTTTATATATTTATTATATTATTTTTAATTCATTTTAAATGGTTTAAATAATGCTCCCAAGATGGCTTGTCTATGTGAGTCAAAATAGTGAAAGAGTATGTTTTAGATATTGGTCTATTTATCTCATGTTTACAATTATAAATATATACATAAGTGTTTGAATATGATATAAGGATTTTTATTTATCACATTAATTATTTTTAATTTCTTTTAAGTGGTTATATAGATTTTGGTAGTCATGTTCACCATGATTGGTTCTTAAGGTAGTTTGGCAGCTCTATATATGTAAGAGAGAATGGTAAGTTGAAATATATTTGTACTTAAATAGTGAATATAATGATCATGGTGTTTTGTTTTAGGGTATAAACTATCTATAAAATATTTATCAAAATTTTTGAGTCACTTTGAGGATTTTAAACATGAAATCCAAATTGGCTTATCAGAACGTTTATGCATAGTGTAAGAAAGAACTGAGAGATTGGTCAATAGGACCAATTGTTGATATTATAAAAAGTGATATATGTATTTTATGATGATATATAATTAATATAGGATATAATTATGTGGATAAAAATTCATTTAAGTTCCCTTTAAATTAATAAATAAGAACTTCTATGTGACTATATTTTTAGAGGCTACAGGGAGTTTGAGTAGTCACTTTGCAGAGGTGAGTTTTAGGTGTTTTTCCAAGATTTTAAGAATAAAATAATTTTGATATGTTAATTATGTATAAAATTTTCATTATAATTATTTTATAATATAGTTTTTACCTATTCAAGTTTTAAGATTCAATATTTCTTGACTGTAATTTGATTGTGTTTGACCATTCTGAGTGGTCATGTAGTAAGAGAGTTCGTGAGGCCTATTTATATGTGTTGTGATGTCTAATGGATATAGAGATTTTTTTAAAGTAATTAATTATATATTAATGTGTTTATTTAGTGGTTTTTTTGAGAAAATATATCGTATGCTTTGATTATATGATATAGACTTTTAGGTAGTGACAAGGCCTAATGGTGAGTTGGCCTAATAGCTTGGTTCAAGTGGCGATTTGAATGCAAAATTTGTGTGAAAATATATGGAAGTTATAATGGGTATATTTTAGGTTAATTATATTTGTTTTAATAATTTTTTAATACCAAATATTTTCCAAGAGGTCAGATTGGTAATGTGTGCTTAAGACAGACCTAATTACATTAAGTCTCCTTTAGGCCTAATGAGGTTTTAGCCCTTAAGGTGTATGACCAACCTATGGAGTGTTTTTATCACTCATGTAAAGTGTCTTTGGACCTATTAAAAGTACAATTAAATCATGTAAATGATCTTGGCTGACCAATATTGGTGAAAATAAGAGTTGAGTATAAATACAAGGCCTAATTAGCCTATTTGAAAAAAGTTAAAGGAGAGTGGACTTAAGTGAAGAAAAGGGATAATTAAAGGAGTATAAGTTGGTCATTTAGGACCATAAGAATAATAATTAAACCATTATGGACATATAACATATATTATATAGGTGGATGATAAGGTCAATGGACCTAATGGGCCGAAAAGAGGCATGTTGAGCGAGTAAGCCTAGAAGATTGTTTGAGTGAGATTGAAGGGTGAAAAGTGAAAAAAAAGGAGGTAATAATCAGTTGTAATTTAAAAACATGTGTTATAAGGTGATAATATATGATGTGTGACTTAACTGGTGCTATGTTACCTAGGGGGGTTTAGCCTCCTTGAAAGATAGAGCTTATAGAAGACTAGTTGAGTGGGTGCTTAACGAGATAGGGGTTAGAGCTCCTTGTGAAGTTGGTGCTTCACTAAAATTTAGATATTGAGATTATAAGACTATATTACATGTGCATGGTTTAGTTAGTTTTATCCCCCAAGAGGGTTTCCCACATATCTCTTATGTTCTCTTGTGATATGTTTGTGTAGTTGTTTGTTTATGCATTGATCATTTATGTGAATGAATGATTTATGGAATGATGAGTTTAATTGAATAGACATTGTTAAGAAAATAATTCACACCCCACATCTTATTATATAATTATAACACCCCTCTTTCAAAACACCCCCTAAATCCCCTACCAAACATTTGAGAACCATAACCCTTTTCTCCATGAAGAAAAAACCAAAAATTGTGGCCATCTCTTGATAGGAGGATGAAGGAAATAAGAAAAAAAGGTATAAAATCTTAATGATATAGATTAGGATAATATAAAAATATGGAATACTTCAAATAAAAATTGATGGATATGGGAAGGAACATGTCCAATTTTATCAAGGAATGGAATTATTTGAAACATGAGATGAAATAACTCAAGCAAGAATTGGATAAGGGAAAGGAAACTGAAATTCCATTGATTGAGAAGAATAATAACCAAGAAAATTATTCAGAAGCAACTAAAAATGTTTTTCCAACACCAAAGGTTAAAAAGGCACCTCAGAAGATGAAGAAGAAGACCAAACGAACCCTTCCATAAGGATTGATCAAGTGAACCCATGTAAGGGAGACACATGAAGTGTTGAAGGCAAAAGAAAAGGTGAGCTCTAGAGAGATCTCTGATTTTATTTATTCTTTGGTTCTAATATATCTTTTTGTTACTAGTTTATCATTATTTCTAGTTTATGTTAATGGATTTTTGTGATGTGTTCCCTATAGTGTCTTAGTTTCTTGATTTTGGGTCCTAATTTTTGTCATAAATTGATGGTTGTTGGCCCTTATAAAAACAACCTTATTTACCCAATATAATAAAAAAAATTCATTTATCACAAGTTTTATTATATACCCATCCTCTTCTAAGAGTCTAACTAAAAATAAGAGTCTCCAAAATAAATATGTTTTGTCTCAACATTCTAATATATGGAAATCCTTAGTGAAAGATTTATCTTCATGCATAACCAATGAAAATTATATTAATTTTCATACAAATACCCCATGCCTAATGTTCATTATATGAATCTAGTATTAATCCTAATAAAAATTATTTTCCTTGTAATTAAAATGCTAAGAATTATAGAACATAGAGATATATATATTTTACTTACCTTGGTGCCTAAAAATATTTATTTTACCCACTCTTACTATATAAATTAAATAAGTAGATGAAGAGGGAAATGAATTACCTTATATATATTTGGGGACATCATTGATATAAAGACAATTAGATGTGGAACCATTTTACACTATTTTCTTGTCATGGATGCATGTTGCACAATTGTATGTTAGATTCTAGATCTTCATGTAATATTTTTTTACTTTATATTATGAATGAACTCAAAATAAAAATTTACATGGTGCATGGAAAATTATATGTTATGGATTCACATAAAGTGTTAGTGGTGAGATGTGTAATAGATATAATGGTTCAACTTGTTCTTATCCCAAATTATTTCTCACCATGGATATTGTAGTTATGGGTTATATTCCTATATGGAGGATGTTTTTTGTCAAAAAAATTGGGTTGATTAGGTTTGAGTTAGTGTTCATTTGGATATGTCATATGGCATTATCCTTCTAGAAGGAAAGAAGGTCAAGTTTTATTGAGAGCATATAATGATGCATTTGGTAGAATATCCTCATATAGTATTAAATGAAGTTTTATATGCATATCTGGATATGAAAAAATGCAAATATTAATTTTAATAAGAATTATATTGATCCTTATTTCTACCCATATGTTAATAATTTAAAATTATGTGATCTATGGAAATTTTTTTGACATATATTTCATAGAAAAGTATCTGATGTTTACAACAATTATCATTCAAAATTTTATGTAAATTATATTTCAAGTGAAAGAATAATGTGGCAAAGAATGAGCCTTATTATTGACTGTTAATGTAGCCAAAAATCTCAACATTAGGAATCTCATTGTGAATGGTGACTCAAAATTAGCAATGTAAGACTTAAGATAAATACATGTAGAAAAAGTGAAAGACTTAAATATTATATAAATATATTTTGTGATTCACTAGAGTTGTTTTGACTCATTTAATATCACCCACATTAAAAGGAAAATTTATTCCATTGTATATTAGTTGGATGTCCATGCATCCATTTTATAAAAATGATGTGGCCCCACCATTTTGAATGTATGATTTGGATTTTCTTGTGAGACCTTCAATACAAGATAACATTAATCATCAGTAAATATTTGAAGATGATTATATTTCAATGTTTATGGATAATAAAACTAAGTTTTAAGATTAGATGATAGATATATAACTTTATGTTGAACATTATGAAGGTAAAGAGGTTTTCTTGGGGAAATAAATGATTCAATTAAATAAAAATAAAATACTCATTAGTAAATGTTTGAGGGAAGAAAAATTTAAAGTATTATTGAAGATGATAAGGAAATATAAAGCTTATCTTGCATATTCCTATGATGAGTTATAATCATATAGAGAGGATGTGTTTCAACATGCAATCCTTTCAAAACCTAATGCAAAAGCATTTAAACAAAAATAAAGGCCCATTAATCCTGATATGGAAATAAGATGGAAAGTTAGTTGAGAAAAATAAATTAGTGGGAAATTATTTACTTTGTGAGATTATATTTATGGTTTGTATACCTTGTTCTAGTGAAAAATAATAATGGTGATGTCTAGTTGTATGTGGAATTTATGAATTTGAATAAAATGGTTTTAAAAGACAGATATCAACTACCCAAAATGGATAATTTGTTGTAAAAAGTTGACTAGATGAAAATTGATGTCTACATTGGATGGATTTTATAGGTATGATTGAGTTGTTAAATAATCTGAGAGATATAAAACAAAATTCAAAATAACTTGGGGCACTTATATGTATGTGAAAATTTTGTTTGCACTCATGAATGTTGGGTATACATTTTAAATAACTATGGATTATGTAGTCACATGTTTGATTAATTAGATTATGGTTATTTATATATATGACATCACTATTTTTTCAAATAAAATATCAGATAATTTGGATCATCTTGAAAATGTTTTCTAGAGGTGGAGGGTGTATGGAATATCTCTTAATCCAAAGATATTTATATTTGGTGTGGAAAAATGGAAACCATTAGGTTTCATTCTTTGAAAAGGAGTTATGATTGATTTAGAAATAGTGAAATCTATACACGACGTATCCATTGCATGCCTCAAGAAGGTATTAAGTCATTTTTTAGAAAATTAATTTTTATATATGCTCTACTTCTAATTTTGTAGAGATCACAATCTAGATCATGAAAATGTTAAAAAAAGACCAGGTAGTCAAGTGGACCACTAAATATAAACAATCATTAATTGACATTAAAGAAGTTCTCAAGCAAAGCCAAGTGCTCATAGGTAAAAATTATAATAAATAATTTTAGATATTTTATTTCACTTCCTCACATATAGTGGTTGTTATTCTACTAACAAATAATTCAGAGGAACATGAACAACCCATATCATTTATAGGATTTAATTATAGCATGATGATATCAAGAACACTATTATGGAGAGGTAAGGATACTCACTTTTCAAAGAGGTGAAGGAATTAATATTATACATTATGATATCTATAGGTAAAGCATTTATCCCACACATTATGCTTAAGGATATTTTAACTCAACTTGAGACTTTAGGAAAATATATAGGTGGGTTAATAACTTATATAATTTTAGATCTATAAGGACACACTACTAAGCTTATGAGTGGTAAGGATTAGTGACATTATTGGCAAAATAAAATTTTGATGCTACTAAAGTAAACAAATTAAAGGTCATGTTACTATAGATAATGATGAATTAATTTAATAAATTTTATGAAAATATATTATATATTATTTTAAAATTATTTACTTGTCCTCTAGATTTTAATAAGTCATAATGAATAATTTTTAAGTTATCTAACTCAAGTATGTGTTGACTAAAAAGGGGTTAGTCTAAAAAATATATTGAAGGTTCTCTCATGACGTGTGTTGATGAGGATGAAACATTGAAGTTGATAAAATAATTTTATGATGGATTATGTGGAGCTCATTACATAGAAAAGATTACAGTACATAAAAATTATCATAGCTTTTTATTGGCATCCTTTATTTTTAAAGATGTTGATAGAAAATGAGGAAGTGTGACCCATGTCATAGATTTTATAGAAAAATTAAAGCGTCTCAAGATATTATTCTCATTTTTGTGATCACAATGGCCCCATTTAAGAAATGGTAAATTTATTTTGTTGGTGTAATTAGTAATAAATATAGTTGTGGAGACAAGTAAATCTTGGTTGCCATTGAATATTTTATAAAATGGGTAGACGTTATCCTTACCAAGAATGTAAATCATAGGGTAGTGATGAAATTTTTAAAAAATAACATTATTATAAGGTTTGTGATGCATGTAGAAATTGTTTTAATAATTCTATATTTTTTAGAGTAAGACCATTACAGAAGGTGTGTAATTTTTTTGGTATTGATCTACTTTATTCTTCCAATTACTATCCCCAAGGGAATTTACAAATTGAATCCAATAATAAAAATATGATTTAAATTGTAAAAAGGACTCATGAAATGAGTATAAAAAATTCATATGAGAAACTAATGCTTATTATATGGGTGGATAACATAACCCCAAAGAAGTCTATAGGTAAAACCTCTTTTAAATCGGTGCATGTTATGATGCCAAAATGATTTCTAGTTTAGAGCTACCCACTTTCTCAATTATTGCAAGAGATGAATGAGAAAGAAATTAATCCCTATGTTGATAGAATAAATTATATTACTAAATTATAAAAAATATAAAGCAGTCACATAAGAAATGCCTAATTTTTTTTAAAAAAAATGATGAATATTTTTTTTGATAAAAGAGAAACAATGAGGGATTTTAAGTTTAGGGATCTAGTGTTGCTCTAGGATAGTAGACATGAAACAAATGGAAAACATATAAAATTTGATCTGTTATAGATCAAGGCTTATGTAATTAACACCAGAGTTAGGAAAAACATGTATTTTCTTATAGATTTTCATGGTGAAGTGATGGAGTTTTGTATCAATGGATGGCACCTCAAACATTTTATTATTTAAAGGGTACACTAGAATGCCCACTAAAATGTATATATGTTGTGGCTTATCTATTATTAATTTTTCATTATTTTTAATTTGTTTGAAAAAGTGATGTAGTATCATAGAGGTGAGTAGTTTACACATAGCTCATTTTAGTGTGGCTTAGAATTAGTTGAAGTATTTAGGGTAATTTTTCCCAATAGATAAGGAAATACTCTTATTATATCATGAGAATTATAAGATCTTCATAACTAGATAGGGGTATTCATCCCATAGTTAGATCCAATGTTTGAACCTGATATTACCCATGACATGATAGGTAGGGATAATTTTAAGAAGGTACCCCTAAAAGCTTACTATAAAATCATTGTGAATCCTAGATTTTGGATATAATTCCATTGGCAAATTTTTGGCAAAATCACCATGATGGTATAAATTGACTGGAAATTTATATTAACTCTTTCAAAAAACTTACAAATAGCTAGTGATGCATGTCATATTCAAATCAATAAATAATGTGGAAAAATTTAGGTTAAACCCCTTTCGTCAAACACATTCATAGGGAAAATAACATGGCAATAGTTTAAATCTCTTAAAAGATTGGCAAAATTCATTAAAAGTGTGAAAACATTTGCAGATATGTACACCTTGTATTTATTACTTGGATTGTACTTCATTTTTGTCTACTTAGAATCTTCTTTGGCCTCCTCTTACAATTTTTTCTTAGTTTACAATTCTCATGATATGTAGGGCTTGTATTTATTACTTGGATTGCACTTCATTGTTCATTGCTTAGACTACTCCTTAACCTCCTCTTGAAATTATCACTCACTTTGTCAAAATGTCTTAACCACATCCATATTAGCCTTTTAAATATTTTTTTATTTCAATTAAAAAATTATGCCAACCATAATATAATTATTACCTTAAACATTTAAAAATAAATGCAATGTTATCATGAGGATTTGTTGTGTTTTTTCAATTTATTCTTTGTGTGTTATTTGAAATAAGTATCTTGCATGCCATTATTTATCAGAGGAAATAAATTTCTTGTTTTTTAAATAAGTATGTATTAAAGACCAACTAGATAATATAATAAGCTGAGTATCACAAAAATAGTGACAAAAAATTAGAGTATAGAGTATAAACCAACTATGGGGTCATAGGGCAAGATAACTATGAAAAGTGAGGATGACATAACTAAAAAAAATATTCAAAATATTTTCATTGTTTTAAAATTACAAACTATATAATAAGGTATACCAAAATGTCTCAACTATATCCATATTGGCCTTTCAAATATTTTTTATTTCAATTAACAAACCATGCCAACTAGAATATAATTATTACTTCAATGTTTAAAAACAAAATATAGTATGATCATCATATGTTGCATTTATCCAATTTGTTCTTTGTGCATTATTTAATAGAAGTATCTAAATATCATTATTTCTTAGAGGAAATTGATTTCTTGTTTGTTTAAAATAAGTATGTGGTAAAAACCAATCAGATAATATAATAAACTGAGTATAGTAAAAATTATGACAAAAAATTGGAGTATAGAGTATAATCTGGCTATGGGGCCATAGGGCAAGACAACTATAAAAATCAAAGATGAAAATAAAATATATAATAAATTATTTTTAGGTAACTTATCATTATATTTATTCATTGTACTAATTTTTACTTGTTGCATGTTAATATGTTCACAAAATCTATGAAATAGGTAATTTTGGGTTAGTTGGAAATATGGTTAAAATTATCATGAGGCTCTGTTGCATTTATTTATTTTGGTTAAAATAAGTATATTGTGTGGAATTATTTATCAAAGGAAATGAGTTTCCTATTTATTTAAAAGAAGTATGTGGTAAAGACCAACTACATGCCATTATTTCTTAGAGGAAATCATTTTGTTTTTTTTTAAAAGAAGTATGTGGTAAAAACCAACCACATAATATAATTCATTTTTATATTTGCACATTTTTAAAAATAAGTATCTTGCATGCCATTATTTATCATAGGAAATTAGTTTCTTGTCTATTTATGGTGATAAAACTAAAGACCAACCAAATAATATATTAAACTGAGTAAAAAACTTATGACAAAAAATGATGGTATAGTGTGTGTGTGTGTGTGTGTGTGTGTGTGTGTGTGTGTGTGTGTACACCCTAATTTTTTGTCACAATTTTGCTATACTTAGTTTAATATATATTATTTGGTTGGTATTTATCACATACTTATTTTAAATAGAGAAGCAATTTATTTCCCTAAAAAACATTTATTTCAATAATTTGCTAAAAACATTGTGCATGTTGGTTTTCTTAGAAATTTCATGTATATCTAAAAATATTTTATTTAAATGCAAAATCTATGAAATGGGTATTTTTAGGTTGGTCAAAAATATGGTTGAATTAATCATGAGGATCTATTACGTTTATTCATTTTATTTAAAATAAGTATATTGCATACCATTATTTCTCAGCGTAAATGAGTTTCTTGTTTGTTTAAAATAAGTATGTGGTAAAGACCAACCACATAATATAATTCATTTTGTCATAAACACTACTTAAAATAAGTATATTGCATGCCATTATTTCTCAAAATAAATGAGTTTCTTATTTGTTTAAAAGAAGTATGTGGTAAAGACCAACCACATAATATAATTCATTTTTTTCTTTGTGAATTATTTAAAATATCTTTCAAGTCATTATTTCTCACAGGAAATCAATGGTAAAGACCAACCAAATAATAAATAAACAAAGTATAGAAAAATTGTGATAAAAATTTAGAGTATAGAGTATATATAATAAACTGACTATGGGACCATAAGGAAAGACAAATATGAAAAGTGAGGATGGAAAGAAAATAAATTCAAAGAAATTATTTTTATGGAATTTATCATTATATTTATTCATTTCAAGAATCAAGATAGATGACTGTGTATGTAAACAATTCCTCTCAATCTTTTGTTTGTTTAAGAGAATGTGTCTATAATATTTGTAAACTCTATTATAGAGATGCATATGTATTTGAGCATAAATAATTTGTTTGAATAAATATATGATGGTTTCTCAATTTTTATATTAATTTATATAATATTTTGATGGAACCAAAGCTTTAGTAGTCAAAATAATGGGATTAGAGGTTATAAACGAAGTTGCAGACAATTTATAAGTTGGTCTCCTTGTGATTTCAATTGCAAAGTATGGATTTGTGTTTATTTTGTTCTGAAGACTAAGAACAATTATTTTCATGCACAATTGTCCATCTTGAAATGAATAAATATAATGGTAAGTTTCCTTAAAAGTATTTCTTTAAAAATAGTTTCTCAAAACACTATCTTTCAAATATATTAACCATATTCATAATCAATAATGATAAGGTTTGACAAAATGTCTTAACCATATTCATAATCAATAATGGCCTTTAAAATATATTTTAATTTCAAATAACAAACTATGTCAACCAAAATATAATTATTAACTTAAGCATATTATTTTTTAAGTCACAAGTGGTTTTTAACACATTTATAAAACTTAGGAAAATAAACATGCTTTTAATTCTATATGGTTTTAATGACTAAAAATAAATAACTAAAACTATAAGTATAAACTTGCAAGTTGAAATTTTTACATCTTCAAGACTTCAAAGATTAAAATATTAAGCAGTGTTAAAATATGTTAATGACATAAATGACTTCAGATCCCAAATTCTCAAACCTAATTTATATTTTATTTCTAGCATTGAATTCAATCTAGGTGGAATTACAAATATAGGGATCAAGGTTGAGACCTTGGCCCATTTTTAGTGAATTGGTGTCAACATATTGAAGGGCCAATGCAAAATTTAATATTGGTCCAACACATCACCCATCTCAGTTTTTAGAACAAAAGAAACACAAATCCATAGCTTGCAATTGTAATTACAAGGAAACTAACTTAGAAATTGTTTTCACCTTGTCCTAATCTTTAGAATTCTAGATCTTTGATTCCACCAATAACATGCACCAATGAATATAAAAATTAAAAAACCCATCAACAAAAGTATTTAAATAAATGCTTTTCAAGGAAATAATCATTATATTTATTCATTTTAAGATAGATTATTGTACATACAAACAACTTCTCTTAGTCTTCAGAATAAAGAAACACAAATTCATACCTTGCTGTTTCAATCACAAAGAAACCAACTTAGAAATTATCCACACCTTTGTTTCCAACCTCTCATCCTAATATTTTGACTGCCAAAGCTTTGCTTCTACCAATATCTTACATCAATGACTATTAAAAACAAGAAACCATTAGTAAAAATCTTTAAATAAATGATTTTTAGGGAAATTATCATTATATATATTCATTTCAAGATAGACGACTATGCATAAAAACAACTAATATTAGTATTTAGAATAAAGAAACACAAATTCATACTATGTAGTTGTAATCACAAAGAAACTAGCTTAGAAATTGTTTGTACCTTTATTTACAACCTCTCATACCAATGTTCTGACTACCAGAGCTTTGCTTCCATCAAGATTTTGCATAAATGACAATAAAAATCAAGAAACCATCACATATGTAATTGAGTAACTTCCATTAATCTCATGGTTGAAGTGTTGGATCAACATTAAATTTTACATTGGGCCCCTCAATATGCCAGCACCAAATCACTAAAAAATGGGTCAATATCTAAACCTCAATCCTTATATCTTTAATTCCACCTCCACCACATTTAATGCTATAAATAAAATACACATTAGGTTTGAAAATTATTTATTATTAAGTTTTTTAGTTATTAAAATCCATATATAAGGAAGAACATGTGATACCAAAGAATATTCAAAACATTTTTATAGTAAAATGTAATTATTACCTTTAGCTTAATGTGTCTTACGTGGTCCTTATTATTTATATACATACATACATATACACATATACATATATTCCTCATGATTCTAGACTAACATATACATGTCTCGTATAATTTATTGATAAATAAGACATATATATGTATAGTAACTCTAGCAAATCTGTGTCCTAAAATAGTATCAAGTATAATCTATAAGGTGAATTTGTGTCCTAAACTATGAAATTGTATAAAATTTTGGTGATTTGACCTATGTATATTTTTGCAGAATTAGTCATTTTCAAAATTAAAAAAACCTACTTATAGCCAATTGGCTATAAATAGCCACTAAACTTTTCTATGATGATAGGATCTTGGAGTTTAAAATATATAAATATTTTAGATGTTCAAAAGTGTTTTTAACCCTACCATGGGATTCTCTAATATTTTCATTAATATTTGTCTTCTCCTAGGTATTTTTTCTAATGCACTTGCCTCATAGATTATCTTTTCATCTTTTCCATAGTTAAAAACTTCTCCCTTCTAGTTAAATTTTATTTCCACAATTCATTATAGGTCCCATTCACATTTTGACCCATCTAAGTATTGGCTTAATTAAATAAACCACATATTAACCCTTTCAAAAAAATGAAATGGCCAATTTCATATACCTAAGAGGTGTAAATCTACTTTATTATGTTGAAAGTCTATTGAGGCCACTTTAATATCCCCAAGTCTAAGTTCACTATAATATTTTTCTTATGGCATTTATAATGAGCATATCCAACCATGCATTTAATAAAAAAAAGTGAATGCATCCACAGAGGAATTTTTAACACAAAGTGAAAGTTATTTTTTGTGACCTCTATTACTCTATGAGTTTGTGTGGTTATTTGTGTATTTTTTTGGATACATATTATTCAATGGTAAATGTGTGGGACCATAGTTATTCAATGCCTCTTCAGAATGCGGCAAATCCTTGTGAAGACAAGGTAAACACTGTGTGATTATACTATTTGTAATGTAATGATGGATTATCCCATATCTCACACAAGTGGTCATGATAAAGGTAAAGATGAAAAATAGTGAATACATGTCCATGAAAAAGATAAAAAAAATTTAGATGTCAAGAAGAATATGAAACAAGGTGATAATTACATGAATTTTTAGATTTTGTGCAAGATCATTTGGAAGCTTATAAGACTATGTGAGCTCATGGCTATGAACCAATGGAGTATTTAGACATGACACTCTCAAATAAGATGTAATAAACATAAAATTAAAAATAGGTGCAGTAACCATGAGAAATTATTAACAGGGTGAACCCATGTAGCTAAGATATTATATGCACCTAAAAATTACAGTGTGATATTTACAGTATAATGTCTAGTGATGATGAAAATATCTCAAAAATGTGCTCAAGTGGGTTGTCTCTAACATTATTGTCCCCTTTCCCACCCTATTTATTTATTGAACCCCTCAAAATCTATTTTGATTAGATTTTTAGCTTCTTTCAAATTGTTGTGAAAAACCCTATGAAGTGGACAAAACTACCTTTACCATAAGCATAACCACCCCAAAAGTGATAGAACTACTATGATAGTTTCAAAAACCATCATGATAGAATTTTTAAAAGCATTGTGCTTCCATATTACTCTAGGGAAGTTTTTTTTATCAAATAGGGTGGTTATATCACATAGATTGGTAGTTTCATAATCTCACTCTACAAATAGGGATGATTCTATCACCACTTATCCATATGTTACTGTTAGCCTCCAAAACTTGAGTTTTTAACACATTTTCATGCTTTTATTTATGTTTCTTACCTTTTTTCAATTGATTCTATACATAAAGGGAAATGCAACTAATCTATTAATAAATCTCATCTCAAATAATATAAATCTTGCTTACACTTTTGATTGTTGATACATTAGATATTTGGGGTCATCACCAAGATGGATCCATTAGACCTAACCAAGGGATATATTACCATAATAAAATCAATAAAGAGGGTTCAAAAGTCTCTAGTCAAGAAAAATTACACAATAACCCTAGATACGTCCTATGTTTTCATATTCACTAAGTAAATACAAGGTAAAGTAAAATCTAATATAGTGCTCACTAAAGCTTGTGGCATAAAGAGTGGGTAATAAACATAAAAGGTAAACATGCATAGAAGAATCCTAATTAAGCTATGTATAGGTAAAAACCTAATGCATAAAGATAAAAATATATTAAAAAACCATTACTTATGCTACTTTTATTTACTAAAATAGATTAAAGTGTAGACACTTGAAAACTGCATAGTTTTAGATGTCAAAATGCCTTGAACTCCTAATCAACCCTGAAGATAGTTGACCACCTAGTTGACTTATCCCATTTATAAATTTACTAACTGAACCTTTTAAACCACCTCCTTTTATCTTACTTTCATCCATTTTCCCCTAGTTCCTCAACCATCGATGGTTAGCTTAACTGTCGATGGTTAGTGTGATCATTGATGATCAGAACATCAAACCTACTTTAAAACCAATTCTAGATGTGTACAAGATCATCATGGCACAATATAGCAACTTATATCATGTAATGATAAAAATATTTAAAGCATCATAATAAGCAACTTTATCTTCCATCCTGATTAGTAACTTCCTCCTACATAATTAGTAACTTCATCCTATAAAAAGAGAGAAGATAAAGTGAAAAGGATCCAAAAATCCACAAATCCACATCTAGGCTATCAAATCTTACATAGGTATCCAAAATCCCTTTAGAAAGCAAGCAATAATAATTGAGACTAAAACTTCTATACAAATCACTTTCAAAGGCCAAAATATTGTCACTCTAGCCAAATTTCTTCATTTATCTAGTGGTAACTTTGTACTTATTGCTTCATTTCATTTCTAAATATCTATACCTAATCCCAACTCATCTTTTAACCTTTTTTTTAACCAAACCCATATTCCAACCCTCACTTAACCGTCCACCTAATCTATAATTCCCTTTTTGAATATTTCTAGAATTTCATAGGCAACCTCAACCCTCAACCACCGATCACCTCAGCCCTCGATGGTCACTTAACTATTGATGGTTCACCCAACTAATGACAGTCAATATGGAAAAAAATAATAGTAAGTTATTTTCATCCCCTTAACCCTAAGCAAATCCTATTTTCTATGTTCTTGCCTGTTCATAGAGCGTCCCTAAATTTTTTAAACCTAACCCCAACTATCTTAGCATGAGTATTGACCTAATTTTGCTATATTTAATCATTTTATTTAAAAAAAAATTTAATTTCATGTTATTGAATACAAGTTTCTTTTTTTTTCATTTATATCAACTTAATTGTTATAAATAGTGGATTGACAACCTCTTAGCAAGCATATGCTTCTTGGATCTAGCTCATGCTAAATAGTCCACTCAATTATCTTGCTAACAACCCCTTTTCTAGTGTCTTTCTTATCTGCAAGTTATTCCTTCTAAGCCAAATAGGATTTCTCATCATCATCTAGATCATGTGTGCATTTCTACTAGGTAATTTTCTACACAACCATATTACTAGTTTCATTACTTAATTTCAAATTAAGAAATGAGAAAAAATTAAGAGAAACATAAAGTTAGAGATACTTACCTTGAATATGAGCCCATAGAGACTCATTCTTTTCCTTGGCCAAAGGTGATTCGTAAGAGGTTTTTATGGTTTGTAAAAATCTCACTAAGAAATTACTAAGCATCGAAGACTTTTCCATAAGATAAGATTCTTCTCCAAGTATAACCCCTAAGGAATAAATCCTTGCAATAAATCCTTAAGGAGAATGGTGAAAGAGTAGATTGTAAATAAGCACAGATGTATAATATACTCTTATCTCTCTAAGAAATAGTGAAATGAATATGTATATATAATTTAATCTAACCCTAAACATTTCAAAAAGTTTAGATAATAGGGTCAACCCAATTGACAATGTATCATTAATTGATAAAAATAAATTAAATCTTAGTCTAGTTCTGTTAGAGAGAACCTAGACCCATAATGTCTTTTTAACAATTTGAATACAAGGTCAACCTAGGTTGATAGTGTAATGTAAACTATCAAAAAGGGTTTTAGGCTTAGGTAGGTGCTAAAGAAGGTGATGAAATGTTTAGATGAGTGTGCAAGAGATGTGTCAAGGCTTATGGAAGTACATAGGAGAAGGTTGTGTAGATATCAAGTGGTAGTATAGGGGAAAATAATCTTGTAAAGCATAAATGGTCTTTCCACCCATTTCTTGATGTACCCTTGAAGGCATGCACTAAGAGAGATTAAGACTCATCAGGTTTTAATAAGATAGAAAGCATCAATAATGGACAAATTTTGAAAATATTAAGTTTATACATATGCCCCACTTGAATCTCATCATGTGTCAGTTAGGTGTAAAAGAAGATGGTGCTTAGAGAAAATAACATAGCAACACACAACACTGAAGCTAAATGCATTACAATATTTATAAGCATAAAATAAATGGTTGAAGATAATATAACTAAAAATAAAACTAATGTATGCATACCTTGATTTACCTTTTTCACTAGATGGTTGTATATTGGGTTTGTAGTTTTGATTGTGGACAACACAAAAACAACTTTGAACAAACCCAAGGATACAAAACTAAAGAGAAAAAAATAAATGAATACAAGAAATCCAAGATAATCAATGTGGTGCATCTATTTGTAAATCTAGTAAGTTATGAGAACAAATGCTAAGTTAGACCAAAGGACCAAGTCAAAATTTAGAGTAAATCAGGTAATTGAAAAGTTAAGGCTACTAAATGACTAAAAAAATCAAATAAGTAAACCTTAAGTAAGAAAGCTAAACAAAATAAGTTAAACCAAGGATACATTTCAAAATGGTAATAAAAAATTAATGTGAAAGCAATCACAATATTTTAAAAAATGAAAAAGTAATGGTAAAACAACACTGGTGAGTGATCAATAATAATCCTTACTCAATCAACAATAGAAAAAGTGCATAAAATGGAAAACAACATCGAGGAGTGAGAAGTAACAATCCAACCTCACTCAATAATGGAAAAATTAAATGAAAGTAAAAATGGATGTAGATGTCCAAAAAAAAAGGAGGTACAACAAAGTAAACTTTTAAAATAAATCTAGACAATTATATAGATTAAAATAATGGTATAAATAAAGTGAGATCCATAGGCACTAAAGCATATTGTGTTGTTTTAAGGATAGATAAAACCAAAATGAAGTAATGATATCTTTTTTTAATATGTGAAAAGATGGAATATATAAGCAGTAAAATAGATTTAGAATCAAAACTTGCCTATCAAGGGGGTAAATGAAATGGAAGATGGGGAAAATTTAGGAAAAAGCAAGGTAGATAAACTCTTTATTGAAGTCATGAAACTTAAATTAGGTCTGTCAAAATAAAAGGAATGTTGACATTAAGAAATATAAAAAACTTTTCCTAACCACAAAAAATATTAGTCCATCAAATGAAGTATGAATACCATCCCATGAAGGCTATATGCATGAAACTTAAAATGGACTTACCTTCCCACAATGTGTTCCCTATTCCTTAAGATCCCTTATAGAGTCATCGATACACTATGAATATTGGGTACTTGTGTGAGAAATTAGGTAGCACCATAGATTATTTTGAATTCTCCTATCCCAATCTACTGGCCTACTGCATCCCAATGGACCTTGGCTCTAGTATGATGCCAACTGTGTAGTTTAAGCTTTGATTGGGGATATGATATGTGTTATGAATCATGTATTTTGGAATTATTTTGAATTTTGAATTTGTATGTTGCCTTTTTATGTTTTTATTTTATTTCAAATGATTTGGAATTTAAATTTTTTTAATGGAATTTTCTATTCCTCCTCCAAATAGATTCAGAGAACCAAACATGGGTGCTAAAAATAACTATCATTTGAAAACTTTGGACTTGGTTTCCAATAAAGAGAAATTATAAAGCATGGTGTCTAATAATCTTGTTAATTCATTTGAAATAAAAGTGTTATCTTGACTTTAACTTTGTTTTATCCAAAGTGGAATGAAAGGGAATAAAATCAAGGGGAATTAACATCGAATAATTTGAATTAATTCAAATAAAAAAACATGTGATAGAGGTGAAAAGGGATACAATGATAGGCAATTATGATTCCTTATAATAATAATGGATGTAAGTGTAGGAAAACATGCTAACATAATTTGTTGTCCAGGTTTTAATTACAAAAGAAACAAAACCAAAGTTGAGAATATGGGATCACAAACTTGTAACCATTTCTAAACATTATAGAAAAGGAACACTTGGCTAAATAAATATGTTTATTTTATGAGGAGGGCCTAGTCCTATCCATGGTCTTACACTATGACTCACAAAAGATATATCCAAGAGGGTGAACAAAGCATGTAAAAGTAAAATGGTATTTGTGAGGAAGGTCTATTCCTATCCATGGTATTACACTAAAAATCAAAAAAGAAAACACCAAGATGGTGAAAAAACATTGGAAAATAATAAATCAATAAAATAAAAAGGAATTCATGAGGAATATTGGGTCCTATTCATGGTATTATAATGAAACTCATGAGAAAAAAGAAACCAAATGACCAAGAGAAGGAACTAAGGTTTTTTAAAGGAGAATACTACTATAGAAGTTAAGACCCATGAATAAATCATTAAAAAAGTGTTAATAAGATAGAATATAGAATTATGATAATAAGGTAAGGACTTAAGCAAAGTACTTTCATAAGAATTAAGCATTAGTGGGTTCTTTGAAAACATAACATGCATTAATTTAGAGGTGATAGGTGCTAGGAACAAAAATATCTTTCACTAAATAAGGGACCCAGCATTTTTGGGAATATTTTTATTCTTTATGATGGGTATAGTCTAATTTAAGGACTAGATCACCAACATTGAAAGTGTGGACTTTAAATTTTTTGTTGTATTGCTTGGTGATATGAGCCTTGTATTGGCAATTATGTTGTAGAGTGGCTAGACAATGTTCAGCAAGAAGATCAATAAAATGAAGGTAAAATTCATGTAATTATTCATTGGGAATGATACATGAATAGGTATACATGAGTAAAGATCAACTTCTAATGGTAAGACAAACTCAAAACCATACATTAGTGAGAACAGTGTTACCCTATTGGTAGTGCATATGTTAGTGTTATAGGCCCAAAGTGAGGGATATAAATGAAGATGCCAATCCATGCTAGTTTCATAGATTATATTTTGGATGATTTTATTGAGAATTTTGTTAGTGGTCATAGCTTATCCATTGCATTATGTATGATAGGGTGTGGAAAATTTGATATTTTGAATTTAACACATAGTTATTTCATGTCTTTATTTTTGAAATTACCACCATTCCTAGAAATTATAGTATGGAGAAATCCAAAATGATAAATGATTTTATTGAAGATGAAATTGAAAATATTATTTCATATTATGTTGATGAGAGGCATGGCTTCCACCCATTTAGTAAAACACTCAATATCCATGATGATTAAAAGATGCACCTCATGTGACCTAGGTAGTTTTCCAATGAGATCTAATTCCCACATGGAAAATGGTCAAGGAGATTCTAAAGTTTGGAGTTTAGCCAGTGGAAAATGGATTAGATCATCATGGATTCGGTAAGGGCTAGACTTTTTTGTGAACTTGATATCATCCTTTTCAAGAGTATTCCAAAAGTATCCCATACATAGGCATTTTTGGATTGTAGCATGTCCACTATAGTGACCACCATAAATTCCCCCATATTCTTGTTTAAGGAGAGGAGGGACCTCTTATTTAATGACACAGTAGAGTAGGGTATCTTTAATGTTGTGATGATAAAGGGTGTTATATAAAAATACATATTTGAAGGCTTGTTTGTGAAGTTGAGTCTTTTTGTGGGAATACGTATCTGAAGGATAGGTTTGATGCTTAATGAATTTGATAATGTATTTATACCATAGGCTTTGTCAAATGGTGAAAGCCTCAATATGATAGATAAGTGAATCATGTGGTTGGATAGAATATGGGGTCTTTATTATTTGAATAAAAAAATTAGAATTAGTGAGAACTTGGTGCAAATGAAATAAGGATGCTGAAGAAGCAAGTGAATCAATGATAGAGTTTTGATCTCTTGGAATGGGATTGATGGTAAAAGAAGTAAAATATTTGGTGAATTAGTGGACATTTGATGATAATAAATAATTTTTCACTTTAACACTGATAATCACCATTAACTTGACATCAAATGAGTTTGGAGTCACCCAAAGTGTGCAGTTGTGCAATATCCAAGTCAAGTGTCGCTTGCATGCCTAAGATTAATGCTTCATATTCCACCATGTTATTAGTGATATCAAAGGTAAGCAAAAATGTTAAAGGGTTAATTTTACTAGGAGGAATAATGGGAATACAACCTACCCCATCTCCTTAGAGATATTTGGCACCATCAAAATGAAGGGTCCAAGTGTCTTTGTGCAAATCAATGTTGATTTTAGGAAGTTCTTTGACGACTACTTTAGATTTAGTAATATCGAGAATGATATAAGAATATTATTGATTACTTGTTTTTAAATCAAAACTAAATTTATAGAATTAATCTTTAAGAGAAATATCATAATTAAGATAATCAATATAAAAAATGTTATCGTCGGGGAGACTATCTTGAGTATGATTGGTAGCGGGTATGGGTGTCACTACAAGTTGGTAAAAAATTGCTTGTCCTTTGATATCTTTTTGTGTGATGATTCAAAGATAAATTTCCATTAAAATAACCATCCACTTACCAATTATTATCTCTAGCTAGAAAGTCTTTAGAGAAAAGTGATGAAGTGGGTCATAATGAACTATGACATAAGTTGTTTGATAAAGCATGTAGTGATGGAGATTTTCAACTAAAAAATAAATAGTGAGGAAATCAAATTCTACTTTGGTATAAAATTTTTCATAAGATGAGGCCTTGAATAAATTAGTATATATCATACTCTCTTCAAGTATCATCTTATTGGGAAAGTATTGCCCTAGTTGATATAGGTGTAGAAGTGTAAAAACCTAAAGGATGATCATTAGCAGGTGGATGAAGGGTAGGCATATGTATCAATGATTATTTAATTTTTTCAAATTCCTTTTGATAATGATCAATCCATCCTAAATCATTACATTTCTTAAGAAGGGAATTAATAGAATAAATGTGATAATCCATTTTCGAGATAAATTATTAGATTGCCCTGAGCTTACTAAGGTAAGTACGAATGTCTGGAATAAAAATGTTGACTATATAATTGATCTTAGTTGGATAGACATAAATACTATGAAGAGAGACTAAGAACCCTAGTAATTTACCATATGTAACTCCAAAAATAGATTTGTAGGGGTTAAGTCTAGCTTTATATTTGATGAGTCAATCAAAGATGATGGCAAGATCAGAAAGATGAGTTTTGTGGCTTTTGAATTTGGTAATGAGATCATACACATTGGTTTCTACAATATTATGGATAAGGTCATAAAAAATGTGGGTCATATCCCACTGATAGGTAGCTTTGGTGTTTTAAGGCCAAAGTGCATTTTAACATAATAATAGGTGCCCCATTCTATGGTGAAAGTTTTCTTCTATTGGTCTTCAAGAGTGATATGAATTTTATTATATCCTAAAAAACCATCCATGAGGGATACAATTTCATATCTAAAAGTAGAGTCAATGATGGCATCTATCAGAGGTAATGTAAAGCTGTCCTTGGGACAAGCAAGATTGAGGTTATGAAAATTGATGCAAAAACGAATGACCATTGTGAATTTTTTGTGAATGGGGATAATGTTTTATACCCATTCAAAATAATCTATAGGTTTGATAAATTTCACATTTAATAGTTTAATAGTTTATTTATGTCATAATTTAGAATCTTTGGGGGGTAATTTTCATTGTTTTTGCCAAATAGGTTTGGCATTGAGATATGTGATGATATTGTACACCATGATACTAGGATAGATGCCAAGCATTTCTTCATATGACCAAGTGAAATTTTCATAATATTTATCGAATAATAATCTACAGTTATCATGTTTAATTGGTGTGAGTTATCTAGAAATTGTTATAGGTCGATGACATGAGGGGGTGTCATATTTGATTCTTGTAGTTTATTTGATATTCATAGCATTTCCATATTTAAAATGATATGGCACATTAGGAAGAGAGGAAATGGGATTGGTTTTATGATCAATTCTAGTAATGATCTTGTTAAAATGAGGGTCCTTTCAGTTAAAATTCCCAAGTTTATGATGCTACCAAGGAAGTTGAGGTTCTTAGGCATGGAATAATTCAAGGATGGCTTAATTGTTAGGTAAAGTAGGTAGAGGTCCATAATATTCCACATATACTTAAAGATAAATAATTTTGTTACCACGAAAACATATTCAAAATATATCAGGCATACATTTGTGGCCTTGGAATCAAGAGTGATTTTGGAAGTAGGTGGAACTATAAAGGAGGGTTGATCGGATTCAATTGGTTTATTTTTACAATCATTGATGGGAAAAGGATCAGGTAGAATAACTAGTGTGATATGAGCTATATAATTTTTAAGAAGTTCTTAATATACAAGAGGTAATATTTGTTCAACCATTTAAGGAGTATCGAGAATTGGAGAATTTACTATAGGTACATGACCTTTAGGCTCTAAATCAAAATCCATGGAAATAGTATAAACATTATGATTGAAATCATGTATTTAGGATAAAGTTTTATGATAATTTTGATCATGTAAATATCTTGATTGAGCTTGGAACATAATGTAGCTATCATCATATGTTGGAGAGATAGTACATGCTTGTGAATCAAAAGGTGAGATGCCTACATTGCTAAATTTACATAGTAACATAATTAAAGGATCTTGAAATAATTTATCCACTCCATAATAATTACATGTGAAATCATATTATGTATAATATGTTTCATGTGTATCACATAAAAGAGGGAAATTAGTGATATTGTCTATAAGAGGGGTGGTACAATCATGAGGTAACAAGGAAGGAGGTAGCTTGGTAGTATTGTATGTATTTTACAAAGCATTTGGTTCATCATTGTCATGATCGAAAAGATTGACTTGTAAATCTAGATTCATATTGATGAATTTAGGTAAAGGGTGTATGATGGAATACAAAGGTTATTAGTCAAGCATTAGTTAATAAATCCATGAAAATGCATAAATAACTAAACAAAGAAAGCCAACCTATTCATGTGGGGTTTTCCAATTATAATTAAGAACAAATTGAAAGAAATCAAGACTATTTACCTTCCCAAATTTATTCCACCACCCAAGAGTGGCTCTAAGTGTGTTCTCCCCTTGATCTAGAGCTCTAACCTTTGTTAAGAATGGTTTATTTTCTCCTCTATTGCCTCAAGAAATCTATGCATAACCTAGACTCAATAAAAGAAATATCCAAATTTGGTCTATCAAATGAAGCTTACCTAAATTCAAATAACATAATAATCAAAGCAAAAATGACTTGTGGAGATATTTTAGCATTATAAGTCTACACAATTTAAGCTTATGAAATGTGAGTGAGAGGCCTCCTATTTATAGATTTTTGTAATTGATTAGAATGAACTATGACCATCCATCTTGAGATCAATATGTGTTGCCAATAATCCATTCAATTTTTGAGGCTAAAATCAATAAATTCCCTCATAATGATTTGGGGGAAAGGGGCATTAATTGGGAATGGGTGCCCATAATTTAGATATTTTATGCATTTATGGCTTATGGATGCCACCCCATAGATGATATCACTAGGTGATGAAGATATTGGGAATCAATTTTTAATATTGAAATAATCAATAACCTCCATGTACAATCCACTTAAGCTCTTGATTTAAATTAATTAGCCTTAAACAAGATTAATCAATATTTGTGTAATTCTTTGGAAATTGGCCCTCAATTAATCAAAATGGTTAGAAAGTCATATTATTGGGTCATAATTTGACTTGGAAAGAATTGGAAGGTGATGTTATATGCATTGGGACCATTATCCCATTTAGGATGTTTCAGCACAAAATAAAAATTGTACGTGTATTATGCAATAATATTAGTATAAAAGAGTAATCCATAGCATCTTTGTGTGAAATCATCATTTTGACTTGAAATGACCTAATCAAAGTTAGGTATCACATAAAATACATTACCCCATTTGGGGATACATTGGACTAAATTAACACTTCTATATGACAAGATCGAACCATTTAGCATGTTTTTAGTGATTTTGGCCTAAATTGGGTAGCTAAGTGCAATTCGAGTAGGATTGACAATTTCAACATAAATGGTGTTAGGAATTAGATGTCTATATTTGGCCCCTATTTGAGAAGGCATGGCAATACATTTAGTCAAAATAACATCTTTTTAAATAAAATATTTGTCAAGAAGAAACTGGAAATGACCTATGATGCCCCCTCAAGAGGACATACTAGGATGATAGAGAAGGACAAACTCTCAAAAAGAGAAAGTGAGACTAACCCATGGAATAGATCACATCTAAATGATCTAATGATTTCACATGTGGTAACCATCAATGATCAAAATATAATTAGAGGTATAATGGGCCCTAAACATGAGGGGAATGGGAAGGATTCAATCCATAAATGTAAGTGACACACTTTGAACACACCTAATTTGAGAGTGTAAGTTGTGTGCCTACAACATTGATCAATCCCAAGATAAGTTACACACTAAAATAATGCCATCATGGATAGTAGTGTAGATATCTTAGAATTAAAGAAAAAAGAGAACATGGTCTCCATAAAGATGATAATAAGAAGTACCCTGGTAGGGTAGATTTGATCATGATAAAATAGTTGTGCCCTAGTAGAGCTAGTTTTGATCATTGATAAAGAATAAATAATGGGATTTTACTCTAGTAGGGATAATTTAGATTTGTGACTTGTTTCAAATATTTTTCCCCATCATGGGCAAATTGACAAGAAATTAACTTAAGGATATAACCTAAAATATAAATTAAAGATGATCAGGCATAAGCATAGATGCAATGGTATAATGGCTTATAAAAATCCACAAAAAAATAGGCATATGAAAATGCACGAAGTGATGAAAGAGATGAAAACAAGAATAAATATGGTCGAGTTGACCTCAATAGAAATTTAGCACTACTTGCATAGTCCAAATGGACCTCAAGCTAATGTATTTCACCCTAAAAATGGGATATAATGGAATGAGGGATGAATGAAACTAACCAAATATTTGATTAGACTTTTGATGTATGTAAAGAGATGTACATCTAAGCACAGAGTTAGGTGATAAACTTATAGAGCCTAGTTTATGCATAGTGATCTTGAAATCTATTCGTCTGAGCTGTGTTGACATTAAGACTTGAGTCTAGAGCACAAAGTGATTGCTATAGAAAAATAAATTAGGCATCATAAGTATGAATAATTCATAATGACATTTCATTTCAATTATGCAAAGCCAATTCAAATGTGAATACCCATAACTAAGGATAATTGTAAACAATGACCATAACTAGAGTTATAACTATTTACATTTAAATAAAAAATCAAAGACAAAGATAAACATAAATGAACCTAACTTAAAATCAAGATATGAATAATCAAGAATTAAGAAGGAACAATAATGTTTAAAAACAAAATAATAACAACTTAATAACATGAGATCAAGATATAAATAAGCAAGACTCGTGTGTACCATCAATATGTTCTTGAAAACAAATAAGAAGAGCAAAAACATACAAGGAAACACAAGACCAAGGTGAGACAAGAAGTAATAAAAAAGAGAAAAGGATAAGAAATAAATTAATAGGTGTGAAAGTAAAACAAAACACCAAGAAAAAAACAACAAAACACCAATAAAACTCAAATAAACACACATAAACAAAAACCAAGTTAGTGTAGTTTAAAGATAATTTTTCATGCATGTATGGGAGAGGCATTACTTTCCACCACAACGTAACAAAAAATAATGACAAAAAATATATTCCCTAATTAGAGAGAAACAATGGTAGAAGAAATGGGGTAAGAAAAGAAAAGGAAGGGGTTGGTTGAGCTAACTCCAGATGTATAAGACAAGTAGATACTGTCTACATAGTTCCATGGATGTATATTCTAACTTAAACTTCAGGTCAAATGTATTTATCCCAAGAAGTGGGATAGAAGAAATGATGATGACTAGAACATATGATTAATGTTGTATAATAAAAGGGAAGACTTGACAAATGAAATTGGTCTTGAAAAATGGAAAATTGGTGAGATGAGATGACTTGCGAAATGACAAGCTAGTGAAACTTAATTTTCTTCAAAAATGTCAAGAGCATGGTATGATTGTATGAATGAGAATGATCTTGAAAAATGACAATTACATGGGACAAGCTGACGCACACAGTGGAAAATTAGTAGGATAAAATGCTTTCAAAATGACAAGTATGTGGGACAAGCTGACTCACACATCATAAAGTCAATAGGATAAAAAAATTGAAAAATGGAAAGAGCATGAGGATCAGAATGTACAAAGTACAAGACAATGTTTTTATTCTTTTGTAGGTCATTTCTAATGTTTTTGGGATAAAATATGCACAAGGTGGGACTGTCTAGTCAAGGATATACTCATCTAAAATTAAAAGCTCTAATTAATAGCTAAGCCAACTACAACAACACATGCTCATAAATCAGTGAGAGCAAGGATACTAATAACCAAATTTTCATTAAAGAGAAAAAAATGTAATATAGAACAATTTACAATGTGAAATCAATATTAAAAACCATGTGATAGGAAAAGATCCTAAGCTAAAAAGATGTCCTTAATCTCTTGTGTTTAGAATAAGCTATAAAATACTATTCTAGCTAAACTAATTTGTAGAACTAAAATTGAAGCTATTCATAATGCTGATGAGACATAATCAAGATCACAAGGAGTCAAGGGATAAAAGTGTAGAAGTTACAATAAGCCCATAACATAACAATACGGTTCTCTAAAAGAATGGTCTAAAGAATAGGGTCTAACACATGGATGGTCCAAGGTAGAATAAAGAATATGGTTCTAAAAAAAAATGGCCTAGAGTGGGATAAAATGTGTTCAAAGTGCTAATGGTTCAAAAAAAAATCACTATACAGAGTCATGAAAAGTAGTCTAGGATAGTATAAAATGTGTTTAGGGTAGGATAAAATTACTTTAGCATAAGTTGCCCCCAAGTAATGGGTCTTGTAGACAATGATTCTAAGTTAGTCATGCATAAAACCTCTTTAGGTACATGATGTTCATGGGTTCTAGAAAACTTTCACCATTTGGTTTAGCCAGTCGATATGCTCCTAATCCATAATTCACCATGATTATAAATGGTCCTACCTAGGCAAGTTGAAATTTACCATTTTTATTACATTCAATATTTGGGTTCTTTTGGTTCTATTTGAAGACCAAATCACCAATCTCAAACTTCTAAGGGAAAATTTGCTTATTGTAGCTTCTTCACAATCTATTATGATAGGCTTATAAGTTTTCTAGGATAGCTAAATTCTTACGATCAAGAAGTTCTAGTTCTTGCAGCCTTGAGACCCTATATTCCTCATCATCTTCAATGTGCTCTAGTGATACTCACAATGATGACAGCTTGATCTTGATTAGGATAATAACTTTAGTGCCATAAATAAGAGAGTATGGATTGGTTCCTATTAGCTTTTGATGACTAGTTATATAAGCCTAGAGGGTAAAAAAAAATTTCAAGTGTCAATTATGGCCAACATTATTGATAATCTTATTTAAAATGGACACAATGGTTTTGTTTGATGCCTTATCTTATCCATTTCCTTACAAGTTATATGGAGTTGATTTCTTGTGCTTGATCTTGAATTTTTCATAAAGATATTTTACATCTTGGCTTACAAAAGATATGCCATTATTAGATATAAGGTAAAGCTAGGATGACATATCAACAGATGATATAGTAATGGATGAATTTGGCTATTTACTTCTCAGTGACATAAGTGAGAGGAATGGCTATAATCCACTTAGTAAAATAATTGATAGTAGTCAGGATATTCTTATGGCCATATGAAGATGTTGGGTTAATTTTATCGATGAGATCAATGCCCCATGTTGAGAACAACCATGGTGTTATAATCAGTTATAGTGATAAAGAGAGTGTGTGTATCAAACTTCCATATTAATGATAAATAATATAATTCCTTACATAATTTTAAGTATCAGTCTCCATTTTTGGCTAGTAATAGCCTATTCTAAGGAGTTTCTTTGCTAAGACTACACCATTGGTGTGGGCCCCACACATTCCTTCATGAAGCTCTCTCAGTGCTAGTTTGGATTCTCTTGAAGATAAATAATGAAGACGAATTAAATCATAGCCTTTGTGATAGAGTGTGTTTCCAAGGAGGGTATTACATGATAAATGGTGAAGGAATAGTTTCCTTATATTATTAGATAAGTTAACTAGGAATACGTGATCATGGAAGTAGTTATAAAAGTCTTGGAACCATGGTAGTTTAGGTGGGGTATTGGTGCCAACAATGACACATATCCTCTATGAATCTATTATAGTATGTGAAAATTAAATAAGATTTCAATTTGGAATTGATACTCTTTGGTAATACCATCAATCTAAATCATGGAACCAATCATCACCATTACGTCCATGGATCTATTGTTTGCTCTTAGAACTTGTTCAAACAACAGAGATTTAAAATGTGTTATAAGGTTATCGATGATTTGCTTGTAAGGAGAAAGCTTGTCATATCTAGTTTGATATTAATCGATGATTTGATTGATGATTAACTATAAATCACCATAAACCTTTAAGTTCTAAATATCCCACCATATGGTAAGGTGAATCCCTATAATTAATGCCTCATACCTAGCCATATTATTTATATAAAGAAATTGTATATGAAATGCTTTAGGAATTAGATACCCCTGAGGTCTACTTAATAATACTTTATCTCTAGATCCATGGGATGTAAAGGATCCATAAAAATATAGCCTTCATTATTTAGGTTCCTATGATTCTTGTTCTATTGCCATAATAAAATCATCTAGAAAGTTGAATGTGAGCGGTTGAGTGTCTTTAATAAGATATTTTACAAGTTGATCAATAATAACCTATACCCTAATTACTTTCTAATTTTTATAATAAATGTCAAAATCACTTAGGATCATGACCCACTTACCCATACATCCCTTAAGATTTGTTTTGGACAATAATAATTTGAGAGGATCCATCTTGGTGATGATAATAGTTTTATGGTTTAGCATATAATGTCATAATTTTTTAGTAGTAAACACCATAGCTCAACATGCCTTATCAATAGGTGTATAATTATGTTCATAAGCCATTGGAGTGTGACTTAAATAATATATTGCATATTCTTTACTGTGATCATCATGTTGGGCCAAAAGTACCCCTAGTGCATACTATGTTGTTGATATGTAAAGTAGTGGTCATCCAAGTGTTGGCAGTCTTAAGATTGGTAGATTGGCCAAGTATGTCTTGAGTTTTTTAAATGCTATATAACAATATTCATCTTATTGAAATGAAATCCCTTTCTTCAAGAGATGGTTAAATGGGTGGCACTTATCTGCCAATTGATAAATGAACCTAAGTATATATTGGATCTTTCCTTGTAGGATTTACAATAGTTTAAGATTATTTAGTAGAGGCATTTCCACAATGGCCTTGACCTTGGTAAGGTCAAATTTTATCCCTCTTTATGATACAATGAAACCTAGTATTTTTCCTAAAGTGACTCCAAAGACACATTTCTTAGGATTTAGGTGGACTTTATATTCTCAAAGCCTCTCAAAGATTCTTAGTATAATGTTAAGATGTCTAGATCTTGTTCTCAATTTTGATAGTATATCATCAACATAGTCATCAAAACTATTATGCATCACATCATGGAACATGACAATCATGACACATTGATATATGCCTCCAGCATTCTTCAAGATAAATGGCATGACTTGGTACCATAATGTTCCTCACAGAGTGGTGAACATAGTCTTGTGTTTATATTATTAGGTTATCTTGATTTTTTTGTATCAAAAAAATCTATCTATTAACGACAACATCTCACACCCAATATGTGAGTCAAAAATCATGTCGATGTTGGGTAGAGGAAAATCATCTTTGGGGCATGCTTTGTTTATATCACTAAAATCAATACAAATATCTATAACTAGGGTGTTTTTATTCACTAGGACTATGTTTGAGATCCATTTAGAGTAATCTAGTGGCCTAATAAAACCTAATCCTAGAAACTTTTGTAGTTTTACTTTAACTAATAGGGTGATGCATGGATGTAGCTTCCTCAATATTTGATTGAATGTTTTAGCATTAAGATGGACAAAAAGGTGATGCACCACCAAATCTAGGTCCAAGCCTGACATGTTAGAGTATGCCCATACAAATATCTCAATATAATCCCCTAGGAGGTATATAATTTGTTCACATTCTGATTCAATAAGGGAAGCTCCAAGATAAACAATTTTGGGATCCTCATAAGTTTCTTAGTTTACTTCTACCATATTTTCCATAAGAAGTATGGATACATATTATAGAATTATAGGCAAGGTATGATCATGATCATATTCTTCTACTATATCTTCTTTCTATTCCTCTAAAAGTTCTAGATAGTGTGATGAATTAGAATCTACTATCTCAAGTAAAGGCCAAGTAGAAAAAACCTTTGGAAACTCAAGAGAAAAATGCTCAAACATTTATTTTTATTCTTAAGATATGTTTTTAATGGCTATAGAACTTAGGCTAGATGGACCTTCTACATCCTAAGGGGATGAGAAAACATTCCCACTTGAGAGCACCTAAAAATGGTTTTCACTCAAAGGTTTATCTTTTTCTTTACTTTTTCCCTAATTGATGAACACCTTAAATAGGTTTTTACCCAAATATCTTGATGTTTCATTTTTATTGTGACCAAGAAATTTTGCCTTCTCTCAAAAGTAGATAGAAGGATCTATTGAAAAATAAAAGCCTTGTTTGTGATCAATAATGGGTAATCCATCTCATAGCCCCATGTATTTTATAATTAATTCTTCATTTTGAAACTCATCAAGTTGTATGACCAAATTTTATTGGTCTCAATCAATGAGTTTAGGATGGTAAAGGCATAGGGAAAAATGAGGGTTTACTTCAAGATGGGAAGCTCCAATAGTTAAGGTTAGAATGACCTTATAATAAAATATGTCCATGCGAATAAGCTTATCAAAAAGGATATAATATGATGTTGTGTCACTACTAAGATTCTCATCGCTAGTCAATTTAGAAGAATTACTATCAAAAGTTATGAGGTCACCACTAAGTAGTATAAATTTGATGCCATAATTTAAATTAGGTACTATAGCTAATAAGGGTTTTAGGATTCTTTGTGCTTATGGGCTAAGGCCTTTTCCTATATAATGAAGATGTTCCATGATTTGATTAGGGATTAGATACTTTAGATTATAAAAGTAATCACCAAGACCTTCAAAAAATAACTAGTCTCCCTCAATAAAATCCTCTTGATCTTTCTTTGGTGAAATAACAGGTATAAAACCATAGGTGGCTTTCATTGCTTCTTCTTCAGTTGCAAAATCATGTTATGTCCATTAGGATTATTTGAAGTTTTATACTTACCAAATGTTTTTGGAGTTTTAGGAAACATTATAACATGGAAGACATCCTTAGGACTGTATGTGGAAATGCCCACATCTTTAATAATAACCTACTTTGCAAGAGATGTAGGAAATGGATTAGCCAAAGTGGAAGCAAGATCACTAGGGTTGATATAGTTAGATGGAGGTGGATGTGAAATTATATCCTTGTTATTCTTCAAAACAAATTCAAAACCTAGACAATAGTTGTAATTGTGGAATTGGGCCTCAAGATGTTTACAATACTCATAAGGTTGTTTATCAGTGAGAATAGTAACCTCAATCCCATCACAAGGAAATTTAAGGAATTGATGTAGGATAGAAGGAATGGCATGTACTTCATGGATCCAAGGATGACCAATAAGTATGTTATAAGGCAATTCAATGTCCAAAGTATGAAGCAGTGTATGATGTGAAATAGACCCAACAATGATTGGCAACCAAATAGTACCAACAAACTCCCTTTTGGCATTATCATAAGCCTTGATGGTAATCATCTCTGGTTGAATGTGTTTTACAGTGTATCCCAAAATTTTTACCAACTTAAGAGATATGATGTTCATCCCTGAACCATTGTCTATAATAACCCACTTGATCTTATGGTTTTAAATGAATACTTCAATGTGCAATGGGTTATTATGGCTCAATCCAAGTGTATACATGTCTTTTTTATCAAATGTTATTTGAAAAAAAGAAGACAAATATCCCACAAGGTTCTAGAACTATTCAAGTGTTATGTCATTGGGAATAGTGTATTTTTGTAAAATATTATTCAGGATAGTTCTATGGACTTTATATTTCTACAGGAGATCCAAAATAGAAATTTGTGTAGGGGTTTTTCTCAATCGGTCTAATAGATTATAAGGCTTTTCAACATTAGGGTGAGATGGATTGGATTTAGTTGGGATAGTAGTTGGCTTTGGATCTATTGATGAAATGTTCACATTAGAGTCCATAGATAAGTGAGCAAAGGGCCCTAAAGAGTAACTCATGAGCATCTAGTTTCCACTACATAACCTAAAGGTGGCAAGGAGCCAATATAATCAAAGGAAGAACGTAAAGGGCCTTGGAGGGTAACTCATGAGCATATAGCTATATTTCTATAGTTCTAACCTAGTAGGGAGTCATTATAATTAGAGGAGGAAGGTGTTGTCCAAAAATAGTAACCAGTGTAAATGGAGTCATAAAATAATTATGTGATCTTAACATGATGTTACTAAGGGATAGGGTTTTGAACCTATAATAATGGGTCCTATATTATGATGAGCACAAGATGGTTCACATGGTTTGATAGTAATAGTGTCAATGTGGTTTATAAAAATGCATCCCATGGTGTTGTTATAGTCATAAGGCATGTTTTTGTAACCCACATTATGAGCATTATGATCATTGTTATTCTCATGTTGATTACGATTTTGACCCTGATTTTGGTTCTAATTCTGCCTCTATCCTTGGTTTTGTCCTTGATTTTGGTTACTTCTTGTTGGTGACTAATTATATTGAGGAAAGGGGTCCTTGTAGATTCTCATATCCTAATTATTATATTTATTAAGGGCCAACTTAATCTCAACATTGCCACTTTCAATGAGATATTTAATAATGTGTTGTAATTGGATGTATTGATATGCACTACGACCAACAACATAATGGTAGTTACACCATTCTTTATATTTATACCAATAAGGTTCTAGTTTATTTTGAGGAAATGGCTTAGGTACTGGTTATACAAATAGGTTAGTTGTTATGAGATTTTAAAGCACTATTTCAATTGGTTATCCTAACTTGCTAAAGACTCTGAAACTATTGTGGTTTGTCCTCCATGGAGGTTTTCTTTGCAAATTATGGGGTGGATTAGGGGGAGATAATTATATGTTTGGGGGATGTAGAGTTTACACCATTTGTATGTGCCTTATTTTAGTCACCCCATTTCCAACCATGTTCTTGTTCTTGTTAAATCCCTTGGGATTTTCTTGTGCAACTATTTGATTAGATGATTGGGTCTGATTTGAAGTTTAACCCTATGCATAAATATTGACAAGACCCTTAGTAATAAGATCCTTCTCAATCTATACCCCTTTATTGATGATTTATTAAAATGAGTTAGTGCAAACTAATTTAGATTATATGTGACTTTAGGATGCATGTTTTGTGAAAATATGTCTACCAACTATTTTTCTGGCAAGTTATGTTGAAAATGGCCTGCTAATGCTCTCCACCTTTGTAGATATGACATAAAGCTTTCACCTTCACACTGTTTGGCTTTGCACAAGTCAAAAATGGTCAATTCATGCTCAATGTTGTATGATAAATAGTTTATGAGTTTTTTTGACAAGTCATTCCAATCTATAACTGATCCCTTGGGTAACTTAAGTAGCTAATATAAAGCTTGACCTACTAAAATTTTCTAGAAAAATCAAATTAATTACTCACTACTATAAGTAACCTCTTGGCATAAGATGAAAAATGCCTATATATGCTCATGTGGGTCTCCCTTTACTTTGTATTTATCAAAATTTGGTTCCTTGAAATGAGGTAGAAAGGGGTTATGGAGATTAGATAGAACAAACAAATACAAGCATATTACATCAATCTTCTATTTCTTCACTCTATTATTCATCTCCAAATACTAAATAATATCCTTCATGGTTTTTCACTCTTACATATTTTTTACATTCATGGATTGAATATGATGATGTTTTGGTGGCATGTTCCCTTGGTGTTGATGTTGGGGTGGATTGTTCCCCTGTTATTACTGTCGGGGTGGAATGTACCCTTGTTGTTTCTATTGGGGTTGAATGTGCCCCTATTATTATGTAGATATATAAGGAATGTACACCTTTTAATCTATAACTTATTTCTAATTTGATCCTAGAGTCATGTATATAGGCTTTTAATTTATTGGAATCTATTGCCTTGTATTGTATGTGATCTATTGATTTTGGGGATTTCTTGGTCTATTTACCAATTTTTGCATTAGTTAAGATGATCTAGCCAAGTTGTCTTAAGGGATTTCCTCAATGATAACTAAATTTTTCGGTCTCTTATTTTTCAAAGTGATAAAAGGCTCTTGATGGTTAAATAATGTGTCTTCCATGTCTAGTGAAACATTTTTCACTACCTCTTTTATTTTTCCCTATTCATTTGAGACACCTTGATCTATCATTATTATGTTCTCATCTAATGTTTGTTATGTAGTTTCAACCACATTTCCTTGTTCTTTCAAAGCATCATTGTGAATTGAAGTAGAAACTAGAGAGCCAGTTAAGTCTATGATAAGTTGATCAACATACTATTGACTTATTTTCTTATTCTTTGTTACAAGATCTTAATCATTTAGTTTTAAATCTATAAGTATTCCCTTTCCCTTGTTAGAATAAGAAGGTATGTTTGGTTATGTAAAATATTGTTCTTTCTATTTTTGTTCTCCTTATCTAACTAAGCTATGTAATTTCTCAGTAGGAAAATCCAAGGGTAGTTTAGTACCTAATTCGATCAACCTTAAAAAGGCCTCATCTTAGTCTTCTTGGGGATGGTACTCAATATATTATTCTTTGGATCCCATAGTTGTAGGAATGTCCTCAAAGATAATGGAATTATCTTAACCATCATAATAATGTTCCTTCTCATAGTTAGGGCCATAAGATATTCCACTCTAAGTGAACCTTTGAGTCATGTTTAAAAAAGGGTTACTCTCTATGTTTGACTAGATTTGGATTGATGTTGTGAAAATGTTTAAACAAGGTATGAGACTTGATATTTCTTCCAAATAAGTGACTAAGGTACCAAAGAGAGTATAAAAGGATGGTGGCTTGGAACCATACACAATTAAAATATTTTTTTCATGAATTTACTCAACCTTTGGTAAAGTTGAAATCATATAAATTATAAGAGGGTATGATAACTCTAAAATCCAAGGTGAAAACTTGTACACCAAAACATAAATTTTTGTGATTCATTAATACTATAAAAGTTATTTCAACTTCAATGAGTTGCTACTAGGAAATTAAAAGAAAACCCTTCAGATCATGAAGGAGACAATGCAAACTGAGAAACTCAAGATGTGAAAACATGCAAGAATTCCCAAGTATAATGCTAGAAGTAAACGGGTGGCATAATATCGCCACATGGTAATAGTAATTTTAGTATAAAAATATGTTCTAGGATTTAAATCATGAGTGATATGTAGGATAACTTGAGTCCACCAAGATGAGGATGTGATAATGAGTCTATAAATGACCTCCAATTCAAACAGGAAATCAAACCCAAGTTAAAACAATTAAAGTGGAAATGGAAAAACTAATTTAACACATCAACCTTCATAACTTAGAAAGGTTTAATTTTGAATTTAAACTATCAACTAAGAACTTATGAAAATTTGGCAAGTGGTATAGACTCAAATGGCCAGCATGACTACACCAAGTAGATGATATGACACAATATTTAAGATGAAAAATTGAACAAGGAAAAGATTGATTTTCACTTAGACAACGTAATTCCTGCTTGTTCAATAAATTGTGGATAATGTTTTTAGTTATGAACTTTTGTTAACATGCAAGTTTTGACTCAAATCAAAACCAAGTAATCTAAGACCAAAAAGACAAAAATAAAAAGTAATCATCCTAAGCCCTAAACTTACAAGGTTGCATGATATTATTTAAGTCCATCTTTATACATACACTTGAGAGGAAATTAAAGTGTTCATCAAAAATAAAAGCATATTATATGGTAGGGTATTTTACACCCCATTCTCTCAAGTGATAATATGATGTCATGGACCTTGGGGCACACCTCACATCAATAATATTTTCATGACAAGTGGGGTTTGTCTAAAACTCTAAAGTTTTTGACCATCTAGATGGATATCATGTGTACCAACTTTCATGTTACCACACAAGAGGAACAATACATCAATTAGGTTCATGCCATATGGATTGTTATAAAAAGGTCTTACCCTTTTTACAACCACTACAGCCATCACTTGCTCAGTGTAGTGTGATGTCTAACATGATCATACTTCCTTGACTTAGCCTCTACTAACAAAGATGGTTTAACCACTCAAACCATCATCCCAATGAGGGGATACCAATTTATATACCCCCTTGTAGAGAGGGGTTGAAGATGATGCTAGGAGATGAAGCCTCAGGTCAAAGCTTCTCTATTAAACTTTTGGGAGGTGATGAAGTTCCCCTCACAAGCCAAGATGTGTAAAATAAAAAATAATTAAAATATCTTTATGGTTGTTTTTAGATCACCCAAGCCTTATGCGTCTTGGGGAGAGCCTTGACAACATCTCTTTTATGCCTTTGGACTAAGGCACAAGTTTACAATGAAGACTAAGCTTTTGATCCTATAAGTTCCCTATAGGGGATGGGGGGAGAGATACATGCACAAAATCCTTTTTACATAAATAAATTTAACTAATCAAATGATTTAAACAAAATAAAATTTAACTTTGAAGTAAGTTCAGTTTTAGAGCACTAAAATGAAATATTTGGTGGTGTTATTTGGACCCTTGGTCTTAAGTTGTAAAACTTTTGAATAAAAATCTAAAAAATATTTAAATAAACATATGAGTTTTTCCTTAAGCACCAAATTAAAGTTCTTAATCCTTTTTAAACACCCAAAAAGACGTTTAAAAAGACTTAATCAAGCATAATTTGATCATTTTTTAAGTAGGTCCTATAAGAAAATTATCATCATGTTGTTTATCTTATAAGATCTTTTGTGAATGAAACAAGTAACTTTGAAAAGTGATTTCTCAGGTTTGCACAATGCAATACTGAAACTCCATAGTCCATTACCATAAATACATAAAACTATGATTAGCTAACAAAATATCATAACTCATGGCTTATATAATAGAAATAGACAAAATCACTACTCTAACAGACAATATCATAAATCACAAAGCAAAACCATAATTGGGAGAGTTGTGATGTTATCACATAACCCCAATGGTATAGGCTAGCCCCTAGTAGTTTATCTATAATATCACAACTGCAACTGACAATAACACAACTTGTAAAATCATAGTATTGTAATATCAACTGTCAAGTCATGATATTGCAATATTGTAGCTTGACCTACAAACAAAGAAAGATTAGTACAAAAACTTGGTTTAAATTAAATATCACTACTATAAGACAAAATTGTGACTGTATGTGTTATAGTTTTATGGTCCAGGGGACAATATCTCAAGTCCATAGTGACAAAATCATGATTTCTAAAAAATGCCTTTTTGATCAAAATTTTCACTCTTTGGCCTCAAACTCCAAGATTGTGCATGGAAATGGTTAGTAGGTTACTTATAGGAACTATCTGATCAAATTCATGGGGCATGATCCCATCAGGCATGCTAAAATGTAGGATGGAATACAAAGGTTGTTGGTCAATCATTAGTCAATAAATCCATGAAAATGCATAAAGAACTAAACAAATAAAGCTAACTTATTCATATGGGGTTTGATAATGATAATGAAGAATAAATTAAAATAAATAAATACTAATTACCTTCCTAAATTTATTCCACCATGCAAGAGTGGTTCCAAGCTTGTTCTCCCCTTGATCTAGAGATCTAGCCTTTGTCAACAATCATTTCTTTGCTCCTCCATTGCCTCAAGAACTCTATGCATAACCTAGACTCAATAGAATAAATCTCTAAATTGGTCTATAAAATTAAGCTTACCCAAATTCAAATAACACAATAATCAAATAATAAATGACTTGTGGAGATATTTTAGCATTATAAGTCTACATAATTTAATCTTAAGAAATGTGAGTGAGAGGCTTTGTGTTTATAGATTTTTACAATTGATCAGAATGAGCCATGACTATCCATCTTGAGATCAATATATGTGACCAAGAATCCATTCAATTTTGGATGCTAAAAAAATAATAAACCTAGAATCATTCAAAGACTTTTTATATAAAAATCTTAGTATTGGGAACCATTTTCATATTTGTGTGGTAGCCATCCCTGAACAAACTTATAAAAATTTGTTTTAGTTGATATGACTTACATTTATCCTCTTGCAATGGCTAATCTCAACCATTTTGGCTTACAAATGCTCCTACAAAGCTACTGAAGCCTTTTATTAAAGTTTTTATGTTTTCTTCTCTCACTTAGGCATTACAATACTACATTTGTCTACTAAAAAAATATTTGCTGCATCAAATATTAAACTTTGAAGATTGTTTTGCCATCTTCATAAAAAAATTAGAAGATTAACAAATTTCATGTTATTTGGATGCTTGTACAAATTCTTATGCTATCCATAACATCTAAAAGTGTGTCATTCTCCTCTAAGAACATTTCAAAGGTTAGTGCTAAAGTTTGGAATTTTATTTATTAAATAAACTATTTAATAAAAACTAAACTTCCATTTATGAAAATCTAGGTCCCACCATATATACAAGCTTTTTTCACAAAAAGTAAAAAGCTTGTTTATGATTTTGCCCAATAAATCGTGTGTGTGTGTGTGTGTGTGTGTGTGTGCACGTGCGTGTGTGTGTTTATTTTTACAAATATTAAAAAATAAGCTTTAGATATTAATTAGTGCATATCAATTCTTAATAAGCTTATTAGATGAATTAGTGGACCTTTATTTTTCTAAAAACTTGTCACTAGGGAGGTCTTATGTACACAACCCCTAAAATCAAATTTTTTATGTTTATTTTTAAATTTGGTAAAATTTATTTTAATTTGAACTTTTTTTTGGTTTGTGTGCCAAGTTTCACACATTTAAAACCCTAGTTTTATTGTCAACCTTATTTTGATATTCAACCAAGTGAATATTTTATCGAGCATAGTCATATAATTAATTGATCCCTAGGTTTTAGGTTTTAGAACCTTATAGATGCATATATGTGGTCCTTTTAAAAAAAAAAACCTCTTATTATATTTTTTACAATTTTTTTAATAATAGTATCTAGGTGGTTGTTATGAGAGTGAATCTTTTGATACCTAGTTAAGTACAACTCTAGTTCCATTTTTTGTATTAGTTAACATTTAATTGGTAAAATAATTATAGATGCAATTGTGATTTACTTTATTTTACAAAATAATATAAAAAATCATTAAACAAAGTTATTTTTAAATAATTTTTCTTACATTAGTGATTTTTTGCTACACTTGTGACACCCTATTTTGTCATAATCTTTGACAATTTACTTTCTTTGTTTAGCATAAATTTGAACAATTATTGTGTATTTTCATTTGAAATCTATTTTTACTATGAAATAAAATTAAATTCACATTTAAAAAGGTTCATTTTAAGTTTTTTTAATTGTCATTCTTAAAGGGAAGATATTGTTTCACTTAACTTTGTACTAGATAAATTTCAAATGTTGTTACCTCCCAATTTTACCCTATGATTTATAACCTTTGAATACGTGGATTAGTATGGTTATTATTGCTTTAATTTGAGCTTTATGACATATAATATTATGGGATAATGATATTTTTGATTAGTATATATGATGTGATAGCTATATTTTCTTATCTGTATATTGTGAATATATATTTGTTAGTTTTGCATCATTGGTTGATATATATGATGACTCAGACTAACTAGCTACTTGATGTGAGGTGGATGCACTATTGATCCTACCTTCAGAGGTTGATGAGGGAGAGTATCATTGGATAGGATGGACTAGATGTGATGATTGGGGAATGAATAGGAATTGCTAGTGACCCTACATACACATACAATAGATTTAAAATTTGATATGCACAATATGTTTTAAATGTTAGTGCATAGTTAAGGAAATATTTTTTGTGATTATATTTGTATGTGAATTTAGTTCTTGATTACATAAGATTACTTTACTTAAAATTATCTATAATTTTGAGAATAAATTAGGAAAATAAATAATTAATTTCTATATATAAATAATAATCAATTATATAGTTATCTTATTATAAAAAAACAATTAGAAACCTATCTATCTATAAGATAAATAAACAATTACCTTTATTTTAGTTACTTTTAAGATATTGAGTTATCTTAATATAATAACCTTTAGTTAAGACAATCTAAATTTAGTTTCTTTAATACATGCATGGAATTTCATTGAAAGTTAAAATTTAGATATAATTATTTATTCAGTCAACTTAACCTTATGTTTTAGGTAATTTAAGAATTATGTCATAATGATTTAATTAATACAATTATATGTTTTAATTAAGAAAATTGAAGGTGAGTTACTACATTTTTAGAGAAAGAGATTACTCCAGTTAATACTAATTAAAAAGAAAGAAAATATCACGCATGGGAGGGAGAAGATTAAGAGAAATTGCATGCAAAGAAGGGCACAGTAAAGGAAGAGGTGAATAGTTTTATACATTAAGTTTGATGAAATTTAAGGACACATAGAGACATTAATATATAATAATCAAAGTATTTTGTGAGAGAGTTGGGAGAATAGGAAGAAAGGCATATTCCACATTCAGGAAACTATCTTAAGAGGTAGGCTTTGCAAATTATATTCCTATGTGTAATATTTTTATATTATCTATGATATATTTATCACTAGAGATTGAGTTCTAATTAATTTAGGTAGCATCTTATTCAATTAAATAACAAGATAATTAGGAGTGCATCCTACTTCTATATGGTTTTACTTAGTTATGAAATGAGTTCAGGCTTTTATAGATGTTATTGTGTATATTGGTTGAGTGTTAATATAAATATGTTTGCATTTGATATTAGAGTTTGAGTTTTAAAATTAGAAGCTACATTATATATATTCAATGTGCAGCACTTAATTAATAGACAACCTTATTGGAATAATTGCCTGAGTAATACCTAAGTGAATAAACATCTTAACCTATTTAGACCTGCGTCTAAGTAAATGAATTATACTCCTTACATACAATTCAATCCATATAAATGCAACAAACTAATAATTTTGGTAGCATCATAATATCATTTCCAACATCTCAATCAAATAGTATAAAGGCATCTTGTTTAGATATAAATAATACTATCATTTTTGTTAAATATATTAGATTGCATCATTAATAACACCTGAAGATAGACTATGTTTCACTCTCTTGGTCTGTGTCCCCCTATAATGAATTGCATTTCACTCTTTTGGTTTACATTTCACTCATATGGATTGAGTATTATTTATTTAGGTAATGTCTTGAATTAATTATCTATGTTATTTATTCTTTGAGAAACATCTTGATTTATTGACTATATATTTCCTCTCTTGGCTACATTTTAGCTGACTATATTAGACTATGTTTTAAAATACTAAGCGGGTAGAGTCTTAATATATACTATTATGATCCATAATGTGTGAAACATATTTTTTTTATATACATATGAGATTTATAATGGTCTAAGAACTCTACCCTTTAGATTAATCAATCTATATGAGACTTTAGAGAACTATAAGAGCATCAAAAGCCAACATCCCTATTAAAATATTAGTATCTAGGTAGCATTGAATAATATTAACTACATATGAATATGAGTTGCATTTTACTTATAGGTAGTATTTAAAGATTTTTGACTGGATATTTATTTTATTGAATAATAAATTATCTACAGTCATTTTAGATGGTATATTTGTTACACCTTGCCATGAGAAGACTATGCCCTTGGTTGAGAATCACTTTTAAAAATAACTGGTTATAATAATTATCTAGGCATAGAATCTAGAAGTCAATAATTATATAATGGATGTCCTGACTAGGTGTAAAGATAGGAAGATTATTAAAAAACTATTTTATTATGTGAAACCCATGTATTAAAATACACTCCCATACATTTAAAAATAGGTTGAAATGGGTGCATATGGGTGTATTTGAGTTATCTAGGCTATATATTAAATATATTTGATTAATTATTGTGGAAATTAAAAGAGTAAATATTATGATAAAATATTAAGTGATAATTATCAAATGATATGTTTATATGGGTGTAGTATTTGATAAAGGTTATTTTTATTTATTTTAATGATTATGGATTCGTTGCATACCATTAGAGGATTTAAAAGTTTGTATTATATATTCCCATAAATAGTTGTTAATATTGTTTTTAGTTATATTCTAATTAAATCCATTGGTTTCTAATTAACCAGTATGTTACTTTTGACATACACGCAATGATAGTCCTTGTTTAAATCATACCTAAATGGTACGATCTTATATGGACTGTGTTTTGTTATATGTTATTTTATATGTAAAATTAACATATTTTAGTTTCATTATATATATTCGATGGATAAAATTTATGGATAAGATAGTTATATTCCTAGTGTAGGAAAAATTTGGATGAAGCTTTAAGTTATATACTATGTAATATATGTTTATATTAGATTTTGCATTGATGATACTAAATAGTTAGTGAGATGGAATTCACTAGCCTAGGTAACACCACCAATTTTGGATGTATATAATTTGATCAATTGGTGTGTTATGAAATTTAATGATCTGAGTGATCATATATTATTTAAAAAATTTAGCCAAAGTAATGTTAGATATATATTGTTATTTCATATGTTTGATTTGCATTTTTTCTGATATCATGTTAGAAATGTATTTTATTTATGGTACATGTCATGTAATAGAAATATTACATCACATGGGGTACTAGCATGTCTCTCTAGATTCTCACATCATTCTATCTACATATCTATGAAGGAAAGGCCATTCCCTGATAGGGGATTGCATAGATGATCGATGATCCATGGTTGGTGTGGAAAATCACTTAGATGATGCTCTACCTTCCAACTGTAGTACTTACTTGAAGGCTACACTTGAGATTATCAATGATACACATGTTGGTTCAACTTAAGCTCTAGAGAGCTTAATATCTATTTATTATATTAAGGTTGAATTCCTTAAGGAAATGCAATTATAATATATGTTTTTTATACTTAAACAGTAGTTGTTGTAGTATTGGACTAGCCATGGTTGGACCTTAATGTATTTACTTTCCTTGTAATTATAATAAGTTATGGTGCTTTCAATTTTGAATTCAAAACTCTTGTTATAGATTAGATAAGTTGTAAATTATTTGTATGTGGAATGAATGTTAAGTAATTAGTTTTTTAAAAAAATATTAAATTATTCTACGTACAACTTGAGGGGTTTTAACATATGGTATCCGAGTTTAGGTTCAAACTCTAGGACTTAATAAGTCTGCTAGCATTTTTATATTCTACTTTTTGAATAAAGAAGAAGAATGGTGAAAACTAGAGCATTGAGTGAGGATCCTTCAAATGTCAATGACAAAAACCTTTTAAATGATCCTAACCTGATTGCCATTAAGCATCCATCAAAGTTGGATTAGATCTTTATAGCCATGAATGATACCAGGGATCAAATCACATCTCTAAAATAAGAATTTCATGGCCAAGGTGAGGAAGAACATTAGAAATTACCTATTGAGAACCTCATTGAGTAGGAAAACTAGTATGATATGAGAGCTTAGGTAGCTATAAAGTTGTATAGGGACATGAAAAAGGTGAGTCCACCTAAGTTTGATGGAACTATTCTAGGTGATGGATTTGAAGAATGGTTGACTAAGTTGGATAAATATTTCAAGATTAAAAACTACTTCAAAGTCACCAAAGTAGTTTGGGGAGCTTATTAGTTGTTTAGTGAGGCAGCTACTTGGTGGGTTAACAAGAAGATGGAAATGAACCTTAACTTGACCACCATAACTTGAGAGTAATTTGTGATATTTTTAAGGTTAGGGTGGCTACCTTATCTATATTTTGATCAAAATATCATAGATTTATAGAATTTAAAGTAGGGGGACTCATTAGTGAACTATTATTGGGAGCAATTCACTAAAATTCTAAAATATGTACCTTAGTACTAAGTTAATGAGAGGTTTAGAATTAGAAAGTGTATCATGGAATTAAAACCCCAGATTAGTTATGAGATGTTCATGGACCTTTTACCATGGACTAGATCTTTAAGAAGGTAGTGAATTAGGAGTAGAAGTTGAAGTCTCTTATACAGGTCAAGGTAAAGTTCAAGAAATTTTAAAAAAAAAATTAAGCCAAATTTCAAGAAAGAAGAATTGGAAGTATAGGAGTGGAGACTCAATGAGGAAGTCTAATAACTATAATTCTAAATTCAATAGTGGATTTAATAACAAGAAACTAGGTAATAGTTCCAAAGGTGGTTTCCTAGGAAATACACAAACTAATAGGAAAGGTTTACCTGGTGATTGTTTCAATTGTAGATAAAATTGTTACACTCATGAATGCACTTAAGATAAGTCAAATAAAAAAAGTCTTAATTCTCAATAGGGAAATTTTTAATAGTGTATTCATGTAGAAATTTATAATTAACAAGTCAAATTTCACATACCACCCATATAGTTTTTAGGTATTTTGTTTGAACATCCAGTTTCTATTTTGAGAGATATAAGGGCTACTAAATGTTTTATAGATCTTATAATGCTTAGCAAGTTTCCTAGAAAAGATGGATTTATGACAAATGTATGGTCAGTACAATATAGGAATAACTCAAAAGTCAAGGTTGATAAGTGTCTAGTTGAAGCAGTAATTGAGTTACCTAAATTTTAAACTTTAGTGGATCTATATGTAGATGTAATAGGGTCTTATAACATGATTATAGGATTCAACTAGCTTGCTAAACACAAGGCCAATGTTTATTTCTATTTAAATAAAGTTTAGTGTCTTGATGATTTTGGAAATCAGACACAAATTTAGGGTGAAAAGAGAGAGTTGTGGCTTATACATATTTTTTCAATGTAACTTAGGAGGGATCAAACAAAATGGTGCCAAGAATTTATCATCAAAATAAATGAAATGAAAGAACCTATATAACCATCTCTATAAGATTATCTATTTATTAGATATTTTCATGATGTTTTTCTAGAAAAATTATCAAGTTTGCCTCATAATTATGAATTTAATTTCTATGTCAACATCATACCTAGATCAGAACCATAGTCTAAGATACCATATATAATGATAACCACTAAGTTGGTTGAATTGAAGGCACAACTCTAGGAACTATTGTCAAAGGGGTTGATTAGGCCTAGTGTGTCACTATGAGGTGCACTAGTTATTTTTTTAAGAAGAAGGATTTTACTCTTTGACTCTATAATGATTATAGAATGTTGAATAAGACATATATGAAAAATAGGTATCCACTACCTCATATAAATGATCTTTTTTATCAAATGTGAGGAGCAATGGTATTTTATAAAATACATTTTTGAGTAGGATATCATCATTTGAGGATTCATGATGAGGATATTTTGAAAACAACATTTAGAACTCATTATGGACATTATGAGTTCAAGGTATTACCCTTTGGGTTGACAAATGCACTATCTAAATTCATGAATCTTATGAACATTTTTTTTAGAGATTATTTAGATCACTTTGTTCTTGTCTTTTTGGATGGCATTCTTATATATTCTAAGAATGAAAAGAAACAAATATAGCATCTAGAACTAGTTCTGTAATGGTTATGAAAGCACAAAATATATGGAAAATTATCTAATTGCATATTATCTAAGAGAGAGTGTAATATCTAAAGCATATTATATCTATAGATGGTATTTCTATAGATATAGCTAAGATAAGATCCATTATGGAGTGGCTAGAGAAATGTGCATGAGGTCAGGAGTTTCATGGGATTAGCAATATATTATAGGAAGCTTGTTCTTAACTTTTATAAGATATAAAATCCAATTACCTCCTTGCAATATAAGAACTAAAAGTTTGTCTAGTTAGAGATGTGTGAAGTATCATTTCAAGAATTGAAAATAAGACTTACGTTAGTAGTAGTGTTGAGAGTTCCTAACCCCAATGGTAATTTTTAAATGATAATAGATGTGTTAGGAGAAGTTTTACATGGATTAATTATTCAAGATGGTGTTATAGTGGTTTTTTAATTGAGGAAGTTAAAAACTCATGAGGTTAATTATGCCCATCATGATCTTGATAAAATTATTCATGCTTTATAAGTTTGGCAACATTATTTGTTGGGAAAACCATTTGAGCTCAAGATGGATAACTTATATATCTTCACCCAACCCAATTTAAATGCTCATCAAAGGCATTTATTAGAGTTTACATTTTACTATGACTTTGATATCAATTACATAAAAGGTAAAGATAATAGAGTAGCTGATGCTTTGAGTCATAAAATATACATAGTAGTTGTAACTACTATCAAGAGTACTTTAAAATATCAAGTGGTTAAGTTATAAACAGGAGATGAATATTATGATCAAGTCATAAAATCATTTTCTAATAATGTTTAGAATCCTCGATATAAAGGATTTAGTTTTGAGAGTGACATTTTTCTATGATTCATTGAGATGATATATGTGCCAGATTGAGAGAATATACATAGCATAGTGTTGAAGGAGTTACATAATGCCCCATATTTGGGACATCCAAGAGTAAAAAAGCTCATGGTAGAGCTTAAATCTTTGTGTTTTTGGAAGGGAATCAAGAAAGATGTGTAGATTTTATGTCACATTATCTAGAATGTCAGTGATTGAAATATGACATATGCACCTAGTTAATTTTTTATAAATTCATGATATACCCGAGTCGAAGTGGCATTTGATAAGTATGGACTTTGTCCAAGGTTTATCAATGTCATGGAGTAGACATGATATAATCTTGGTAGTTGTTGATAAACTAACCAAGGTGGTCCATTTTATACTAGGCAGTTTGACAGATGATGCACCTACCCTTGTGAAGAGATTTATAAAGAAAATGTATAGGCTAAATGGATTCCTATATAAAATAATTTTAGATCATGATCTAAAGATGAATTCTAGGTTTTATGTAACTCTAAACTCAGCTTTGGGTACATAACTAAATTTCATCACTGTGTATCACCTAGAGATTGATGGCCAAACTGAGTGAGTGAATCAATTTTTAGAGGATCCTATACATATGCATTGCATAGATCAATAATACAAATGGGAAGATTATCTTTCATTGGCTGAATTTGCATATAATAATTCATACCAATGAGCATTAAATATGACACCATTTGAGGCATTGTATGAAAGGTGGTGCAAGACACCAATTAATTAGGATAGGTTAGAGGATAGGGTAATCTTTGGGCTTAAGATGCTTTTTGAAATGGAAGATCAAGTTAAATTAATCATATAGAGGTTGGCCAAGGCTAATTATAAAGAAAAGAGTTATGTTGATCTGAAGAGGATATATAGGTAGTTTTTTGTTGGTGATAAGATTTTTTTTATAGGTTAAACCATAGAAGAGCTCAATTAAATTTGAGAAGCTATCAAAACTATCACCAAGATATGTGGGACCCTTCAAAGTGTTAGAAGTGGTCAATCTTTTAGTGTATAGGCTTGCATTGCCACCAGACCTAGCTTTATTACATAATGTTTTCCATAAATATTATATTAAGAAATATATAATTGATCCTTCAAATAGTTTGAATTGGAATGCTTTATAGGTTTTGGATCTCAGGGTGGTCATGGTAGAACCAATTAGAGTAATTGACACTCATAAAATTCCTTCACATAATAAATAGGTATCATAGTGTAAGGTTTTGTGGGACCAATACTCTAAGGATAGTGCTACTTGGGAAGATAATGATGATCTCTACAAGTTGTTTCTTCATTTGTTTGCATGATTTGATACTTGATACTATGCTTTTAAATTTTGTTAAATTTGTTTGATATTCAAAAATATTTTTTGAATAAGTGTCATCGGGATGATGACAAATTTTAGGGGGAAAGATGTTACATCCTAATTTCACCCTATGATTTATAGTCTTTGAATTTATGGATCAGTATGGTTATTATTTGATTATTATTGTTTTGATTTGAGCTCTATGACATATACTATTATGAGACAAGGATATTTTTGATTAGTATACATGATGTGACAATTGTATTTTCTTATTTGTATATTGTGAATGTATATTTGTTAGTTTTATATCACTTGTTGATATATATGATGACTCAGACTAACTACCTACTTGTTACAAGGTGGATACAAGATTGATCCTACCCTCAGATCTTGATGAGGGAGAGCATCATCAGAGAGGATGGACTAGATAAAATGATTGGGGGATGATAGAGGAATTACTAGTGCCCTTACACACACATAGTATATTTAAAATGTTATATGCATAACATGTTTTAAATGTTAATGTGTAGTTAAAAAAATATTTTTTGTGATTATATTTTTATGTATATTTAGTTTTTTATCACATAAGATTGCTTTACTTATAATTGTCTAGATTTTTTAGAATTAAAAAAAAAAGATAATTAATTGCTATATATGAATAGTAATTAATTATATAGTTATCTTATTATTAGAAACAATTAGAAAATTATTTATCTATTAGATAAATAAATATTTAACTTTATTTTAATAAATTTTAAGAGATTATGTTATCTTAATTTACTAACCTTGAGTTAAGACAATCTTAATTTAGTCTCTTTAATGCATGCATGAAATTTCATTGAAAGTTAGAATTTAGATATAATTATTTATTTAGTCAACTTAGGCCTATGTTTTAGATATCTTAGGAATTGTAGAATAATGATTTAATTAAGAAAATTTTATATTTTAATTAATAAAATTGAAGGTGAGTTACTATGGCCTTAGAGAAAGAGATTAATCGAGTTAGTAAAAATTAAAAGGAGAGAAAATGTCATGCATGGGAGGGGGAAGATTAAGAGAAATTAGATGTAGAGAAGATTGTAGCAAAGGAGGAGGTGAATAGTTTTATAAATTAAGTCTAATGAAATGGAAGGAGGACACACATAGACATGGATATAGATGAAGTAAAGGATTTTCTGAGAGAGTTGGGAGAACAAGAAGAAAGACATATTTAACATTCAAGAAATTATCTTAAGAGGTAGGTTTTGTAAATTATATTCCTATGTGTAATATTTTTATATTATCTATGATATATTTATAACTAGAGATCATGTTTTAATGAATTTAGGCATCATCCTATTTAATTAAACAATAGGAAAATTAGGAGTGTGTCCTACTTCTATAGGGTTTCTCATAGTTATGAAATGAATTCAAGATTTTATGGATGTTACTATGTATATTGGTTGAGTGTTAATATAAATATGTTTGTGTTTCATATTAGAGTTTGAGTTTCAAAATTAGAGGTTATTTTATATATATTCAATGTGCAATGTTTAATTAATATAGTGCATCATTAGAATAATTCCCTACATAATACCCAAGTGAATAAGCATCTTAAACTATTTAGACCTACGTCTAGCTAACATAATTATGCCCCTTACATATAATTTGGTCCATATAAATGCAATAAAATAATAATTTTGATAGCATCATAATATCATTACCAACATCTTAATTGAATATGATAGAGGCATCATGTTTAGATATAAATAATGCTAGCATTTTTATAAACATATTCTTGAAATACTAGATTGCATCATTGATAACACCTAAAGATAGACTACGTTTCACTCTCTTGGTCTACATCCACCTATAATGAACTACATTTCACTTTTTGGGTTTGCATTTCACTCATATGGACTGAGTATTACTTATTTAGGTAATATATTGAATTAATTATATACATTATTTGTTATTTGAGAAAAATCTTGATTTATTGACTGTATATTTCCTCTCTTGGTTGTATTTTAATAGACTATATTAGACTATATTTAAAATACTAAGTGACCAAAGTCTTAATATATAGGACTGCAATCTATAATGCCTGCAACATCTTTATTTATATACATATGAGATTTATAATGGACTAATAATTCTACCCTTTAGATTAATAAATCTGTACGAGAGTTTAGTGAACTCTAGGATCATCAAAAGGTAGTGCCTCTATTATAATATTAGCATCCAAGCAATGTTAAATACTATTGATTACATAAAAATGTGATTTGCATTTTATTTATAGGTATCATTTAGATATTTTTTACTGGGTATTTTATTTTATTGAATAATAATTTATGTATGGTTATTTTAGATGATATATCAATTAAACCCCACCATGAGAACTATTCCCTTGGTCAAGAATGACTTTTAAAAATAACTGGTCATAATAATTGTTTGGGCATATACTCTAGAATTCAATAGTTATATAATGGCCTTGTTAACTAGGTGTATAAATAAGAAGACTATTAACAAACCATTTTAGTATTTGAAAAACATGTATTAAAATAAATGCCCATACATTTAAAAATAGGTTTTAATAGGTGCATATGGGTGTATTTGAGTTAACTAGGCTATATATATATTAAATATATTTGATTAATTATTGTGTAAATTAAAAGAGTAAATGTTATAAAATATTAAGTGACAATTATCGAATGACATGTTTATATGGGTGTAGTATTTGATAAAGGTTATTTTTATTTATTTAAATGATTATAGATTCCTTACATACATTTAGAAGATTTAAAAGTATGTATTATATATATTCACATAAATAGTTGTTAATACTATTATTACAAATATTCTAATTGAATCCATTGGTTAATAATTAACCAGTATGTTAGTTTTGACATACATGCAATGATAGTCCTTGTTTAAAGCATACCCAGATGGTATGATATTATATGGATTGTGTTTTGTTATATGTTATTTTATATACAAAAATAACATATTTTAGTTTCATTATATACATTTAATGCATAAACTGTATGGATAAAATAGTTATATTCGTAGTGTAGGAAAAATCTAAATGAAGCTTTAAGTTATATACTATATAATATATGTTTATAATAGATTATTAATTGATGATGCTAAGTAGGCAGTTAGATGAACTTCACTAGCCTAGGTAGAACCACAATTGTTAGATGTAGATAATCTAATAAAGTGGTGTGTTATGAAATTGATCAGTCTGGATGATCATATGTTATTTAAAAACTTTGGCCAAAGTAATGCTAGATATACATTATAATTTCATTTTTTTGATTTACAAGTTGTGTGATATCATATTAGAAACATATTTTATTTATGTTACACATCATGTAGTATAAATCTTATAGCACATGGGGTACTAGCATGTCTCTCTAGATTCCTACACTATTTTATCTACCTATCCATGAAGAGAGGGCCATTCCATATTAAGGGATTGTGTGGGTGATTGATGGTCTATGGTTAGTGTGTAAAATAATTTATATTATGTTCTCCCTCCCCACTATAGTAATTACTTAGATATTTCACTTGAGATTATCAATGATACATGTGTTGGTTCAACTCAATCTTCAGAGAGCGTAGTATCTATTTATTGTATTAAGGTTAAATGTGTGAATGAAATGTAATTATAATATATATTTTTTATACTTGAACAATAGTTTCTATACTATTGGACCAACCATGGTTGAGACATAATGTTTTTACTTTCCATGTAGTTATAAGAAGATTTATTAATTTTAGTTTTGAATTTGAAACTATTATTATAGATTGGATAAGTTGTGAAGCATTATTTTGTGGATTAAATGTTAAGTAATTAGTTTTAAAAAATACTACATTATTCTAAGTACAAATTAAGGGGTTGTAACAAATGCTTAATGGAAAAACTATAATATTTGGAAAATTTACATTAAAGCAAAATTCATGGCATGGAAGTTTTGGAACACTACCATTGGGATAGAAAAACCCCATCAGGATGACATGTTACTCATAAAATTTTAAATGCATTTTGATAAAAATCTAAAGAATACATGTTGGTTATCTTGAAAATTATTAAGGATAATTTCCTACTCCACATTAGTAATTAGGATTCTCGTAGTGATGCTTGGTAACTCATTGAATCCATGCATGAGGGCACTAGTCTCTCAAAGCTTATTAAATTAATTATTGAATTATTGACTACACCTATTAAAGGTGATGAAAATGTTTTTAATTTTATTGATAAAATGAATAATATTAAAGCTTAGTTAGATTGATGTGATTACAATATTATTCAAGATAAGTTTTTGTATTGTATTATTCATCTTGTCATTCATGAAAAATTTTACAATTTTATTTTCATTCTAAACTCTAAATATCAAACTGAGTAATATATCCATGATCTTACCACTTTGTATGTTCTCTTGATTCAAAAAAAGCAAGTTGTGACTAATTTTGATTCTAAGGAAAATGGTGCTCAGACACTTACCACTCTTAATCATATTTTTAAGAATAATAAAAACCAAAAATCTACCCCTAATTTTGCTAAAGGCAAAAAAAAAAGAATAAGAGACCTAGTAATAAGAATCATAAACCTAAGTTTAATGAAAATTACAATATATGTGGTAAATTTGGTCATAGAAGGGAAACACGTTATAAAATTAAAATAGAGTTAACAATTAATCTTCTAAAAATAACCAAGGGAGGAAATTTAATCACAATATTTTGAATAATTAAAACCCTAATCAAAATAATAATCAAGATCAGAATTCAAATGTTATTTCTTTATATGCTTCTTTATTTGTTTTAAATGAAAATGAGAGATTTTAAATAGTGGTGCATCGCACCATATGACTTGCTTATTTACTATTTTATGTGAATATAGGGATATCTTTAAAATATTTACTTAGGAGATCATTTAGTTTTAGAATCAACTAAGTAATGAAAGACTAAATTTCCAAATGTTGTTATTAGTGATGTTTTCTATGTACTTAAGCTTAAGAAGAATTTGTTATCTTGTTCACAACTTACTAATGATAATTTCATTATAAAATTTTTAAAAGATAGTTGGTCCATCAAAAACTAATTTGGGTCTCTAATTATTGAAGGGGTTCAAAATATTTATTTATACATTTTCTTTCCTTTTTCTACATGTTTTCTTTCATCACATAGTAAGATTGAATCTTAATTGGCATGAAAGATTAGGACATGCTAATTTTATAAGTTTACATGATATGTCTACTTAGAATCTAATCATTGGACTTACTTATATACATTATCATTATGAAACTTGTGAGGGTTGTTTACATGGTAAACAATATACTAAACCCTTTCACAAGAATCATGATGTGAATTCCTCACATCCTTTACCATTAATTCATAGTGATGTTGTGGAACCTCTTGAAGTTGTATCTATTAATGGTTATTTTTATGTCATTAATTTTATAAATTATTATACTAGTATTTTAACCTTTTAAGACTTAGTGAAGGTAAATCCTATGTTTTTAAAGAGCTAAGTATAGCAAATCAAGATAGAAATATGTAATAAATACAACCACTCATTTGTTATAGAATTTACTAATTTTGACCTTTTTAAAAATAGTAATAAGCAATGTAAATGAGAACTTAGATGGAAAATGATTGAGATAGATGATCTAGAGGATAAAAAATGAGGTAGAGGCTAGTTTGAGTGTTGTAAATAGGATCCAAGTGTTAAAACCCATCTTGGACAATAGTTACCTAATTGGAAAGTAGTACCATTTGGTACTAGTGTCCCTATTTTGGTAGTAGTATTCTCTATGTAGGAATGTTCTAAGATTTTGGATGCACTTATCTCTAAGTTTTTAAGGACTATTCCTATGTACGTGAGTTATAAAACCCTATAGATGACCTAATTTGATTGATTATATGAGCAAAACCCTAATCCTCCATGTTGATAGGGCATTTGGTTGATAAAAGCAGAAAAATGTGTTAATTAGTGGGGTAGGCTAGACATCCTTAACAACTTTTTGCGATGAGAGTTTCCTACATGCCAATACTATGAAGAGGGATCAAACTTGATGTAGTTTTCCCCACCTAAGTGCTAGTGCATGTACAAGTGAAGCTAGTATGATTGTATAATTAAGTGATTTAAATGTGCTTGAGATTGGAAATATAAGTAATTTGAGCTTAGGAATGTTATGTAGAAGTAGGTCAAAATAGGGATTGATAACCTTAATTATGCACAACTTATTTTATGATTGTATGTGTAATTTATATCTGATTTCCATCTAGTGAATTAAGGGATAAAAATCATGTATTTATATTGTTCTAGTGTTTGTGTGGGTGATAAAAGAGGTATAGGTTGAACCTAGGAGGTCTAAGATTTTAAAAAACATCCATTTATGGAAAAATGATGAAAAAGTAAGTAGTACCAACATTGGGACACTATCACCATGTAGTGATATTGTCCCTATTATGTCTCTAGTGTCCATATGGTATAACCTAAGGCAAAAATGGCTAACATATAAGATTCAAGGTTTATAACTACTTTAGGTATGACTAGGGATGCTTGTGACTCGCACAAAGGCTGGACAAGTGTGAAATTAGGCCCTAAAATAGGTGTAGGGCTAAACTAGGGATAGATGGTCTCAAATAGAACTCTTAGCACTCAAGTTTCATTTTTAGGTGATTTAATTACCCACCCCCTTATTATAGAAATGTAGTAAAGTGAAATGACTAGGATAAAGGAAAAAGAATTGTACCTAAACTCACATATGAGGCAAATCCCATAAATCTAGTCTAAGTATGTGAAGCATGTTCCATTGCATTCCCTACAATTGAAATGTATATAGACCAGTCCTTAATTAATATATATCAAAATAAAAGACAAAAATAAGTAAAGAGAGAGGAAATGAATGAATACACCTCACTAGGTATGTAAACTAATGCATAAAACTAGTGATAACTTATGTGCATGTGTGTATATAGTGATAAATCACTGAATATCTTGGACTGAGTTGATGTCTTGATCAATCCTTATGTGTGAGTGGCTTAATAACACAATCCAATTTTGAATCCATCATTTACCACCCATGCTTAGTAGATCATGACCTATGAATAACTTGTATTGGATTTATGGTGTATCCAACCCTCTCATGTAGGTGGCTCGAGAACTCAAGTAGATTATGACTCCATCATTGCCTACCCATATTTATTAGATGAATCTAAAATTTAAACCATGTAATGTAATTAGAAATATCTAACTAGATATGTTAGCTTTATGGTCACTGAGGGATATTAAGCAATTCTAGGCCACTCAAGAATATTATGTGGCTTTAGGGTATTAAAAACTGCCAGCCACTATAAATGGAATAAGGCATGAAATATGTGTTCAACTTGGAATATGATGTTTGATGTGTATATCATAGAGAATGATATGGATTTTTTCATTATATCTAATCAACCAGTATGTAAATGAGCATAAGGAAATAATGTGTCATGCATGTGCCCCCAAATTTAATATCTAAGCATATAGATTATGTACTAAGTTGTAACAATCCATATTTGAATATTTAAAGTAAAAATGGTAATGGTCATGCCACACATGATGCCCCTAATATGAGTAAACTGGTATGAATCTGAGCTAAATTGGTATAAATATGAGCTACACTGGTAAATCTATAACTAAACATGTACAAACCTAAATTATACATGTAATTTTTTAGACAATCTATATTTTTTTATAAATTGAGGCTAATAGAAAATAACACCATACATTAGATAGTAGCACCATATGGTGCCAATGTCCCACTTTGGGTGCTAATGTTTGAATGTTTTGATTTATGTGCAATTGCACTGATCTCTATGTCAATGTATTCCACTATGTTTATTTGAGTCTGATTTATGTATTCTAAGTTTGTTTGCTGAAAATTGTACTATGAGTGCATTATGATAGCCTGATATTGGTGACAAACCCCTATGAATGCCCCTTCTTTTGAGGGGAGTTTTTGAACCTATGTAAGAAAGTGTCCTCAAAATAAAAAGTTATACAATATGTGTTCTATCAAGATCATATATGATATTGACATAATAATCCAATATAATATGCATACATAACATTAGAGTGTAGGATAATATGAGTCTAAGATTGTAATGTGCAATGTATGTTAGATCTAGCATTCACAAAGTTGTCAATATAGATGTAATATGTATAAGAAAAGTAAATTTGAGTAATAATTGAGTAGCTACTTAGTAGGGTGGGGCATGATTTCCATCATAATACCCAAGTAGTAAGGGAATATGCTTGAGGTCCCTCATGACATATAAAACTAGAGTATGTGACAAGGAAGAGATAAGTGTCATGGCCATGACACATACAATAAAGCATACATATAACACACATGAGGCACACAAAGTAGGCTAAGGGGATACAATATAAGGGACATGGGCATATGTCACTAATTCTAAGAAAGTCAGACAAACAAGGACATGTTCAAATACCCATTTATGTAAATAATAGAAAAGATAGCTTAGAGCCACATAGAAGAACATGTTCAAATGTTCATATACACAATCAGGAAGGCACACATAAGGACACAAGCACATGTCCAAAGCATATATACTATGAAAAGAAGTGGTGTAGGTCCAAAGAGTAATTACATATAAAAACACAATTGAATAGATGAAACATAGAGATACAATCAAATCTAAACTAGGAAAGCTATAAATGGAAGTATGCATGGACATGTAATACAAATCTATGTAAAATTCAAGAGGTACATATGTTGAGTCTAAAGTATTAATATATGAAAAAAAAAAGTGTAGTATGATCAATATCAATATATAACAATGTTAAATATATGATGTAGTGTTTAGAAAAATGTAACCTAGTAATCAAAACTATGTATAGAGTGTCCCCAAATGGGCGAATGTGTCAAATGAAGAACCCATGTATCTATGTATATACTTCCAATGGATAGATATTAGAAAATTTAGATCGATGTAGTGGACTTGATCCTTGTAAGTAATTTATAGTCACTTAATAAGAAAAATTGAAGCATGTATATATGATAAAAATGACTATACTAAGATAGATAGCATATCTAGTGTCTAACAAATATAAGAAATGTAAACATGGAAAAGCATAAAAACTATATTTTTATATATTTTGAGTAAATATTTGAATTTTTTTATGTTTTTAAAATATTATATTTTTTTTTTGTATTTTATAGATATAAGCTATATACAAGCAACATGAAAATGAAACTATATACAATTAGTAAGGAATAGGGATTTAAGTATGTACAAGAAGGGAGGAAAAATACTAATTGATGAGTCTCATGGGAGACTCACTATTAATGTGGCCTGTGTCAAAAATAGGAATGGTAATCTCTTATGTAGTGTGTTTGATATTATAGAGTTGAATGGTGTTGCAATATGAATATGGGTATTGTTCATTATCAAAATCTTAATAATCATAATAACTTAGAACCCTAGAGGGAATTACCTATTATTATGGAGTTGACCTTTTTGAATTATGATTTGGACTATTGATTATGATTTTTTCCTTTGAAACTACACTTATTGTATACATATGGTGTTGTGGAGGCTCTTTTTCTAGAGATCCTTTTTTGAGAATGATTATTGGCTTTGCATGATTTTTAATTTATAGCTTAAGTTCTTTCTCTTTTTATAAAATTTCTTATGTATCCAAACTTGTTTCCTTGAAACTGTAACTATGAATGACTTTCCTTAGGATGTTCAATAAATCCCAAACCTTGTTGACCAACATTATCAACTACGAGAATAGGAGTAGTGATGCCTTGGACTTGCTTGCCCAAACCTTGATCATGATAATCAAACTGTTGTAGATATTTTTGACCAAACCCATACTACTTTGAAAGTTAAGCCTCATTATGGTGAGGTAGATTTATGTATTTTAATTTCTTTAACTATGATTTTGTATTATTTATTTCTTTGATTGTGCTCTGTGAACCTTTTGTTATTCTAATTTATGCTTTGGTAACCACTTTTATACTATTTCTAATTTTGACCCTTTTTGAATTTGTATATGTGCCATTATATGTTGTTCAGATGACGTGTCATTTTTTGAGTCATATACATCCATTATCTATTGTATTTTATTTTTCAATGCTAAACATGAATCGGTGTGGTTCTTATGCATTCTATGATATGCACAATAATATCTAGATATCCTCACTGGGTGTATAGGAGGTAGGTTGATCAAATTAGCTTTAATCATTTCTCATAATATCTCACTTGAGATCTTATTAGACCCTTGTAATTTTTTTGGATCACTTATAATAGATGTATTATGTTGAACTTTATGATTTGGATATGAAAGAGTGTTAGGCACAACTTTTTTAGGTGTAGATGCATATTAATGGTTTACACTAGCATATTCTAAAGACTCTATGCATTTAATGTGATTTTCCAATAATTTGACATTTTCATTTAATAGCTGATTTTGATTTTGTAATTTTGATATGAGCTTTCTCATATTGATAATTTGATCCCTTAGAGTCTCACTAGTTGCTTCTAAATGAATATACAAGCAAAGACCATGTAGGGGAGAGGTGTGGATATGCTAAGTATGTGCATTAGGAATAATAGTATAGGATGCTTCATCTCATGGAAGGTTGATATCATGGACCTAGTTAGAGGGAAAGTATCTATCACCCTCATGGAGATGAGGAGGAAAAGGAGATTATTTCATGTGCAAAAGATATGACATTGAAACTTGAAACATAGTTATTAGCTTGTGTACTAAATATTCTATGTGTGTAAGGGTTGGTTTATTAATGTAATTACACATAATAGAAAGCTAACGTGCTATGAAATATGACATATATTTGACTTAATTTAAAGCATCATGTTCATGTGTGTTTATGTCATCTTTGAATTCATTTCAAATAAAAGGAAACAACCCTACAAAAGAAGCTAGAAAACTTTGCATCAAAAATAAATTAACTTCATTTGTCATTATTATCATGATTATATGAAATATAAATATGGTTGAGGGTCTTAGAAGGCTAGAAATAGAAACCCTAGGGATATCTAAGGTTAAGTTTTGTGTAATATTTGAAATCAGGTTTGCCAAATATTTTAACCTTTTAGGACTTAGAGTTATATAAATCCTATATTGTTAAAGATTTGTCTATAGTAAATCAAGGTAGAAATATGGAATAAATACATCCAATAATTTGTTATAGAATTTACTAATTTTTACCTTTCTAAAAATAACAATAAATAATGTAAACGAGAACTTAGTTGGAAAATGACTAAGATGGATGATCTGGAGGCTAAAAACTAAGTCAGAGGTTAGTATGAGTGTCAAAAAAAGGATCCAAGTATTAAAACCCCTCATAGATAGTGGAAATCTAATTACACAATAGATCTATGTGTGTTAGTGTCCCTATTTTGGTAATAGTATCCTTTGTGTAGGATTATTTCAAACTTTTGAGTGTACCTATGTTTGGGTATGTAAGGCTTATTCCTATGTGCATGAATTTTTAAACCCTATAGATGACCTATTTTGACTAATATTATGATCAAAACCCTAATCCTTCACATTATTAGGGCATCTAGTTGATATAAGTAGAAAAGTGTGTTTGTTAGTAGGGTAGGCTAGATATCTTCAACACCCTATTGTGATGAGAGTTGTATACATATCAATAATTTAGAGAGGCATCAAGACCGATGTAGTTCTCCCTATGTTGGTGCAAGTGCAAGTGCAAGTGAAGCTAGTATGATTTTAGACCTAAGTGCTTTGAATGTGATTGAGACTAGAAATATAAGTAATCTAAATTTATGAATATTGTAGATGGTAGTATATTGAAGTAGGGAAGAATAGGGATTGATAACCTTAATTATGCATAACTTGTTTTGAGTTTGTATGTGTAATTTGCATCTGACTTCCATCTAGTCTATAAAGGGCTAAAAATCATTTGTTTATATTATAATAGTGTTTTTTCAAGTGCTAAAAGAGATCTAGGCTGACTGTAAGAAGTCTAAGATTTGAAAAGATATTTATTTATGGGAAAAGGAGGGAAAATATAATAACACAAATATTTGGACACTAGCACCATGTGGTGCTACTATCCCTATTATAACACTAGTTTCCAATTGGAAGATCCTAAAGCATGAAGGGATAGGATGTAATAATGAGGGTCTAAGTATAATTTAAGGATGACTGGGGATGCATGTGGCCTATATGAAGGATGGATAAGTGTGAAAATAATTCCTAAGATAGGTTTAGGTCTAATATAAGGATAGGTGGTCTCAATTATCACTCTTAGCACTCAAGTGACATTTTTAGGTGATTATAAATATAATTATTTGGTCATATTTCAATAAAAATAAATTTAAAGTATTTTCTAAATTTAACGAATTTAAATCTATTGTTGAAAATACTTCTAATTTTTCTATTAATAGATTAAAATATAATAATGGTGGTGAATACATTAGTAAATAGTTTGGTTCTTTTTTAATTAGTTTTGGTATTCAAAGGGAAATAATAACTTCATATTACCTTGAGAAAATAGTATTTTTGAAAGAAAAAACTACACCATTATTGAGATGGCTGGAACAATGTTGAAATATAAAAATGTTCCTAAAATTTTATGGGCCAAAACCATGAATATTGTTGTGGAAAATTGGAATGGAGTCCCCAACAAATATTTTCATCTTTATACTCTTTTAGAAATGTGGTCCAAAAATAAACCCAATGTGGGTCATCTTAGGATTTTGGTAGCCCTGCTTTCATATTTGTTCCTAATGTTAAAAGAGAGAAGCTTGATCCTACCTCCTATTTTTTCCTTTTCATAGGTTATAGAGGTAAGACTAAAGGTTTAATATTATATTATATATCTAAAATACATATCATTGAGAATATGAATGTTCTTATTCGTGAAAAACTTTTTGTGATCCCTCTATGGAACCTCCTCAGTGTTCTTATTTTGATGAACTCGAGTCTCCTATTTCACATTTTGAAGAAACATATGTCCTTGAGGAATTTGATCCATATTTTAATAACTTAGAGTGTGATTAACCCCTTGATTTTTGTGTTTAATATAAAATACCTAAATGAGAAGAATCCTTAATTCAATCTTTTGATGTTGATAACCTTAATAAATTAACTAGAAGTCAACATTATTATCATGTTTTAGTGACTATGTAAGAATTTTAACCTTAATCATTTGAGTAAGCCACTCAATATGATATATCAAATGTTGATATAAAAGATGAATGTAATGCCTTAATTAAAAATCAAACTTGAGATCTCATCCCTCCCTTGTTAAGAAAGTATATTGTCAATTATAGGTGGCTTTATAAAACTAAATATAATTCAATTGGTAATATTGACAAGTTTGAAAGATAGATTAGTTTCTTACAAGTTTACTCAAAACCCATTATTGACTAATTTAAACCTTTGATCTTGTATTAAAAATTACTACTGTTAGATTACTTATTACCCTTGAAAACCAAAATGGTTGGGTTATCCACAAAATGGATGTTAAGAATGATTTTCTAAATGGTAATTTAGAAGAGGAGATCTACATGACTCAATCTAAAGGTTTCATTAACCCTAATAGAGAACATTATGTATATAAGCTAAATAAATATTTTTATGGTCTAAAACAAGCTCCTCAACATTGGTATTCCATTTTTTTTCCTTTAAAGAATTAGATTTTTCTAATTGATAATTTCATAATGATATTTGTATTAAAGTTGAAAATGGTTATTTAATCTTAATTATTTTATATATTGATGATATTTTAATTACTAGAGATCTAACTAGTTTAATTCATAGATATAAGGATAAACTAAGTTAAATATTTTAAATGACTTATTTAGGATCTCTACATCATTTTTTAGGAATGTCTATATTTCAAGAAATTATTGTATCAAAATCTTATTATGCACATAATATTCTTATTAAGTTTAACATGTTTTATTGTAAATCTTATTTTACTCCTAATTAAGTCAGTATTAAACTTGATCCAAAACTTGTATGTAAAAAATCTAACCCTATCTTATATATGCATCTTGTTGGTAGTTTGATAAACCTAACCATTACTAGGTGAGATATTTAATATGTTATTGGTGTTGCTTCTATATTTATGCAAGATTCATATTTGGATCATTGAAAATTAGCTAAATGTATTCTTTCTTATGTCAAAGGAACAATTAATTTTAGTTTATTTTATTCTTTCATTAAAAACAATAATCTATATGGTTATTATGATGTTGGCCATGTTGGTGATACTATAGATCATAAATCTACTTCTGGACATGTGTTTAAGTTTAGTGCAGGTGCTATCACTTGGAGTAGTACAAAGTAATTTACTATCTCTATCTCTTATACTGAAGTAAGGTACATAATTTATATTAAAAAAAACAAAGAATACATGTGGATATGAAGGTTTTTGAGATAAATTCATTTTGATGTTTCTCACAATACCATCCTTCATTATGATAACCAAAGTTGTATAGCTCTAGTTGAATCTATCTAAGACTACCACCTTAACCTTAGACTTATCTACTTGAATCTATATAATACCACCTTCACCAACCACCTTAACCTTAGACTTATCTAATTCACCTACCACCTACCACCTTCACCTACCACCTACCATGTTGTATGCATCTAGGATTTCCACTACACAAATATCTATGAATTTTTTAACTCATGGTTTTAAATCTAGAAGTATTAATTCACCTACCACCTTAACCTTAGACTTATCTAATTGAATTAACACTTTTTGGGATTCCATAGGTGACAATCCTAATTTATTGTAGATACTCATGGGCATGACATTGGCTAAAGCTCCTGAATTAACTAGTAAATTATGATTTTTTTCCAAAGTTTCTCATAGTGATTAAGAAATGGGGAACCACAAATTTGTCCCTATGGATCATTATGTTCATCTGCACAAGTTTTTATTTAATCAAGGAATACATTTTATTTAGTTTTTTAGTCAAATACCTTAGCAACAAGTCTCTCTTTTTGGGGATCTAGGCTAACTCATGTAATGTGATGTTTTAATTTAACATTTTCATATCTTCCACTATGTTATACCCATTTTTGTCAGGGACTACAAGTGTACTTCTCATGGACTATCAGACACTTTAGTTTGGATGTGGATGACTATCATTTTCATTTTGGTCTAGGGGTGTAATAACATTGTCAAGAGGGGTAGAAGTAATGAAAGTTGAATGTGTTTTATTCCATAAGACATAGTTATTCATTTTAAAATGTTAAAAATATTGAATATCATCTAAATTTTCCTCTATTATATTATATTCATGTTTGGAAAGTCATATGTCTCAAACATCATAGCAGTGTTTGGTACTTGATATGTATTAAAAAAATTAGGTGGGTTTGGAATGACCTTGTAGCTCTCCATATATTTTTATACGAACTCAAAGTCTTTTTAAAACTTGATGAAATACAGTTCCCCATGTCTAGTAGTATTATGAACCTTACACGAGTTAGGCAATGTTAAATCATAGATGTTTATTTTGAGAAGTTTTTCTTAGGTGGTGTCAAGATTGATATTTGGCATGTTGAAAGGCCTATTATATATTTTTAATGTGTAGCCCCTATTGGAAGTTTCTACACTAGTCTTTCTAATTTGTTTTTGGAGAGTTAGGAAGACACTACTAAGCTTTTACACCATGCATTTGATAACATCAATTTCCCCTTTGGGAGGATCTTAACGTACAATCTGAGAAATGTTATTTTATGTAGGGGTCATGGTTTTACCTATGTTTTATTAATCAAGTCCCACATTTGATCCACTAAGTAAGCCTATATGTTGATTAGGTTGCATGCGAGTCAAATGGAGTTGGTTAAAGATAAGTGCATGCCATGTCATAGGGACATTTTGGTTAACATGAGGGATAAAGATTAGATATGGGAGACAGACAAATATTAGGAATGTTGACAACTTAATATCCTTAAGGATTTAAATTTTTGTCAATATAGATAGCCTCTACATAATAATGTGTGAGGTTTAATTTATTATGAGTTCTACATAGGAAGACATATGTCATTGGGTATGAGGAAATATTATACATCTCAAATGCTAAGTCATTTATAGGTCTATACAAGACATCAATACAACTAGCCATTTTATGAAACCAAGTATTAAAGGCTTTGATATATTAATTTGGATCTCTTTTCATTCTCATGAATTACTGGTAGACTATGCCTAGGTTGATGACTTGTCTAAATTGGGTATTAAATGTATCACTAAAAGCTATCCAATTACCTATGGAGTTCTAAGGGAGATTCAATAACCAATTGTATGTGACATCTCTCAAGGTATATAGAAATACTCTATAGATGATTTCTTCATGAGTAACTCTCAAAAGTATTAGTGAAGATTTAAAATCTTGTATATGATCCTCAACTATCAATCCACCATAAGGAGTGAATAGGGGGAGATAATTATCTGAATTTATTTATAAGTCATTTAAGGCTCTAATTAAATTAATGGGAGAACTCATAAGCCAAGACATAACTCTATATAGATAAGGGTTAAATTTTTTAGGTGAACTAGGTTGAGTCTTTGAGATTCTAGGTGTTCCCTTGAGTGTTTTTAGTTGGCGGTGAAGTTTCAAAGGGGACACTAATAGCTTATCTTTGGAACAAGATCTAATGATTATCCCAAATTAATTTTTATGATGAATCCCCATTATATTTATAATTAATTGATGTTAGGTACTATGGATCTCAAGTTATGCCTTGAGACAAGCCTCAAACTACAAGCCAACTTTAATCAACCCGCCTAACACAATTTTACTATTGATGAGTGTTTTTCACACCAACATATGAGGCTTTCATCTTCTCAATTTATAATTATTGAAATTAGTCTAGGGTATGAGTTTTAAGTATTTATATTTATAGATAATTCTGTAGTGGAATAATGACTAGAGTGACATAAACAATTTCAAGGTTTTAGATGTAGGTATTTGGTTAGTAGCATTGATAAATAATTCCACAAGTGAGGGATGAAATATACATAGTGATAATTACACTAAGGTGACACATTAGATATCAATAAACATAAAAGATAAGGATAAGATAGGGCATGAAATAAGACATCATATACCTTCAAACAAAAATCCATTTAAATTAATCTAGTCAGATGAAACATGCTGTTATAACCAATATTCACCCTAAATTAGTTAGATCTCAAATTTGATTAAATAAAACTAAGAGTCCAATGGAAACAAACATAGAAAACATTGTGATATCAATCTTAAGATTATTAAATCTTGATCAATAGTATTTACACATTCAATTAGGGGTTAATATGATATCAAGGTTGATACACATAAGGTATCAAGACTAGCGATATGTTCAACCTAGCTATTACTAAAACAAAAAAACATGTTCATAGACTAAACCCAATTGATGGAATAGGTTTATGCATGATATATAACTAGGAAAAGGGAAAAGAATAATACATCACATAGATCTCATGAACTCTTTCATCTTGTATTACTATTATTATAATTCCATTTGGAAGAATTACATACAAATCAAACCAATTAATTGAGTAGTATATGTGAGGTAGACAGTGATTCAACACTTTCAAATTATTCTAAAAGGAATATATATAAACCCAATGGCATGTTTTTTAATCACCATGATGTCAAATTGTGTCACAACCATAATCATGTCTTGTAAATACAAAGTATATCATGGAGATATGAGATCAACATCAAATATTATTCTCTATTGCAACTACTCATACATATGATGATTCAGTTAAGATTTGATGTGTGGACCATCATAAACCATTAATCTCCTTTATCACCTTACACCTTTTATCATCTTATGGCCTACAATGTTGATGGTACAATACCACCATGATTTCACAAACCTAGCTAGTACAAGGTAGCATGAATGTTGTGTCTAAGGAACTGCTTCTAAGGATCTAAAATACCATAAGAAACCTGCATAAAAATCTATAGCACCATGAATACTTTGAGATGCTGCAAATTTTTGGATAGGTTGTACATAGGCTTGTTCCTTCACACTTGAAAACATTATTAGTCATTATGAAAAAAAATGATATAATAAACATTGTTAGGAATATTTACATATGAAAGGTTTGGAATATACCTCAACTTCTACACATTTTCTAAGATAAATAATTTTAAATGTTTAAGCTTGGATTTTTAATTTAAGAAATTAACTTATTCATCAGGGATACATTTATGTAAATAAAATTTTGGTCTCCATTTCTAAGGAAATATGGGCATGTTGATGAAAAAAATAGTTTCAAGGGAGTATATGGTTATCCTACCATTTCCTACGCCTCCACGTAATACATCTTCAAACTCACCCATTTACCTAACCCTAAAACTCTCATTCCATTGCCATAGTCAGCTTCATGAATTAACATCTCATTACTCTAAAAAAATATTTATAAACAACTATTTTTAAACCTTCATAGATACAACAACTATAGACAAAATAATTGTCTAGGCAAAATCTAGTTATAGTTGAAGAGCCCAAGCTAGCCATAAATTTTGATGAGACTTATAACCAATTAAAAGTGTTTATAAGTGCAATATTTCAAGTGGAATGAATAAAATTGAGTTTAGAAGATAAGAACAACTTGTGTCATTTACAAAGAAGAAAAATTTAGAAGGAGAACATGACAAATTTAAAGAAGATCTTGTCTCCATGGTTGATGCTACCAATAGAGTAATGAAGAATATGTTACATGTCTTGCAGTAGGAAAACCAAATATCAGAGTCTCAAAAAATAATAAAAATTCCAAACAAATTTTGGATAAGGTATAAAAATTTATTTAGTATTTATACAATTTTATATTTTTAATACATAGAGACAAATCATAATCCTAGCCATAGTGGGGAAATGTAGTGAAATTTAGTGAATCCTTAAGGAATCTAGATGCCAAGTTATATTATATTTCCAAGGTAGTGAGGGGAAAATTATAACCAATGATAAATATAATGCCATTCAAATTTAATCTTGGCCCAAAACTATGTAGATAGTGAAAAGGATGATTTAATTGATTGAAATAATCAAATTAAGGATTTGGTTAAGCAAATGACAAATTAAGAGAATAGGGAAATTGAAAATTTGAAGGATATGCTTATCTATGGCATATATATGGTGCATGGTTATATTATAAGACAATATTATTTTGAAACATTGCACCATACTTATGTGGATAACTTAAAAGTAAGATTGATATTACTCCTCCTAGAGGCGATGACCAAGTGGTTAAGTTGATCACCTTTTCTAAAGAGAAAGTTGATAAAGCAAAGGATCTTAATGCATGTTTAAAAACTTCACTATGCCTTAAAAAAACATTTATGGGATAGATTAATTTATTATTCAAAGTACATATAAATAATTTTGAATTTATCAAGTCATATTTTATAGTATGTGCAACTGCATGTAATAAGAAGAAAGAGAAAGAGAATGTGGATATATAAAATTGGCTGGCTTCTCAAGAAGGATTTTCATCATTAAAAGATCAATCATAGGCCATTGATTCCTATTAATTTATATACAAAATGGTTTATGCCTCAATTAGATTTGTTTATTTATAATTTGGCCGCTCTAAATGCATTAGCAAGTCCTACTTTAGTGACTATAATAGTTGCATCCTTTGTTTTAGATTAAGGTAAAAGTAGGTTTTGAAGGGACCCCAAAATCATATAATAGAGAAAGTTGATAAAGCAATAACATCCATCAGGAAGAGTATTCCTAAAACCTACTAAAGATCAGCATCAAAATCAAGTTTTATAGGGACCTGAAACCACAAACCTAAACCATAAAAAAGAGCCCAAGTTTTACTGCAGTAACATCTAGTGATTCTATAGTTTCTATTACATCAACATCCCATGTTATTAGTCCCACTAGTCAGAACTTTTCAACTAGAGTCCAATCTAGTTCAAGTACAATTTTTATGAGTAGTACTACTCATGCATCTTAAAGTTCTTTCCTTGGTCTCATTTAACAAAATTATTTATACCTTTTTTTGTCCATCAAGAAAAGTTTTCTATATGCAAGGCCTACATGTCATATTCATATTTTTTTAATTTATAAACTTTGTATATGTAGTGAAGCTTTGAAGATGAGGGTTTTCCCATCAAAAGATATATATACATCTATCACATTCATTGTAAATGGAGGAAAATTTTGGTGAATTCATGAAAGTTGAAAAGTTTTACAATTGTTCTATGTGTTTGTCTTGATTTGTTTTCTCTTCCAAATTTATGTGCTTTACTTGAAAATTTTCCATTTAGTTGATAAAATTGTATGAAACTTGGGCATGTATTTTTTATTAGAATGGTTATATTTAAATTTATGTCAGTCTTATTAGCATTGTGATTCTAGATCATACTTATAATTTGTTATTATTTGATTATGCTTAATAATTTAGTATTAACATCATCTTTTATTGTGGTTATTGGGTTATGCTATAAATTATTTCCTTTGACTCCTCACTATGTTTTATGTTTTCTATGTTAGAAATAAGGTTATAGAAACCATTAGTTAGTGACATGTGATTAGTATAGTATAGGAGGTTAACTTGGAAGGGTTTAATATTTAATCTAGATCACAAAACACTTTCTTTTCTACCCTACCCTTCCCTCCTTTTTAATCCATTTTTATCAAAACCACCTTAGGTTAGAATTTACATCCATTATACCTTAAATTTTAGATCCTTTTAGGTTAAATATTAGAAATTCATCATATGTGAACAACCCAATGTAAATAACCACTATGCACATTGTTATTATATCATGTGGTTATTTACAAAACTAACTACCTAAAACTCATGCCTTAGAGTGATTTGTCATCATTCCTAATATGAGAGGGTAATTATTGTAAGGATATTTGGTGTTCATAAAAACCACATCAATAGATCACATTTAGGTCATCTAGAGTGAGGGACTCATGGTATATATTTTAATAACACCAATCATTGTAAACCTATCACTCCCTAATAAATATAAAGAGGTAAGAAAAATATTGGGATATAAGGCTATAATCACAAATTCAATCCAAAATATGCCTTGATCAACATTCCATATAAGGTTTATCAAGTAAAAATAATAACCAAGTAGTCATAGGAATTTATTAATATCATGAAGCATTCAACATAATAAAAAATAAGATATCAAATAAATCTATACTAATAATCCTCAATTGAAAATTACCATTTAATGTCCATGTTTATGTATCATGGAGAGTAATAGGGTAAGTAATAACAAAACCACATGCTTAAATTGATCACCTTGTCTCATTTTTAAGTCATAAATTGGCAAAGGATGATAAAAGTTACTCAAATACAGAGAGCGAGGCATTAAACATGATGTATGTGGTGTAATAATTTTAACATTATCTATTAGCTACACCATTCATATTATTCACATATCATGAACCACTTAATTAATAAATATATTGGTGATATAAGGGATTATATGTCATTGGATAATGATTTTCTAATAATTTAAATTTAAAATTATGGTGAAACTAGGTCAAATAAATAACAGACCATATTATTTTTCAAGAATTGACACTATAGCATATGTTAGGCTAATCAAGTATGAGCTATTTGGAAGTCATTTATTCCACATAGAGTAAATTTTAAAAGATCTATAAAATATTCTAAAATTCTTAGAAACCTAAGTTTTTTGGAAGGATATGGAATAAATGAGTAGAAAATTTTATTAATACAAGATTTCCCATTCATCATTATATAAGGATACCTTTATAAAAATGAAAATATGAGGTTTTGTGAAGAGTATCACTGCTACATGAAAGAGAGGAGATCATTATGGAGACACATGATGGAGTAGCAAGAGGGCATAATTTAAGAGAATTAATTAAATATAAAATATTACTAGTAGGCCTATATTAACCAACCATGTTTACAAATTCACATAGACATACAAATAACTATGAAATTTTCTAATTGGTAGTAAAACCCAATAAATGATGAAATTACACTTTCTCCAATATTAGTGGTGGTCCCATTTGAGAAATGGGAAATTGATTTCCTTGGACCAATCACACTAGAAACAAAATGAAATAATGATCAATGTATAATAATAAGTATATAATTCCTAAGGATAATGGCATAGTTCATACCTACTAAGGACTATATAGAAAAACTTATACAATTTTTTTATATGAGAATATTATTACTATATTCATATGCCCATTTATTATTATAAATTATTACGGGATACATCTTGTAAAATATACAATTGTGGAGTTACTATATCAGTTTTTGACATAGCATTATCATAATACTCCCTATCATCCATAATAAAATGGTATGATGGAGACATGTAGTAAAGTAATGAAAAAGGTTTCAACCAAAGTGTGTAATGTGGAGATAGTAGATTGTGAGACTAAAATACTTGAAATAATTTGGGATTACCACACAACTTAGAAAAATATTTACCAAGTACCATCCCTTTCATCTCGTATATTGATTGGAAGCCATTATTCCTATAAAAATATTTTACCAAGTTAAAGATTGGTAGTGACATTCAAGATGAAAAGAAAAAACACTTTAAAGGGAATATTTTTAATATTTATAAAATTTAGATGATTTTTTTTAATAGCATCTTATAATAAATCACAAGAGAAAATAAGAATAAAATCATGGCATGACTAAAATATTAAGAAAATATAATTCTAGATAAATGATAAGGTAATGTTATATGATAGTAAGTAAAAAATAATGGGCAAATTGAAAATAATATGGATAGGAAAATATACCATTTAATAAACTTTAAATTATGGATCCATATAATTACCAATTATTTAGGGAATGTTAATAAAAGGAGATGTAAATGGTATATTATTACAAGCATATACCATAGATTAATGTGGTGAAATGTGTAGAAAAATAAAATCAAAAGAGATTTTTTTTAAAAAAAATACCAAGGGGTTATTAAAAAAATAAAATTATAAAAACATTTTTCAGAAAAATATAGGAAAACACAACAATTATGAAAAAAATAAAAATAGGCAAAAAAATGTGGAAAATAATAAGAAGATTAGGAATAAAATTACCTCAAAGACAAAAAGATCTAAGATATAAAGTAGAAAAATATAAAATAAAATTACCAGCAAGATTGAAAATTGGTAAAAAATGGCTTAACAAAGAGGGAGAATGAAAAATAATCAACAATACTCTCCATGAGTAAGATTGAAGATATTTTTTTTTCTACATAAGGTTAAATTCATAAATTAACTGGACAGAATGGTCAACTAAGTTAAGGACAAATGGGTGGTTCATGGAAAAATTAAGAGGTGGCTAAAAAATAAAGGATGCAATGTAAAGGATGAATTTATGATAATGAAAGACAAAATAAATAAAAAGGAAAAAAAGGAAAAAGTAACTAGAACAAAGTATGCCCAAAACTACAAGAGTGGTTACATTGTGGATTCAACAAATAAAATTGGAAAGTTATAAATTACCAATTTGACCTCCATGTAAACACACAAAACTCTCTATGATAATGACACTCTACATAAACTTTGTGTGAAAAATAGTCTAGATAAAATAAACGCTTAAGGAAACTAGAAGAATGGAGTTACCCCAAGCTTTTAGAGTGAAGCATATAAAAATACCAAAATAAAAACATTATTATGCAAAATATTAGTTTCTAGATCCTTAAGGATTATTTTTGAGGATATGGTATCTTAGTTTGAGGACACTCAAAATTAGGGTATTTTAATAAAATCTAGGGGAGATTAACCCTTATAATATGTATTTAGAACACCTAGAAATGTTATATCCAAACCCTCAAACTTTGGAGATGTAATACATGGCATAATTCAAAATCATAAAAAGGATTTGGATATATGTTTGGATTAGATTTCCGTTATTTCAAATATGTGAAATCATGATCAAGGTGGTATTAAGTATAACACATGATGATGTCATGTACTTGGACATACCACACCTAATCACACTGGTGATCATCTAGATAATGACATGCTTTCTTAACCAAGGGCACATCACACATAAATATGATAACAAGAAATCAGTGAGTATGAAGTCAATAGCTACACTTACTAAAACATATTCCAATCAAAGGGACCTCTCCATCCAAAGCATCAAAAAATCTAGAGTTTGGGATGCAACAAAGGACATTGCATGGAAGGTGTATTTAAAAAAATGGGAGGACTCTTCAACAACTAAGATTGTCTAGATTTAATGGGATACAATAAAAAATGGAATGAAGTATGAAATTTGTACCACCCTCTATGAATAATAAATGGAGAATCTATAGGTGATAAAATAAGGTACTCATAAATTTTTATGAGGATCCCTTTTGTTAAATTGAGCAATGTACTTTACAAATACCACACCAAGTCATGAAGGGTTAGTGCCATTGAACTCTACTAGATGTACAATAGAGTGAATTAAGTTTTTTTAGATGAAATCCAATATAGGATGGGAATATATTTCAAAAAATAGTGTTGAATAGGGTGATTTGAGGAATAACAACTAAAATATTGAGAATTTCCCTAGAGATAGTGCAAAGTAGCTTTACAATAGTTATATTTATGGTAGATGTTGATAACCTCTATATAAAACCCTATTCAAATAGCATCTCCCCTTTCCCTCCCCTTCCATATAAAGTAATTGATTAACAACTATAAAATGTGATTATAGGAGTTATAGGCTTTTTGCTATACCAAAGAGTAACAAAATTTATTAGTGAATTAGGAACCTAAGTCACTATATCTCAAACTCTGATAGTAAGTGCAACCATTAGCATAAAAGTCCTAATTTTGGTGGAATCAATATATAATACAACCTACAATATTGGTAATACCCTCCATCTTAGTACAAAAACCAAACATATCAATGCAATTACAAAAAGATAGGCGAAGGATAAATAAATAAGAAAAAAATTAGGAGGATACAACAATAATTGTAGTCAAATATTATAATATAGGGTGGACCATTGCAGAATAAGAGGTGATTAAAAAATGAACCTCAACTTATTAATTAAGGCCAATGATAAAAATAGAGAATGGGGAAAGCATAAATAAGACCACATAAATAAATATACAAACTTAATAACAACCAAAGATTTTCACTACTTTATCCATGGTAGATGTGAGAGAATATTTTATATAGATGAGTGGAAAAACTAGGAGGAGAAACCATTCACCCCAAAAAAATAGACATGGAAAAAAGAAACAAAAAACAACAAAAACAAAAATTAATGAAGGAATAATAAATGAAACACTATTATATTAACAATAGATATAACTATTAGAAGGAAAATAAAATGGATAAAGATAGATGGGTGGGTAAAATGATACCATAGAGTAGATACCTATCATGGAAACACTCATATATGAATGTAAAAATAAAAGGTGTATGCCCAAAACAGGTGGAATTTACAATGAGGTAGACATTAAATATTAAAAAAGGATCATAAAATCACTACTAGGCTATGAAAAGATAAGTACATTTAATATGTATGATGTAATAGGGGTAATATTAGAAAAGGATCATAAAATCAGTAGATAAAGTAGTAGGGGAAACAACAATATACTGTGAGGACAAATAAAGACTAGAAAATTCAACATGTACATAAGATTGAAGAACAAAAACATATTTGGTTGTAGACACACTAGAAAAACAAAAATAACTTCACAAATTGAAAGAGTTGACTAAAGCTTTGAAAAAACAAATAAATGCATTGGAAAAAAAAATTGGAGGACAAGGAAAATAAAATAAGGGAAGTACTATAAATGGACAAAAAATAAGAACAACATATTCTTGAAATAGAAAAAGTTGAATAAAAGGAGGGAAAAAAAAAGAAAACAAACAAACAAAAGAAGAAGAGAAAGAAAAGATAAAAATAGAATAAGAAAAATAAATAAAATAAGAGGTAAAATCAAGATGAATACAGTTAAAAAAAGAGGAAGAAAATAGAAAAAAAGAAGAAGATAAAGAACAATAAAAGGTTGTGAGATACCATTTTATCCCTTCCTCTAAGTTCACACACTTTACCATTTAATCCCCCTTGTACTATGAATCAAATTTTAGTCAATGATATTAATATGTACTTGTTTCAACTTCTATAGTAACACCACAATATGCCCTCCACATGTATATTTTAATAGGTTGGGTGGTAACATGTTGTAAGTCATCTATTTGTGATTTTATAACCTACCCTTGATTCTTTTAAGGATATCCTATGGTGTTGTTAATGTATATAAAATAGTTATTATCTCCCCTATAGCCCCAGTATTATCCCCACAACTCCCTTTCTTGTGTCTATAGAGCTCCAAAATGTAGTTCTTATTTCTTATTTCTTCTTTGTTTTTTATTTTTAACTTTTGATGTTTTTCCTTATATCAATGATGTGTCATATTAATATGAGCCTAGTGACCTCTAGGTTTTAGTCACATGCCATAATATTGGGTGTCTAGGGACAACTAGCTATTAGTGACTTGGCATCTTTTTGGGAACCTAGAAACTACTAGATATCATTAACTTGGTATATTTTTGAAAGCTTAGTGACTGATAACTATCAGTTATGGGAATTGAAAAGGTTCTTTTTAAAAAATAATAAGGTAATTTATACATACATGATTAATATCAATTGAAAGGAAATGTATTGATTAATATATCACCTGAGATTCATTATCATATTGAGGGGATGGATATCCCAAATGAGAAGTGGCATAGGTTGAATAAGTTGTATGGAAAGGAATTGTTTAAGGATGATCCTTCTTCAATGTAGTAATAAAAATAATATATTGAGAGAAATTAATTGATGGATTTAAATGGAGTTCATAAAACTAAGGAATAATAATGAAGACTCTATGAAGCATGCAAAAGAGTGTGTTGATGGTTTTACTTTTATTGACTCAAAGTTTGTTATCATACAGCCAAATTCCCTAAGGTATGTCAATTTCAATGGTTACTGTTACACTTGTAATCAGTTTGGGCATAGAGCTAGAGAATGCAAGAGGCCTTTTAGAAATGAATTTGATTGAAACCATAATGGGAGTAATCAGTCAAAATGTGTGAACAAGGTTGAGTGATTCAACTATCATGATGTGGGATAATTTGTAAAACATTATCCAAACAAAGTAAGACAAGATAAGTTTCCATCAAGGAGTATGGTTTGCTAAAATTGTGAAAAAAGAGGTCACATTGCTAGATTTTGTAATCAAAGGCCATTAAGATAGAATACGTTCAATAATGCTCCTAGAGTACAAGGAATAAGGAATATTAACTCATGGAAGAAAAATGTGGCAAGTATGATTCATGATGAGTCTATAGGTTGAGGTAATCTATTTGCTATGGTAGAGAATGCTACAAAAATTGAAGAGTGCCAAGGGCTCTCATTGTCTGCTCATGTGAGAACGAAGAGACCAAGCTCAAGGAAGAGACCAAGGTACTAGTTGAGGCAATTTTTGATATGTGTATGGGTCCAAGTGAACATATTATTATTTCTAAGCAAGTATTATTAAAATTACATCAATTATTTATGTCTCGTGATGAGGTTTCAAGTTGCAAGGTTGATTCTTCAAATGAAAAGCTATGTCAAGATTCCATAGTTGCTCCACATGTTGTCAATTCTATCTTTGAAGAGGAGAGTGATATAGAAAAGGAACCAATTATCATAGTTTGAACTAAAGAGAATAAGAACAAGAGAAATAAGTCTTATATCTATAAGTGGATTCTATTGGTTACTGAGGAGATGTGGGCCACTCATAGCTTCACTTTGTTTTAGAGCATTATGGTGCAAAGAATGTCTTTGTCTATTGTTCTTAAGAGACTCCCTTTAGTGGAGAATCAAGTGCTACCTAGAAGGCTAGAGATGAGTGTTTTTAGTTGGAACAAGTATGTCTAGGTGGAAGAAATGTTGAGGTGATGTCATGATGTTGATAACTATATATGGATTAGTCTGTAGGGTTAGATTGAAGGTTTTCAGATGGAAAAGGATGATTTATGAGTTTTCAAGATGATATTTTTTCATAAAAAATTATGTTAACCTTATTTTATGATGCTCTCAGTGGTATTATGGTCTGAGGGTATGTTGAAGTCAAATTGGATATTTTTGTTTGCTCTTAGGTTTCTTAGTTTGTGCTTAAGAGTATGTAGGACCCAAAATGGGTTATAGGATGTATGGTTTCCAAAATATGTTGAATCTAAATTCTTTGTCTATAAGTGTGTAATGGTTGTCTCTGGGTGTAAAAGAATTTTTAGAGGTGGGCATTGACCAAAAGGAGGTTTGTTAACCCTGTTTGTTTTGAGATTCTAGGGTTTTAGGCTTTACTTGAAAATTGGTTTGCCTTATGATTTGAGGTTTGAAGTTTATTAATAATTTTAATGGGATAAATGGGTTTTCAAATAAATATTCAAAGATATTTGAAGATTCATTGTTTTCAAGTCATTCATGTTTTTGTCAAGATGGAGGCTTAATTGACAATTTGGTTTGTGAAAGAAGTATATTTAAGAGGATGATCTAGTTATTTAAAATTGGTTTGATTAAGGTGGAATATGAGATTACTCTAGATATGAATTTTAAAGTCTTAAATGTGTGTTTACTAAAAGTTTTGGGCTCTATAATTATAGGTAGGGCTATAAGAAGACTAGATAGACCTAGTGAAAAGATGATTACCTTTTTGTTTAGTTTATCCAAAAGAGAAAGGCATGAGTATTTAAAGATGATTTCTCAAGTTTTTTTAGATAATTTTTCCTATTTAGTGTGTGGCATGAATTTTTATTGCTGGTCCTTGAGGTGGTTTGAGAGAGAAGACTAGTAAGCATGTATGGTGGTTCCTCATGGTGTATGGAAATCTCAAGATGCTCAAGTGATGCAATGGATCAAAAATATTAAGGGGATTACATCTCATATGTTTATTGGTGAGTTTAATCATATTTCATTTGTTTTGTTTGTTCTTTCTTTATTTGTTGTAGTGCTTCGTTGAAGAGAGTGTTGGCTTGGAGCAAGAGGAAGGTGCTAAGGCAAGAAGAGGTAGGCTTAAGGCAAGGGGAAGATTTTATAATCTTTATAAAGTGGTCCTCTCTTATTTTATGTTATTTTTAGGTCCTTAGGATCATTTTTTTCCCACTTTTTAATTATTTCAAAGGGGGGAAAAGTTCCTATTATGGAGTGTGTAGACACTAGAAAATTGCACACTCAGTTCTAGTCATCAAAATGCCTTGATCATCCCTTTTACACTTAAAGTGTCTAAAAGACCTATTTTTATATAACTCATTCATATACATTATCTTGACTCACCTTGAGTTTAAGTTAGATAAAATTAGCCAACTCAACTCACTTTTTATAGCTAACACCCTTTTCTACCCTTTTGACCCTCTTCAAACCTACTTCTACTCAGCAGCTCAACTAGAGATGGTTAAAGGTAACCATTGATGCTTACCCTAATCATAAATAGTTAGGTCCCTGAGCTGGTAACACATCACTAGATATTCCCAAGGCAATCAATCACAACTTTAATATTTTTCACCTGATCCATCTTCTAAGACGTCATAAACACCTCATAATTTTATAATCTTATCTTCTTACTCCATCATCTTTTTCTTATAAAAGGAAATGAGAAAGAGGAAAAATGGATCAACAAATACATATCCAAATTTTACATTCAAGATATCTTCATACATGTACTCAAGTCTTTTAGGCATTCAAATATTCTTCATGAAGGTTTCTCTAACTGCCACCAACCCAAACCTTTGGTTAATTTCTTCTAGCTCTTCTTTACATACCATTATGCTACCAAAATCATTTCAGATCAGGTAAGCATTAGATTTATTTCATTTGTATTTCTTCATTTTACTTGGATATTCCTATCTAGATATTACCTCTTTAAATCCTTCCTATCTGACCTCTAATTCCATCTAAGAGCACTCATATCTTCACCTTATCATTCTCAGATCTTGAACAGACCTTCTAAATCAGATTGAGTTTGATCTCACCCTTATACCCACAAACTTTTCTAACTTTCCCAATCCTAATGGGTAATTGTCAATAGTTTCCAAGAACTACTGATAGTTTTCTAACTAGTAATGGTTACCTATAACCACTAATGGTTATCCCTTTGACCCAATACCCTCATCTTTCTAAAATTTAACCAAACCCTTGACCAGACCCTATTTTCCCCTTTTTTATACCAAGCTAGTCCAGAACAAAATAAAACAAAACATTCATTTAGTAAATTAGCATAAATTTTTATTTTATTAGATCTTTAGCTTACATTAGCAAAGAATTCATCTTGTTTACTTTTTTTATGCTTTTTTTCATTCATCTCCTTTTAGCATTAACTTGTTTTATAGTTGTGGATTGATAACCTCCATAGATATCTCATGCTTTCTTGGATCTAGCACTAGCTATGCAATCCACCCTTCCTCCTTATCTAACAAACAAGATTGCTTTGAGTGATTTCTTATGCAGGTCATCTTCCCCTAGCCAAAGAAGAGTTCTCCACTTCATCTATTTCACATGTGTATTTTTACCAGGTTTTTCTACCATATCTATTTTACCCTTTTCCATAGCTTTTATCTCTTTTTTTATTCTTAGTCATAAAAATGAAAATTTTAACTTAAACATTTTGTCACACCTGATGGGACCCTAGCTCCCTTTCTTGTTATTGTATGCTCATCAAATGAAATCTAAACATTTCCTTTTGGTTATAAAATAAATTTATGCATTCATGGTTTGATTGCTTGATTTAGCTCGCCTAGTTAATTAAAGCATCATGAATTAATTATATCACACTTAAGTTACATAACCAAACCACTTGCACAAAAATAAACATCATAACATACTTGAGACAAGGCCCATTGGATCACCTTACCATTTTTGGTGATCCTACTTGGATTTCATCACCAATGGGAGGACCCACTCCAATCTCTGGTGGAGTATAAACTCTAGACAAATGATATCTATTAGCTAAGTGGTATGGCTTAGCTTTGGGTTCGTGAAGTGCGAGGAGCAAGCCCCCAGTACCGAGCCATGCACTTAGTCTATTATAGACTATTTTTGAGCACCATAAAAAACCTAAAAACATCCTTAGCTTTCTCTTTTAGTACTTAGTTCACAATCTAAACTTCTTTCACATTCTCTAAGGCATAATCCAAAAGTGATTTAAAATGAATCCTAAGATTAATTGTGCTTTTATTTTGTGCCTTCTTTTCCTTGAACTTTTATTTTCTCTCATTATTTGAGGTGAGAGGTTCACTATTCTTCTCCAATTCCTCACATGGTTATTGCTAGGCAATAGCTAAGGAATCAAACCCATCAAACATCCCCTACCTCTTCTTCTTCATCATCCATGGGGTATAATATAGAGGTTGAGGGTTCTCCTCATCATTCTTCCCCACCTACCATGCCTTGGATTATTGTTGAGGGTGATACCAATTTCACCACTTTCCTTGATAATAACCTCATTTCCCTTCAACACTATCTTAACACTTTATCTCATCATACCCCAATTGCTTCGGTTCCTCCCATAGATCCTCCTTTAGGCATGCCTCATGATCTTATGGTTGGTGTTACTTCTACCCAACCCTTGGTTACCCAAGATTCATCTTCTACCCATAATTCATTTTATACCACCACCCAAATCCAATTTAAAATTCTAATCAATAATCAAACACACCCTACACAAACCAACACTTCTATTGTTGGGGTAACCCAACCTCTTGTTACTTATCCCACACCCACTTTAGGGGTAACTTCTACCCCTCTTTTCACCATTTCTTCTACTTCTACCCAACCAAATTATACCCATCTCCAAAACTTGGTACTTTCTATACCTCAAACTCTTCCACCCATCGATACATGAGCCACTACTCAAACTCAACCCCAACCCATGCATACATCTATACCTCTAACTACAATAAGCTCTGAACAAGTTCTCATAACCTCTTATCAATATGTGCATAATCCACAAGGTCACATAACCCCTTATACTCAATATTATGTACCCATGAATTCTTATGGGGTATCATCTCAACCTCTTATGACCACCTACTAATATATAACATCTTCACAACCTCCTTATTAATATGTTGCATAGACCATACCTCAACCCAACCTATCCTACAATATTCCATCTACACAACCTCAAACCAACTTGGTCAAGATGTTAATTGATACAATGACCAATCTCTAATCATCTATCTTAGGAACTCATAAACTTCTCTCTTATGACCAAATATGCAATGAACTTATCCACACATCCTCCCAATTTGATCCTATCTTCCTCAATGGGAATTGCCAAAATTTTCCAAATTTTAAGGAAAAAAGGACCCATAACAACATTTTAAGGAATTTTGTCACTCATGCTACTTAATTGCACATGATGATGCCCTCCTCCTTCAAGCTTTCCCCATGTCTTTGATAGGACCCACTCTTTATTGGCATAGTTCTCTCACCAAACACTCCATTTTTGCTTTCACCCAACTTTTCCAAGTCTTTTTAGATCACTTTTTAGTGAACATATCAAAAAAGGTTTCCATAACCAACCTTTATTCCATTAAGAAATTCGATGATGAATTAGTTATCAATTTTGTTACTAGATGGAGAGGTCTTATCAACCAACTTTATTTCTAATTACCACAAACTAAATTGATTGAGGTCTTTTCATGAGGTTGTGCCAAACACATTTCACCACTCTTAAATTTCAAAATTTATAAACTTTTGATGAGGCCTTTACCATGGCATGAAAACTAGAAATCTGATCTATCAAAGAAGGAAAATTAAAAATTTGGAATAAGAATTCCACATTTAAATATAATGATCCCTCCTCATCATCAAAACCGACCAATCAATCCAACCCTTCTAAATATAAGGCATCTGCCAACTCAGTTGTTCTCAAAACTACTCCACCTCCAACCATCAACCAATCCAACCCCTCAACTATTTCCTATTACTATTTCAAAAAACCCAGCCCAAATAAAATCTATGGACCTCCAAAAAAATAAACTCCTACTAGAGAATCTTATGCTTCAGTTTTGGATAAACTACTGAAAGAAAACATCATATAACTTCCATCTATAAAACCTCCTCAACAATTTTACATTACTCACCCCACACCTTCTTGGTATAATGAAAATGATTCATGTGCATACCATCGTGTTATTAGACATGATGTTAGTAGGTTTAGTACCTTCAAAATGATTATCTAAAACATGATTGACCAGGGGGAAATCATATTTGACAATCCCAATTCACCCCCTAACCAATCCCTTGATATTTTTTAAAAACATATCCCAAAAATATACCCTCTACCAATTATAATGAAAACCAACCTGAATCATCTCATACACAGGAGGTCAATACAATTGATATAATCATTGATGAACCCTTTATTGAGGAGATCATTAATTCAACCTCTATTTCATTTGTCCCACTCATTAAAGTGGCCAACTCACCAACCCTTCCTTTTCGAATCCAAACTAAGGAAGCCACCTGACCCTCCTCCTCACTTGAGAAAACCATGAACTTACCCACACCTCCTTTAAAAAAACCAAAGGAGGCAATCATTGGTTCAAACACCTCTCTGCCTATTTTTACACCCATGGAGGAGAAACCACCTACCATTCCTTTGGATTTTCAACCAAAATAGGAAACCATATCCATCCCCTCACTTATGTGAACTAGGAATTTGACTTAAGAGAGGTGATCAGTATTGTGTTAGTCCAAAAATACAAACAAATTGATAAAAACATACTAATTCACATACATCTTTAGGCCTAGTTACTAGGGTGAGCTTAATACCCAAAAAAAATAAAAATCACAACTAAAAAGCAAAGAAAAAAAAGAATCCTTCACCTTATTTGGATGCTCCAAATGCTTGTTGTAGTGGCTTGCTCAGGTTGTGCTCATGAAGTCTTCATCAAAGGAGGCTTGGTTATCTCCTCTTCTCCTTGGTGCCTTGTGGCTTTGGCTTGGCTTGGCGCAATATTTTGGCATCATAGATTTGGCATGTGAGAGATATTATAATCAATTTGACATCGTAAATTTGCACAAATTAAGATTTAAAATGATGTTCATGGCCTTTCTATTTATAGATTTTCAAGAATGACCAGAATCAACCATTATCATCCATCTCAAGATTGACATGTGTGGTCATGGATTAATTGAATTATGCAATTAAAATGCATCATTATCCTCATCATGAATTTGTAATAAGTTACATTAATGAGGCATGGGAGGTAATAAAGAGGCATGGGAGACCCATAATCCTAATATTTGTGGCATTTATAGTCTAGGGAGGTTTTCCTAAGAAATGAGGTCACCTAATGATGTAGATATTCAATATTCATTTATAAAAACAAATTTTCAACAATTTTCCATGGAATTACTATTTAGGCCTTGATTTGGATTAATTAGCTCTTAAGCATGATTAAGCACTTTGTGCACAAATTAATCAAAATTGATCAGAGTGCCTTGTTATTAGTCTAAAATTTGATTGGATTGGAATTGGAAGTCAATGTCAAATGCATTAGATCCATTATCACATTTAATATGTTACCAACACTAAATAATAAAGGCACGTGTCTTGTGTAAGATATTTTGATAGAAAAGAGCAATCCATAGCACCTAGGTGCAAAATTGACATTTTGACTCAAAATGATCTGATCAAAGTTAGTTGGCCGATAAATTACATTGTCCCATTTAATGATACTCTAGCCAAAATTGGCACTTTAATATATCAATTTCAACTCATTTAATGCATTTTAGTGTTTTTAGGCCAAATTTTATGCTTTAGGTGTAAATTGGTCAAAAGCCTGATTGGAGGTCATTGGTGGCTTGATTTGGGTATCTATAGTTTACCCTTATTTGGGAAGGCATTTCAAGTTATATGAATAGTAAAATATTCTCAGATTATGAAAAGGTCTAGTATGCCTATAATTTCAATGATGATAAACTAACTATATAATGCTCCTCAAAGGAACATTTGGCACAAGTAGGTCAACAAATGGTCCCTCAATAATAAGCAAAATGAGGGGACCAAAGAAAGGAAAGATGATAGGGTGAAAACATAATTATTTTTAAAAAGTAGTCAAAATCACTAAGAATTCAAGTGGCATAGTGTACAATGGTTTTCCCAAAGGTGGTTATAAGCATTGTACCTTGATAGTAGTAATGTGGTATGATAACACAATAATTTGCCCAAAGGTGGTTATAATAATTGAGAAGATGGAGCTGCCCCAGTTAGGATAGATAAATAAGATAACAATGTGCCCCTATATGGGTAGAAAAATTAAAGTGGTGAGAACACAATGATTTCCCTAAAGGTGATTCTAATCATTGAGAAATGCAGGTAGGACGATGTATAATGATTTGCCCATAAGTGGTTATAATCATTGGACCTTGATTATGGAAAACATAATAAAATTGGTTGAGGATGATGATAACTAACACATAATTTGATGATGAATTGAAATAACCTACTAGTAGGGAGATGCTTGTCTAATCTAATAAACCTTAAAATTATTTCATGGTTAATTACTTTGTTTGGGATATGATTAGGATTGAATCGAGATGCTGGTGTTAAAGAGATGTTGATACTATCATTGTCAAATATATTTCTTGAATTTGAGTTTTGTTATAGTAAATGTCAGTAGGCATCATGGTATAACATCATGAGGACTTGGTTGAAATATGCATAAGGACTCTCTCCCATAATCCAATACTTAATAGAAAAAATACACCAATGATAGATGATGACAATGTAAACATATTAATATGGATGGATTCAAGTATAAGTGTGGGAAAGGAGTCACCCAATGAACACACATAAATTGAATCAAGGTAATAGTGTTGAAAGCAAATAAATAGGTAGACAAATAAACAAAATAAGTAGAAACAAAAAAATAAATAATGCGATAGAAACCATATGAACATTGCCCTTAGAAAATAGGTGACAACTTAACAAACAAAAAAATAGGGTAATAGAAGAAAAAGGAAGGGGGTGGCCGAGTTGTCTCCATATGCACTAAGTAAGTGGGTGTTGCCTACATAGTTCCATGGATGTAATATCAAATTAAAAAAATAGACCAAATGTAGTTCTCTCAGAGAATGGGAAGAATGTGATAACTGATGAAAACAAACATAATGGATGTAATAGAAGAATAGGAATGGTCTTATAAAATGGCAAGTGCATGAGATAAAAGGCCAAAAAGGATGGGAAAACTAAGTGACAAGTGGTTTGCTTGCAACTTAGTAAGGATTCCTAGAATCCTTAAGGCAAAGAAATGGTCAATGTTTTTGGTTTTTTCTAATAATTTTACAAATGTGTTTGGAATTTTTTGAAGTATTTCAACTCAATCAAGAATGATGAGACACTAAATGGTTCAATCTTGCTAAATGGTGAGAGTGTTAAAACTTAGGTTACTCTCAAAATGGTGAGAGCATTTAAACTTAGGTTGCTTACAAAATGATGAGAGCATGGCAATTGGGTGACTGAGCTAACCTCAACAAGTATTGAGTGTTGCCTACATAGTCCTAGAGTAAGACCTCAAGTCACTGTATTTCTACCCTATAATAATAGAATTTGACTAGTGTAGCAGTCAATTCAAACAAAATAGGCACATATGGTAAAAAGTCATAATATGGAATAAGAAGTGGCAAGTTAGTATGTCAAGACTTAATAAACAAATGTTGCTCCTAGTTTTCCCATAGGTGGTTATAACTAGGACACAACTTTATAGATCAATGGTACTAATTTACCTAAATGCAATTATAATTAGTAGCAAGAATGGTGATAAGAAAGGAATAACAAATGAAGGATGCAACTGTCAAAACTTTTATCATAATACTCCAAAATATGATATTTGTCTGAAGTACTTGAAATAACTAATGAAAACTAATCAAATTCTTCAGTGCTAAAAATGCATAATGAATGGAAAAAACCAAGGTCAAAGAGGCTAGGCTTTAGAACACATCTGGTTGATAGAACATAATGGTAAAATGGATAAGGCTAAGAAGATGGATAAAAATGATATTTGTACAAAGAAGGATAGTGATAAAATGACACCACTAAAATGGTCTTTATAGATAATACACCATAGTGCTCAAGCATAGTATCGCTTGAGGTGAATAATATTCATTGGCTCAGGAAGTTGATCTCCATCTAGTGTGGCAAGCTTGTATACCCTTGATCTATAATCTATAGTAATGATGAAATGCCCTATCTAGTTTGGTTTGAATTTATCTTTACGCTTCTCAATTATGGTGTTATTTTTGTTTTACTTAAGAAAAAGATCACCAAGTTCAAATTTTCTATATTTGACATGTCGATTATAGTGGCCTTTGAGTCAGTTCTAATATGCCTAAAGATTTTTTAGCACAGTTGTGAATTTTTCATCAAGTATGTCTAGCTCCTATAGGCAAGCTACTCAATAGTCATGATCATCTAGGACATGTTTGAAAGATATGCATAGTGAAGGCAATTCAACCTCAATGGGAAGGATGGCTTCATTAGCATAAATGAGTAAGGAGTGGCTCTTGTAGGAGTACAATGATTGGTATGGTATGCCCAAAGGGTAGGGAATATTTATAGGTGCCAATCATGATCAACATCATTGATAATATTTTTGAGAACATTGATAATGATTTTATTCAATGCTTCAACCTAGCCATTACCTTGAGGGTAATATGTTGTAAAAAAAGTTGTGTGATGTTATATGTGATACACAGTTGGTCTACATCCTTGTTCTTGAATGATCCTCCATTATCAAATATAATGTCAGAGGGGATACCATAGCGATAAATGAGATGGTTGAAGATAAATTTGTAAATTTGATTTCCAATCATGTAAATGATGGCTATAGCTTTAACCCACTTAGTGAAATACTAAGTGCTGGTAAGGATATGTTTATGGCTATCAAATGAAGTGGGGTTGATCTTCCTAATGAGGTCAAGTCCCCATGCAGAAAATGGCCATGGTGTCAACATTAATTTTAGATTTTGTGTTGGGGAATGAATTAGATTAGCATGCCATTGACATTTATCACACTTATTTACATATGCAACTATATTTACATCTATCATGGGCCAATAATAACCAATACATAAGAGATTTTTGGATAGGACTACCCTGCTAGAATGAGATCCATTTACTCCTTCATGAAATTCTCTTAACGCTAGTGTAAACTCTGTTAAAATTAAATAACGAAGTAGAGCTCCATCAAAACTACAGTGGTAAAGGGTGGATCTAAGTAGAGAATAATGAGTGGAATGATGAATAAAGGCTTTAGTTGGTTTTTGAGATAGGTTAGGTGGTAGAACTTGGTCATGAACGTAGTTTTAAAGGTCTGAGTACCAGATAGAATTAGGACCAACAATATCATAAATCATTACAATGGTTGAAGGTTCATGAGCTAGTGTGAACAAATTCTCAACAAGGAACTGATATTCTCTAGCTTTGTTTGTTTATTGAATTAGAGTGATGATATTCTCAAAATGGCCATGGTGTTAACATCAATTTCAAAGTTTTTTCTAGGGAATGAATAAGATTAGCATGCCATTAATATTTATCACACTTATCTACATATGTATCTATATATTCATCCATCATGGGCCAATAATAACCAGTATGCAAGAGCTTTTTGGATAGGACTGCCCTGCTAGAATGAGATCCACATACTCCATGAACTTCTCTTAATGCTAGTGTAGACTCTACTAAAGTTAAACAATGAAGCAAATTTCCATCAAAACTATAACAATAAAGGTTGGATCTAAGTAGATTATAATGAGTGGAATGATCAATAAAGGCTTTGGTTGGTTTTTGAGATAGGTTAGGTGGTATAACTTGGTCATGCAGGTAGTTGTAAAGGTCTAAGTACTATATAGAATTTGGACCAATAATATCAAAAATCATTACAACAATTGAAGGTTCATGGGCTAGTGTGAATAAATTCTCAATAAGGAACTAATATTCTCTAGCCATGGCATCTATAGTTCTATTACTAGCCCTTGGTATATGATTAAATTATATATTTGTAATTTACTACTTTAGGATATCGACCATAGCCTTATATGGAACCATCTTGTTATCTTTGGTCTGAAAATGGTTTGTGACCTAATTGATGATTAATTGAGAATCACCATGAATCTTTAGATGAGATATATTCCATTTTATTTCCTATCAAAGTCTTGTGATAAGTGCTTCATACTCAACCATGTTGTTTGTACAAAGAAAATTGATTCTGAATGATTTAGGGATTAGATCCCCCTGTGGTGTAATAAATAAGAGACTTTCCCCCAATCCATGTGTAGTAAATGAGCCATCAAAATATAGCTTCCACTGATGCTCCCCAAGAGCTATGTTAATGATGGCCATTATGGATTCATCAAGAAAATGAAATATGAGTGGCTTTTTATTGACAAGGGGAACTTCAACAAGTTGATCTATAAGGACCTGTCCTTTGATTGCCTTTTGATTAACATACTCTATATCAAACTCACTAAGAAGCATGATCAATTTGGCCATTATACCTTATAAATCTATTTTAGATAGTATATACTTTAGTGGATCTACTTTTTAAATGACCATGGTCTTATTTTTCAACATGTAATGGCATAGTTTTTGAGTTGTGAAGACCATGGCTAGACAAGCTTTTTCAATAGGTGCATAGTTGTGTTCATATGTGACCAAGGTATAGCTTAAGTAGTATACTACATGCTCTTTTATTTTGTTATCATTTTGAGCCAAAAGTTCCCCCAATGCATTGTCGGTAGCTGATAGATACAACAAGAATGGCGGCCTTCCTGGCAGAGGAGGTAACAAAATAGGTGGATTAAATAGATAGTCCTTGAGTTGTTGAAAAGCTATTTGGTAGTGGTCATCCTAGTGAAATGCAACTCCCTTATTCATAAGATGTGTAAATATATGACAATTGTCTATTAAATAAGAGATGAAGCATTAGATTAACTAGATCTTGCCCTTTAAACTATGGAGTTGCTTCAATCTGGTTGGTGGTGGCATCTTGATTATAGCATGGACTTTGGTCGTATGAACTTCAATGCCCATATGAGACATAATGAAGCCAAGTAAATATCTTGAGGTTACTCCACACACATATTTCTTGGGATTGAGTCTAACTGTATGCTCCTACAATCTTTTAAATATCCTATGTAGCAATGTTGGATTGTGTACCTTGGTTTTGGATTTTCCTAATATGTCATCAACATAGTCTTCAATAATATCATGCATCATATCATGGAATATGATAGTCATGGCCCTTTGATATGTATATATAACATTTTTAAGACCAAATGGCATTACCTGATAATAAAATTTTCCCCATGGAGTGATGAATGTTGTTTTATGTTGGTCTTTTGGTGCTATTCTGACCTAGTTGTATCTTGAAAAGCCATCCATGAGTGAAAGAATTTCATAACCTGCCATGGAGTTGATGATAATGTCAATATTATGTAATGGAAAGTCATCCTTAATATATGATTTTTTATGTATCAAAAATTAGTATAGATTTTGATTCTTTTAAGCTTTTTGCTAATAGGTACAACATTAGATATCTATTTTGAGTAGTCAATAGATCAGATACATCCTGCTTTTAAGAGTTTTTCCAACTCTTTATTTACTAAGATAGAAATACAAAAATGCATCTTACATATATTTTATTTCACCAATTTAGCATCAGGATTGACCACAAGGTGGTGCAAAACCAAGGTGGGGTCCAAACTTGGCATGTCAGAATAAGCCCATGCAAAGATATTTATAAATTATCTCAACAGAGTTGTAAAGACTTCATGTTCCACCTTAGTGAGATACATACCTAATGTTATCCATTTTGGGTCCGATGGAGTCTTGATGTTTACCTCTATTATCTATTTGACTAAAAGGGTCGAACCGTCTTCTAGGATAGTAGGCAAAGACTTAAACTATTGGACTATATCAAGGTCCTCTGTTAGGACTTGCTCTTCAATGTCTCTTAGGCATGATGAATCTGAATCCCCCAATGGGATATCTAGCCATGTGACAAAAATAATAAAAAATTCTTGAATAATTTGATCAAATACTTATTGTTTTGCAAAACTAAACTTGGATCCATAGGCAAGTTCATCATTGGTGGTCTTCTGATCTAACTTCAAAGAAGAATGAACACCCCCATCTAATGGTACCTGAAACATGGTTTCACCACTAGATTGGCCTTTATCTTTACTTTTTCCCTAGTTATAAAGCACCTTGAGTAATTTTTCACTTAGGGACCTCAATGTTTTATTTATTTATTTTTGGGTAAGGGTGTTCACCCACTCTCCCAAATAGGCTTTAGGATCTAATGTAATTAAGAATATTGATTTATGATTTCCCAATAGAACATGGTCTCTAAGGCCTAAATTAGATTCTTTTTGGTCCCAATCTATCAGTTGGGGATAGTATAATGGCAATGGGTTGAGAAAAATTATTGGGGTAAGAGTACATATGGCATTATTATCAAATAAGTTAGTCTCAGCTAGGTCATCAAAGGTGAGGCTATGATCAGAATCCACTTCATTATCAACATCATCATCATTAGCCACAAGTGATGGAACTTGAATAAGATATGTGGGGTCACCCCCAACTAGTTTAAATCTAAGTCCATAGGGTCTTTTGTAATTAGTCATGGAAATTAGCTCAGTGGTTACTTATTGATTTGATTTGAGACCTCTTCCTTCATAATCTTGATGCTCCATGATCCTATTAGGAATAGGATACTTTGTAATTTTATAACAATTATATTGGTTGTCATTATACCACCATGATTTTTCCCCTTCTAGATAGTCTAGTTCTAGGCCAGATGCTGGTACAAACATGATAGGTCCCTTATCTTTATGATTTTATTACCAATGCATGTGTGGGGTATTTTTAGGTCACCCAAAGGTCTTTGGATTCTAAGGAAGATTAGCAATATGAAAGGTATCATGGGTCACATACTCCCCTGGGCCATTATCTAATATGGTGAAATGATTGGAAGTTTCAAGAGGTGGCATGTAAGAAAGAGTATCTAAGGTATTAGGATCTATGCAATTATCCTATGGAAGATCAATAAGTATGGCCTTTCCTTTATCCTACTTGGAACTTGGATTTATGCCATATTGGTAATTATAGCTTTAAAACTTGACCTCAAGATGTTTTCAGTGTTCATATGGGTATAAATCTCTTGAAATATTCACTTTTATCCTTGAGTGGGAGAACATGATACATTGGTGCAACATTGATGGGACTGCACGAATCTCATGTAATCAAGGCCTACCTAGAAGCATATTTTATGAAAAAAACTTAAGATTAATCACATAACAAAGTGTATAATGGGTGAAAGGCCCAATGATAACTGGTAAGCTAATGGTGCCTTATGATTCTCTTTCTTGATTATTATAGGCTTTGATAGTTATCATTTTTGGCTGGAGATCTACCATTATATGCCCAAGAAGCTTGATAAGCTTTAGAGACACTATATTGAGGCCTCATCCACTATCTATAAGGACATGATTCACTTTATGCCACTTTATATAAACCTCTATGTATAATGGATTATTGTGGAGTAGGCCAAGGAAAGACATATCACTTTGGTTGAATGTGACTTGTTGCGTTGGATCTAGGTATCCAACCAAAGCTTGAAATTTATCAAGGGATATGTCATTGGAAATAGAAGATTGGGTTAAAAAATCATTTAAAATGTTCTTGTGGATCATTGACATTGATAAAAAATCTAAAATAGAAATTTGTGCTAGTATCTTTTGTAATTGTTCCACAATATCAAACTTCTTGTTGTGGTCAATGTTGAATGGATTATTCTGAGGATAAATGGTTGGTTGGATAACAAGCAAAGTGGTAGATGGTTATGGACCTAGGATAGTAATATTTGACCTTTGAGTTATGATTGTACAATTAGGATTAGATGCTGGAATATAAATGCTAACAAATGCTAGGAATGGTTTGGGACTAGATAGGACAAGTCTCGATTGTTAATGCACTTTTATGTGGTCACGTGGTAAGGGTGAGTTATCGGTATATGGTCTAAAAGTGGGAGTCCCAATTTACTAGTTCACCTATGTGTAGTCCTAGGTCAAAGAAGGATTATCCATTTAATTTGGTTGAGTGGTATTATTTAATAATGGTCTAGATTGATTAGTGCTCAATCTAGGATTAATGGAGATGGTATCAATGCTACCCCTTGAAATATAACCTACAACCCTATTGTAGTCATGTGTAACTACATGGTAAGTTTTTTGGTTATTACCATTCTGACCTTGGTTTTTTCTATTGTTCTAACATATTTTTGATTCCTTTAATTCTGATGGTTTGGCCTTTGATTTTGATATTGTTGATTTTATTTTTGCACTAGCCAGTGTTGTTATTGATTGTTATGCTACTATTGTGTGTTATGTTGGGGAAAGGGGTTTTGATAAATCTTAAGAGTTTAATTAGAGGTGGAAGCACCATTATCCAATGTTATCTCCCTATTCTCCAACATATTCTCAATCAAGTACTTGATTTGCACACATTTTCATAGATTATGCTCATTGACTCGATGATATTCATAAAATTTATTTACATGGTACCAATCAAGATAAGGAATGCCTTTTGGATAATGATTTGGTATAGGCCAACTAATCAGATTAGAAGTGGAAATTTTGTGAAATATAGACTTAATAGGCTCTCTTAAATCACTAAAAACATGATGCATAGGCACAGTTCTCCTTGGAGGAGGGGTTTGTAATGGTAAAGGTTGCTACATTTGCTACACAAATCCTGCTTATTATGCTTGTAGTGTTGGTTGGAGTGGTTTTTAGGTAGGAGTAAGATGAAAATGTGGTGTAGATGATGTTTTCACTATTTAGACATGATGTGACTTAATTAATCCATCACCCACAACATTCTTATTACAATTGAATTACTTTGGTCTATATTGGTTATTGACATGTGTTAGTTATGATGCTTACACTTGGATTGGATGCTAGTTTTGGCCACTTTTCTAATTGGTACCTTGATTTTGATTAGTTGGTGTAAGCTTGATGATCCCTTTATTAATAAGGGCTCTCTCAATCAGCAAGTCTTTGTCAATGATCTCCATGAAAGTATGTGCACATTGTAGTTCCAGATGATAAGTTATCTCACTATGAAAATTTTGAGTAAACATAGTGGCTAATTTTTTATCTAGTAAACTATGGGTGAATCAACTTACAAGGGCTATCCATCACTATAGATAACTTACAAAACTCTTACCATCATTTTGTTTTGTTTGTGTTAAGTCAACCAATGAAATCTCATGTTTGAGATTATAGGAAAAGTGCTGCACAAACTTATCAGAAAGATCATCAAAATATATTACTAAATTATTTAGCAACTTTAAAAACCACTCCAAGGCTTGTCTATCCAAGCTCATTGGAAACAACAACAAAAGGTATCATTATATGCCATTAGTTGACATGTGACAAAGAAATCAATTAAATGGGCCTTAGGGTCACCTTTCTCTTTGTATTTGTCAAATTTTAGTGGTTTGTATCCTAGAGGAAATGGTATCTACAAGTACTCCATATTGAATGGATAAGAACACACATCATCGAACTTAAACTTTTTAATCTATTTCCCAACTTAAATTACAGTAATTGCATCCCTCATCTATTGTAATTCTTGGGATAGGAAATTGGAAGGAACATTGGTTTGAGGGAGAATATTGGTTTGGATAGATGGTTGGGAGGTCGCAAGTGGCACTTTGACCAATGTATGATGGAGATATTTGTTGGGGTATATTGGTTTTGTTAGAAAATGGACTAAGAATATGCATACAAGGATTAGGATGTACTTGAAATTGAACATTTGGTTATACAATATTATGGTGTGGGTTGGCTATGGATTGAATTAGAGGATTTTGTCAAGGTTATATTAAGGTTATACAATATTATATTAAGGTTATACAATATTAAGGTTTGAATTAGAGGATTTTTTCATTGGGATGGAGGCATATAACTATAATATGCCTACTATGGTTGAAAAGGGATACATTTTTGACTAATCAAACCTTGTTTTTGAGTGGGAACTTGTGGACCAAGACCCTGTCTCTAAACTTGTGGCACATTTTGAACTAATTTTTGTCTAGTAGGTACTTGAGAAACATGGCATCCTCCTTGTTGGATAAATCCTTGTTGGGAAGCAAAATCATGTTGAATATTCAACATTTTTCATTGACCAATATTTACACATTGTTGGCTAGTCATCATTTGGTTTTATATTGGTACCCTACTCTGTGACTGAGGAGGTATACTTGCCACTACCTAACAAGGTGGAACATTAGTTTTACCTTGTTGAGGTGGTAGTAAATTCAGCCTCTATTGCATTGGTAAACTATATTGTGCATACTATTTTGGAATACTACTTGTCACTGATTAAGGAGGACTAGGATTTATCACATTCGGTTGTTGAGGCATGACATTGGTTGTTGGTTGACTACCTAATCATGTTGGTTGCACACTTGATGAAGTAACTAGTTGAGGTTGGGATGCAGAAGCTCCTACTCCCTATTATGATGGTCCACTTATGGTATTAACTATAGGCACATGTTATTGACTGGTTGTTTTTGTGTTAGTACCATTTTGATCTGGATTGGATGTTGCTTGCAAATTATCCACTATATTTTTCTCATTATTCTATGTAGAAGTAGAAGACACTTCTTCAATAATGGGCATATGCAACAATTTGTCTACCAAAGTGTTTTACATGAATGGGTGTGAACATTGATTGTATTGACCAATTAACTCTATCAAAACCCTTGTTGAAGGAACTATGTCAATAAGAGGTTTTCTCACCATGGTCATCTAATTGAAATTGCATACTAGATTCAGGTAGGTTTGATATGCCGTCTACATTTGGTTAGAGTGGTCTTCCATGAGGTTTTTTTATTTATTATTCATATTAGGGACCTGATATTTTATTTGGACTAGAGCCAAAGGATTTCTAGAAGAAGCTTGTTGATCATAAATTATGTTGTGGGGCATTCTTACTAGGCTTGGTAAATTCTCATGAGCAAAGTCTGTTGGAAACTTGGCACCTACCTCTATGGATCAAACCAAAATCTCATATTTGTTCTCTAAAAAATGATGCTCAAATAGAAATGGATCATATGTGGAAGGCATATTAGTAGAGCATGACTATTGAGGAACTGGTTCGTCAACTGTGAGTATTATAGCTAGGTATTGTGTAGTCTTTTTGTGGTCTTATTTTGAATAAAGTGGTGTATTAACCAAATAGTTATCCAATGGATCTTGGATTTGTGCCCCTAATTAAGTATTATGAGAGGGATAGAGATCCATCTCATAAGAAATATTATCTGTGTAGGGGTCTTATACCATTTCTTATTGTACAATCACATTACTAATCCCCGTATTGTACATGAGTCCACTATGAGTGTAGGAATACATGTTGGGATCCATAGTTAATGCTTTGTGATAGAAAGGGAAGAGAGTTATACAAACTCTAAAAGGACAATGTCTAAAAAGATGATGTTTAAACTTGGTCTAGATTCATCAAAAGGATCAAAAGGTTTATGCAAAGATTTGTGATAACATAAGCCAATGTTAAGTGTCTAATGTTACACATCTTACACATAAATATTAAGTAAATGAACTAAAAATTGAAATGTCAAATGCTAAGGTCAAAGTGTTTCAAATCAGTCTAATCTAGGAAATTAAAAGTTGTTAGGTCTTTTGGCCAAATGTGGTATTAAAATTTAGGCTCAAACAAGGCATGCACTAGGACTCTTGGACAAATGGTGTCAAAAGTTAAACTTTGAAAATAGATGACAATTTTAATCTAAAAAATTTGAAACACTTCTAACAAACATTAGGCATTTGATTCTTGGACATAGACTCGATCAAATAGGTATAAGGTATGAAACAAAAGTCACTTTAGAGATAGTTTATTTTCTCACAAATAATGGTATAAAACTTGGTTCTTTTGAAAAATAAGCTAGACAAAAGTGAACAACATAACTGTGTCAGATAAAGGTTCACAAAGTATACTCGAATTGGTTTGAAAATGTAGGAACAAATTTGAGCTCTATGCAAGAGGGCCTATAAAATGATATCTAAAATGTTTTGGGTAGCGTAATAGTGCTAGACTTCCCAGAAGATGTGACAAAATGCTTGTTTCAAAAACTCTCTAAGGTAAAAATAATTTCTCACAAATTTGATAGCATAACACTACATTTATTTACTCAAAATGTTGTGGTGCATAGACTAAAAGTGTAAGTGTTAAGAATGAAATGGCTTAAGTCTATCAAGTGGTGATAATGATCATGAGTCTTAAATGGCCTTCAACCCAAATTGGAAATTGAACCTAAGTTCCCTCAAGTTTAGTGCAAATGGTGAAACCACTAACACATCAACCCTATGAACTTATAAAGGTGAAATTTCAAATTTAGATTATAAATGAGGGACTTAAACAACTTTTGCAAAGGTCTAGACTCAATTGGGTAACATAACTACACCAAAGTGGATGATATGACTCCAATTTTTTATGAACTTTAAACAAATAAAATTGATGATTTAATGTGGGAAACATAATGCCTCTTTATTAAAAGGAAAATGAGGACCATGTGTTTGGTTTGCATCATTTGTTTACACCAAGTTTTGACTCCAAACAAGACTTTAATCTAGGATAAAACCAAATAATTAATCACTCTTAGATCCTAAATTGACAAAGTTGCTTGGTATTGTTGGAATCTATCCATATATGTCATTTAAGAGGATTTTAAGTGTTCATCCAAAAGTAAATGTGCATTATATAGTAGGGTTTTTACACCCCCTTCTCTCAAATGATAATACTATGACAAGGACCTTGAGGCACACTTTTCACCAACAATACTTCCATGGCAAGTGGGGATTTTTCTAAGATCTATAAGTTTTCAAATGTTCTAGGGGAATTAATTACATAATGACTTTCACATCAAACAATGAAAAATAAAATCATGGATTTTGGGTTCATACCACTTGGCTTGTTGTAAAAAAGTCTAGTCCTTTTTGTAACCACTACATCCTACTATTCACTTAGTGTAGTGCTATGTCCAAAGTGCCACTACATCCCATGTGCAACTCCGATATGTAGCCAAATAAATTCAATGCCAAGAGGTGAAACCCTAGGTCAAAGCTTCCCTAAAGAACTTATGAGAGGTAATGACATCCCCCTCATAAGCCACGCTTACATCAAATAAAAAAAGCATAAAATAGAAAGACTTTAAGGTCATTGTCAAGGTCACCCAATGCTTTTGTGAGTTTTTGGGGAGTGTTTTAGACAATGTTCTTTCTATGCCTTGGACTAGGCAATTTGTAAATAAGGAAAGTGCTTTTGGTTTTAAGGGTTACCTAAAGGGGACAAATGGAAGAGCATACATGTAACATCCTTGTATTTTACAAAAACAAAGTGCTAATTGAAACAATGAAAATAAAATTGATAAGTGTGTTCAATTTTAATCCCAAATGAAAGATTTGGTGGTGTTCATTTGACCCCTTGGTATTAAAATTTTTAACTTTAAAAACTAATGCTAAAAACTTACTTAAGCACCTAAATGTTATATTAAGCACTAAAATTATGTTCCTAGTTCATTTTAAAGCATACAAAAGATTTTTTTAACACATTTCAACAATTTTCCATATTGATCCTGCAAGAAAAATATTAGCAAGTGGTTTAGCTTTGAAGCATTTTTAAAGATGAAACAATTAACTTAGGAAAATGAACTCTCAAGTTGACACAGTCAAGTTGGGATCTGAGTCAGGGTGAGTTGGGTCAAGATGGAGTGAGTTGGGATCCAAGTTGGGATCTGAGTCAGGGTGAGTTGGGATTTGAGTCAGGGTGAGTTGAGATCTGAGTTGGGATCCAAGTTAGGGTGAATTGGGTCAAGCTAGGCTGAGTTGGGTCAAGTCGAGGTGATTTGGGATCTGAGTCAAGACAAGTTGGTATCTGAGTTAAGATCTATGTCAAGGTGAGTTGGGATCTAAGTCAGGGTAAGTTGGGATCTAAGTTGGGGAAAGTTAAGATCCAAGTCAGGGTGAGTTAGGATCTGAGTCAGGGTGAGTTGGGATCAGAGAACAAAATTGTGAGCTCTAAAAACTAAACTTTTTTCTCAAATCTTTACCTTTTTTTCTTCCACACTCCAAGATCCTACATGACAATGGTTAGTATGTTACTTAGGTGATATTTATTCAAATTTTTGGGGTGCAATCCCACCAAGCATGCCATTATGTGAATTAGGAATTTGACTCAAGAGAGGTGATTAGTATTGTGTTAGTCCAAAAATTCAAAAAAATTGATAAAAACACACTAATTAGCATACATATCTAGGCCTAGTTACTAGGGTGAGCTTAATAACAAAAATGAATGAAAATCACAACTAAAAATTAAAGAAAGATAAGAATCTTTCACCTTCCTCAGATGCTCTAAATACTTGTTGTAGTGGCTTGCTCAGCTTGTGCTCATGAAGTCTTCATCAAAGGAGGCTTGGTTATCTCCTCTTTTCCTTATCACCTTGTGGCTTTGGCTTGGCTTGGCTCAATATTTTGAAATCATAACTTTGGCATGTGAGATCTCTTGTAATGAATTTTACATGGTAACTTTGGACAAATTAAGCTTTAAAATGATGTTTATGGCCTATCTATTAATATATTTTCAAGAATGACCAAAAACAACCATGACCATCCATCTCAAGATTGAGATGTGTGGTCATAGATTAATTGAATTATGTAATTAAAATTAACATTTATCCTCATCATAACTTTGGAAGAAGGGACATTAATGAGGCATGGGAGGTAAAAAATGCATGGGAGACCCATAATCATGATATTTGTGGTATTTATGGACTAGGGATGTCTTCCCAAGAAATGAGGTCACCAGATGATGCATATATTTAATATTTATTTCTAAAAACAAGTTTTCAGCAAGTTTTCATGGAATTATTAATTAGGCATGATTAAGCACTTTGTGCACAAATCACTCAAAATTGATCAAAATGTCTTGTTAGTGGTCTAAAATTTGATTGGATTAGAATTAGAAGTTAATGTCAGATGTATTGGATCCATTATCCCATTTAGGATATTATCAACACCAAATAATGAAGGCATGTGTCTCGTGTAATATATTTTTATATAAAAGAGAAATCCAACACCTAGGTGTAAAATTGGCATTTTGACTTGAAATGATCTAATCAAAGTTAGCTAGCCCATAAATTACATTGACCCATTTAATGATACTCTGGCCAAAATTGGTACTTGAATATATAAATTTCAACTCATTTAATGCATTTTAGTGTTTTTAGGCCAAATTTTGCACTTTAGGTGGAAATTGGTCAAAAGCCTAGTTGGAGGTCATTGGTGGCTAGACTTAGGTGTCTATAACTTAAACCTATCACATCTATCATTGAGCAACCCAACCTCTCTTTTAAAACCACTATAAAAGAGGAAACATCTTAACCTATACCTTCCATTGTGAAATCATCCTCCCAAATTTTATAACCCTCTCCCAAGAACATTCCCTCACCTCTACTTAAAGGCTTAATATTTGAAACTAAGGATCAAGAAACTAAGCCCATATATAAACCTTTTTCTAGATTGGTTCAAAATTTGGGTTTCACCTCTCAACCAAACCTAAATAGATCCACTTTTTGGCATCATCTAGGTCTACCTTATCATAACAAACCCAAACCTTTTATCACACTTTCTTCAACCTATAAACCCATTGTACCTCCAACCAACCCTTCTCCTTCCTCAAATCTAGGAGAAACTTCTAACCTTCCTCCACTCAAGACTCCTAAATCATGATCTACCCCTCAAATTAAACCTATCATATCCCAAACCAAGCCCATCAAAAACCTTGGGATACTTCCTACTCACAATATTATTCATGTACCTTTGAAGTTGGGCTTAACCCCTTCTAAACTACCAAAACAAACACTGACCAAACCCATCAAAAGGATCAAACCAATAAAATATCCACCTTGAGCTAGACCCATACCACCTCCTTCCACCTTATATTCTATTTTGGGACCTCATCCATCAACTCTCCTTGTTCCATATTCCTTATCTCACCAACCTCACCCTTTTCCTCACTTACATCTTCTATCAAATCACCAACCTCATCATCCTCATTTATGGATAAACTTTCCTTCATTACTCTCCCACCTATAACCAAGCAAGCACCCTCAACTTCTACATCCTCCACAAAGCTAACACAAACTATACAACCCCAGCCTAAACCATTCACCAAAACTATTCAATCATCTTCCAAATCCCTAGTGAGACCTCCAAAAAGGACTCCCACTCTACCTCCTAAAACCAAAACCTTGACACCCTTAACACCTTTAATTGAATCCTATTCAACCATATTGTAAATGTTGTTTCAAACTTCCTCTATCCAATTACCACCCATAAAACCATTTGACCCTTCTAAGAAATTTGACCACTCACATCTAACACTGTCTTGGTTTAATGACTAATTAATCTATGCCTATCATATAACACCTAGACATGATACATAAAGCTATAAAGCTCTTCAAACCCTTATCCATAACTTGATGGATGAGGATGATCTATTTTTAGATGAATCACCTCTTAGCCCATTATCAACTCAACCCCCAACTCAACCTTTCCAAAACATACCCTCTCCCACACTCTCATCTGAAAGTGAGGAGAAACTAGAAATTCCATCTAGTCCAATGCCTTCTCTTACCTATACTATCCACATGGTTACCCAATCTAGGACCCAACAAAAGGGTAAAGAGAAAGCTAAAGTGTCAATCCCATAGATGTACTTTTCCAACTCTCAACCTACCAGCTAACCTCACATACCCTCACCTTTACCCATACCATCACCAAAACCCAATATATCCATTTTGGGTGTCCCTTCCTCCAACCCATCTAAATCCTTGTAATGCATAGTGTTTAAGCAACTTCAAAAAATCTCAATGAAGATGAGTCTTTATGAACTCATTAACACCTCACCCCATCATCAACAAGCACTCATTGAGACCCTCCAATTCATTAAGGTTCAACCACATGATCCTCAACCTATAGCCACCTTTGTTTTCACTCTTCACCATTCCAACCTCATCACATTTCAGGATTCTAAGATTCCATCTATTCATTCTAAGGATCCTATTCTTTCCTTGTTTATCACCACATACATCAACCAAATTTGCATCAAAATGGTTATGGTTGGTGGAGGATCTAATATCAACATTATCTCCTCACATGCTTATGAAAAATTGCAACTACCCAAGAACATCATGTCTAAAATTGTAGTGGTCTTTCACTCTTTCAGTGACACCATGGCCACTACTTTAGGCATGGTCATCCTTCACATCCATTTAGGACCTTTCACTATTCCTAAATTCTTCTGTGTTGTAGAGGGATAGTTTTAATACAACATTTTACTTGGACACCCTTGGATTCATGTCATAAGTTGTGTCCCTTCCACCTTACATTGATGTGTCAAATTTGAGAATGTAGGTCAAGTCATTACCATCAAAGCTAACCCAAGTCCCTTCACTTGATGCAATATGACCTATCATCCAAATGATGTCCTTATTCCTACCTCATTCACTTCAGTACCCACTAATAACACTTCCACCACTACCCATGATGAATCTTCAATAAGCTCATTCATCCCTTCATCTCAAATTCCCATAGTGGACCCCTTAGAACCCACATTCCAATGTCTCTCAATAGGAGAATACCATCTTTTATCTTTGGACACTTTCCCCTCTACTCAAGATTATGGGAACCTCATCCATGATCCCAACTATGACCCTAACATTGGTGCCATCATTCCTTTTAGGATCCCTAACCATCAAACCAACTTCATCTATGGGGGACTCAATCATCCACTTGTTGCTCCCACCATTACCTCTTCTACCAAACCATTGACCATAGACTTCTTGTACCTTGACAAATAAATAGTTGCCAAACTATATATTCATAGGTGTGTTTGGAAAGGATTCAATCTTGGCCTTTACAAATAGGGACCCCATGATCTACCCATGATCAAAACTCAAAAGTCTCAAGAGTCCTTTGGCCTTGGGTTTGAACCGCCTGAAGAACCTATTTATTCACTGAAACCTATCACCAACATTGAGAATGAAACCCATTCCTCACCAACCCAATCCCCTTATAAGTTTGAGGAGTTTGAGGTCATTCCTCCTAACTTTTTTTTTGATAAACACTATTAGTTTGGGCCCTTTGATCTATCAAATGGATATCTAAACTAAAACCTTCTTCTCATCCATCCTAACATGATCGAATGCAATTATCCTACCATACATACCATTTAACAATAAAATGAATTTGTTCTCACTTACCTTGGTGAAAAAAATTATGCTATCCACAAAGCTCTTCCTCCTATGAAGAAAACCATGTTGAATGAATCTACCATAGATATTAACTTGGGTACTTAGGATAATCCCCATAGAGTCAAAATTAGTTAATCTTTAGATTCTAGGGAGCAAAAAGATTTTCCTTCCTTCACAATGGTAGCATTATATTTGCTTGGTCTTGTAAGGACATGTTAGGAATCAACCCCTCTATTACCCTCCATAACATTGTCACCTATCCTGACGTCAAACCTATACACCAAAAGCTTTAAAATATGCATCCTTGCATTATACTTATTGTAAAAAAGGAGCTACAACATCTCTTATCTATATACTTCATCCAACCCATAGACTATTTTCAATGGGTTTCTAACATTGTCCCTATCGCCAAACCTATAGGGGGACTTTGATTCTACCTTGATGTTCATGACCTTAACCTTGCTTGTCCAAAGGATGACTTTCCTTTGCCTAGCATCAACCAACTTGTTGACCTTACAGCTGGCCATGAAATTCTATCTCTTATGGATAATTTCTTAGGATACAATCAAATCTTGATTTCCCCCAAGGATCAACATAAAACCTATTTCATCACCCCATGGGGAACCTTTTGCTATAGGGTCATGACCTTCAGCTTGAAGAATGTTGGGGTAACCTAAAAGCATGCCATGACTTAAATCTTCCATGATCTCATTCATAAAATTATTGAGGACTATGTGGATGATCTCCTTGGGAAATCTAAACATCACAATGACCACCTAGTTGTTCTCACCATCATATTTTAATGCCTTGTCCATTTTCATGTTAGACTAAATCCCAAGAAATGTATTTTTGGGGTCCTATTTGGAAAACTCCTTGGATTCATTGTCTCTCTTTAAGGAGTCAGAGTAGACCCAACCAAAGTTTGTGCCATCCTTGAGATACCACCTCCAACCCACCTTAAAAAACTTTTTAGCATACAAGGTAAAATACAATCCATCCATCATTTCATCTCTCAATTATCCAATATATGTCAACATTTCCACCATCTACTTAAGAAAGACACTTCTTTTAAGTTTACTAAATACTATCAACATGCCTTTGATTCACTCAAAGAATAGCTTTTTTCTCCACTAGTTGTTACCCCTCCCAAGGAGGATCAACCCTAATACCTCTATATATCTACCATTAACCATTACCTAGGGGAAATGCTTGCACATTGGGATGAAGAAAGAAGATAACAAGCTATCTACTATATCAATTTAACACTTATAGAGTAAGAGACTTGGTACACCCATACTGAGAGGCTTTACCTTGCCCTCATCTTTTTAGCTACCAAACTTCATCACTACCTCCTCAATCATAAAACCTACATCATCACCATCACTAACCCCCTCAAGTATATGCACTCTAAACCATACCAAAACCATCATATGACTAAGTGGCTCATGTTCCTCATTGAGTTTGACCTTGAGTTCCTCTAGCAGAAGTCAATCAAAGGGAAAGTCATTATCAACCAATTGGCTAAAGCTCCTTTACCAAACAATGAACACCTTCCTCTTATATTTCTACATGAGTCTATTGTGACTCTGTCTCTATAATACATCACCTATCAAATGACCCTATTCTTCAATGGATCCAAATGCCAACTTGGTGGGGGTGTCAGAGGTGTTCTTATTCCCCTTGATGGAGAACCCAATCCTCTTTATTTTAAACTTGAATATGAGTATACCAACAACATGACTAAGTATGAAACCCTAGTGATAGGTTTCCAAACCACCTTATCCACGAAATTCAAAACCATTAATGTCTTTAGTGATTCCCAACTTGTCATCAACCAAGTTAATGTTTCCTACCAATGTAGAAATGATGTCCTAAAAAAGTATAAATAATTATTTGGTGTATTATTTGCATCATTTGTCCATTACTCTATCCAATATGTTTCACTATCCACCAACAAGTTTTTGGATACAATGGCTTCCCTTTCTTTTTGAATCCCAACTCAACCTACCACTTTCAAATTATTTGTCACCATTCACCATTTCATCACACCCTCATATATCTAATTTGAACTTCCCACCATTTTTAATGTGGAAGGATCTACCTTAGAAACTTGGTATTAATAAACCTTAAACTACCTCAATATTGATGTAGTTCCTCCTAACCTCTATAGGAATATCTGATGAGCCTTCATCCAAACCACTTCTTGTTATACCATATTAGGAGGAATACTCTACAAACATGGTTTTGATGACCTTCTTCTTCATTATCTTCATGGTCATGAAGCCTCTCATACTATCAAATAAACTCATGAGAAAATCTATGGAAGATACTTTGGTGGCCTAGTTGTCACTAAATGTATCCTTCACCTTGGATATTATTGGCCCACCCTTAATCAAGACTACTGTGACTAGGTAAAAAAGTGTGTTAAATTTTAACAACATGCTAATTTTCATCATGAAATTTCACATGGCCTTCAAACATCCAAAGACATTTGGCCTTTCTCATAATGAGGATTGGACTTCATTAGAGAAATCTACCCTCATTCTTCATAACATCACCACTCTATAATCACCATTATTGAATACTTCACTAAGTGGGTAGAGGTTATTCCTCTTAAAAGATGAAAAGATCATTGACTTCATCAACCACCATATCATCTATAATTTTGATTTTCCCCTTAAGATCATCACTGATAATGGAAAATCTTTTAAGAATAAGCAAGTTCAAGGTCTTTGTGATGCATTTGGCATCAAACTTAGATTTTCTTCACCTTACCATCCAAAAGTAAATGGACAAGCTGAGGCTTCTAACAAAATTCTAAATAAAATGATAACTAAGGTCATCAACGCTTTAGGCCAAGATTGGCACTGGCATATCTCCTTCACTTTATGGGCCTATCACACCAACATTCAAACCTTTATAGGTGTTACCCCTTTCTCCATTATATTTATAGTAGAGCCAGTCTTGCCTCTTGACGTACAAATTCCCTCTCTTGGAATATTGTTGTAATACATTATTTTTGAAAGTGACTATCATCAAGAATGTTTAGCCCAACTGGAGCTACTTGATGAACATCACACTTTATCCCTTAACCACCTTCATGTCTACCAAGAGCACATTACACGTGCCTATAATAAAAATATGAGAGAGTAAGAATTTAAAATCAGAGATCTCATCCTCAAAGAAAACCAAAATGTCACTAACATGGAAAACATCAAAAGAGGAAATTTTGCCTTTAATTGGTTTTGAACCTACATCATCATCCATAAGTATGGATTAGGAGCTTATCATTTATCCTCCCTAGAAGGAAAACTAGAACTTGAGCCCCTTAATGCTACGTATCTATGCCCTTTATACTATTAAAAAAAATATTGAACTCACCTTCTTGTCTAACTTAAGCTCATCCCTTGATTCATGAGATTTTATACCCTCACATTCCTTTTTTCCTCTACTTTTGAGGACAACTTGATTGAAATAGAACCATGTGATTATCCATCACAACTATTACCTAATCCTAGATATGGGTACCCTAGATCTACCCATAGCATGGTTCTCATGGACACTTTTTATCTTTTAATGAGATGAAATCTCATGGTATTTTGTCACCAAAAACCCATTCCTTTCCACCCTCCACTACCTTCTTTTGCTAAAATTTTGCCCTCATAAAGGTACATGTTTAAGCCTTATTAGACTTGTCCGTGTTTAAAACTAGAATTCAAACTATTTGGGATACCAAAATATATAATTTGGGTCATAAAATTTCTATCATTCTACAAACTACTCCCTTTAAGGATAGCTACCCCATTTCTTTAACGTTGCTTAAAAGATAGATTATTCCCTTAAAGGATGGCTATTAAAAAAATTAAAAACTTAGACCAGTCCCTCAAAGGATGGATAAGTCAAATATATATTAAAATCAATTCCTTGAATATTCTTGCATCAATTAGATTCACAAATTTCTCAAAAGAAAGTAAAGAAAAAGAACAAACAGACCCTTTCTCAAAAACAAAATAAACATCCCAAGAAATTTGCAATCAGCTTTCCCTTTAGTAGACTTCTAGCATTGATCAGTCTACACCAAGCATAAGACATGGACTTGTCTAAATATATTTCTTAGGTCACCTATATAAGGGTCAAGCTTTCCCACACATAAGGTTATCTTCCCTATTCACCCATTTACCATTCACTTACCACTTGTTCCCCTTCTTCCATTCTCTATGAATCAAGGGATTTTGAGGTTACTAGACACAATGTGATCAAGATGTAATTTTATCAACCAAACTATGCTTATGCGAAGCATTCAAAAGGATAAGGCTCACTAATCCTCATATAACTTTGGTGATGTTTTTGGTCTTTACCAATGAAAAGGCATCATGCTTCTTTTTCTTTCCTTTATATTGTTGACTATTGGAAACATGCATCTTCTAATTCTCCCACATTTCACCTTTTCATAACCACACCCCCAAATGAAAAAAAGACTCTATCTTGGAGATTATTACTCTCCACCCTCTATCTACCCACTTTATTTAATTAAAACCAACACTACCTTCAACAAAACCTAGACCATGTGGTATGTTGAATTAGGGAAACTCATTTGAAAACCACCTCAACCTATTTGGGAAATTTCCTTCTTTAGGGTTTTTGGAGATTACTCTTCTCCTTCTTCCTTCCTATTTTAACAATCATCCTATCAAATCTAGAACTACATATGGCCTAAATTTTTTGTTGGATCCTATGTCCATGGAACTATGTAGGCAACATCCACTTGCCTAGTGCATTTAGATTCAACTCAGTCACCCTCTTTCTAACATACCTTCCACCCAACCATTGACCATTATATTTTTACCCACCTTTTACCATCTACCATTTGGAGATATCATTTCTCCATCCTTTTTCAACCTTTTGGGAGACATCATTTCTCCATCTTTCCCACTTAGGAGAACTACATTTGGCCTAAAGTTTTTTGTTGGATACTATGTCCATGGAACTACATAGGAAGCATTAATTTGCCTAGTACATCTAATGGCAACTTGACCAACCCTTTCTTTTCAACCATAAACCATTGAAAATTATCCTTAAACCATTACACCATTTCCATCTTGATGTTGCCTATTTTAACCTAAACCTTTCACATCTTTTTGTGATGACCTTGCCATGGTCTTTTTGACTACGTCGATCAACTTTGCCATGTTGGACATTCAAACATTTGAGATTTTTTTACTTAGTACATGATCAAAATATTGGAGTCCTCCATAAGATCACTTTAAATTTTAGATACCCACATATGGGATCATTTTTGAATCTAGATATCCCCATAGACACCAATTCATTTTTCTTAGAAGGATAAAAAGTGTACCCAAACATCACAATATGGTCACATGGTCCATTGGTCACCTATATTCTTAGTGCTAACCTTATTTTTATCAATATTGACATCCTTAGTCTTTTCATGATCTTGGCTATCACATCTTGTGTGTATGTTGGCATTATAAATGCCCAACTTTGAACCACCCTTTAGTCACCCACCTTTGTGACTAACCATAAACCATTCATCAAACCCTTACCTAATTCATATTTTCCTCATCATCTCATAGTTTGATGGGGAACTCCTCCCATACTTGGGGTAAATTGACCTTCAACCAACCTTCAACTGCATGATATATTTTTGTTTTTCAGCTTGTAGATACAAGCCACATAACAAAAAGGGGCAAACTATAGACACTAGAAAACCACACACTTGGTTCTAGTTGTCAAAGTGCCTTGATCATCCCTTTTACACTTAAAGTGTTAAAATGACCTATTTTTATATAACCCATTCATCTAAATTATCCAAACTCACCTTCAGTCCAAGTTAGCTAAACTTAGCCAACTCAACTCACTTTTTCTAGCTAACACCCTTTTACAACCTTTTGACCCTCTTCAAACCTACTCCTACTTAGCACCTCAACCGATGATGATTAAAGGTAACCATTGATGGTTATCCTAACTATCTATGATTAGGTCCCCAAGATAGTAGCACATCACCAACTATTCTTGAGGTAATCATGCACAAATTTAATAGTTTATACCTGATCTATCTTCTAACACATCACAGACACCTCATAATTTTACAATCTTATCTTCTTACTCCACATTTTTCTTATAAAAGGAAGTGAAGGTTTTGTAGCTTATAGATACCAACCCAAACCTCATGAAGGTTTGTCCAATAACCACCAACCCAAACCTCTAGTAAATTTATTCTATCTCTCCTTTACATATCATTATTCTACCAAAATCATTTCAAATTAGGTAAGCATTGGATTGAATTCATTTATCTTTCTTCATTCTACTTGGATATTCCTATCTAAATCTTACTCTTTAAATCATTCATATCTAACCTCTGATCTCATCTAAGAGCACTCATCTCTTCACCTTATCATTCTTATATATTGAATAGATCTTCTACATTAGATTGAGTATTATATCACCATTCTACCCATAGACATTTCTAACTTTCCCAATACTATTAGGTAACTATTGATAGTTTCTAAGAACCACTAATGGTTTCCTAACCAGTGACAGTTGCCTATAAACATTGATGGTTAGCCCTCTGACCTAAGACCCTCATCTCCCTACCATTTAACCAAACCCTTGACTAGACCCTATTTTCCCTTTTTCTATACTAGGGCCAAACCAAAATAGACCAAAATAAAATAGAACATTCATTTATTTAATTAGCATGTCTTTTATTAGTTTATTAGATCTTTAGCTTACATTAGCAAAGTATTCATCTTTTTTACTTTTATGTACTCTTTCTCTCATTCATATACTTTTATCATTAACTTTTTTTATGGGTGTGGATTGATAGCCTCCATAGATAGCTCATACTTTCTTAGATCTATCACCTACTAGGCAATCCACCCTTCCTCTTTTTCTAATAAACAAGCTTACTTTGAGTGTTGTCTTATATAGCTCATCTTCCCCTAGCCAAAGAAGATTTTTACACTTCATCTAGTTCATGCATGCATTTATAATAGGTTTTTTTTACTATATCGGTTTTACCCTTTTTCATAGCTTTTATCTCTTTATTTCTTCTTAGTCATAAAAGTGAAAATTCTAGCTTAAACAAAGTGCTTAAAGAGAGAGAAGGTGAGATGAATGATGTTTTTTGAAATCAATGACAAAATTAAAAAAATTTAGAGAGTTTTTAATGATGTTATGGTGATTTCATGGAGGTGTCCTAGTGAGTGGATGAAGTACCTTGATAGTCTAAGTGACAATGACAAAGTGTGCAATGTGCCTATTCTAGTATGCTTGAAGTTGGCTTGGTTGATCTTATATTTTGGCATGGTTATAGATTATTATGGATGATTATAAAGTATTGATCATGCGAAATGGGTATTATTAGTGTTTTAAGATGATTGGAGAGCTTCTATGCATGATTTTAATTCAATTGGTTCATCATTATTCTCATCTAGACATTTTGGGCCCAATGGTATAAAATCTAAGTAGGTAATTTGATGATGTCATTATTTCCACATGTGGATGAGTTATGGGGAGTTGATCATATGGTTATGATCACATTAATCCATATTTTATATGCATAAAGTCTTAATTCATGCACTTAAGCATGACAAAATATATGTAAGTGCAAAGTTGGGCTTCGAGGCATTTTGACAATGTTTTCCCATAACCAAATTTGTAATGTGGATTGAAGAGTCGAGTAAGCATTTTTATGTAGTCGTATATTACACATGTGGATGTTTTCAGATAAGTTGATCTTATGAAATTGTTTAGTTTTGTGCCTAGTTTATTTTCACTAACTTCTTGGTCAAGCACTAAATCATGACAAAATATATGCATGTTCAAAGTAGGCCTCCTAGACAAGTTTTTGACAAAGTTAGCTTTGTATAAAAAAAATCTAAGTGAGAATTTTAATGTCATTATTTATCACACATGTGAGGTTTCTAGGAGAATATTGTCACATGGTTGGATTATCCTCTATGATGAGATCCTATATTCAAAGTTTTAGAAAATTCACTTGAGAAAAAAAAAGATATGGAGGTGCAAAGTTGACCTTCTAGGTAGATAGCAATGGTCCCCATACTTAGTCATTTTTACACGATGTTAAAGATCAGGACTAGTTAGAGATCCGATGGTGCATGGGATTTAAAAAATATAGATCTAAGGTTTGTAACAAGTCAAATAGGTTAAAGTGTTTGATGCTTAAAATAGGTAAAGATTTATCTCCATATAAAAGGATCAATGGAGTGTGTTTATTCCAAGATGTCAGGATGCTACAAGATGGTGCCAAGTATTCATTATTTAACATGGAGTAAAGATAAAGATCAAGATTTTCCAAGGATAAATGATGAGAAGGTAATATTATAAATATATATCAATGGTATGTATTAAATTAAATTTTTCAAAGTAGTATTTGTTTATCATTATTAAAGACTAAGCTACGTATAAAAGATCAGTGGTGCACGTTGAGTCAAAGTTATCAGATTGCATGAGATGACGTCAACTATTCAAAGTTTAACATTTTGGAATTGGTACACTCTAAATTAAAGGTTAGATAATATCAATGGTACATTATCAATATGAAGAAATGATGACATGATATGTGATCATAGTTTCTGAGGTTTAACTGTGACCGTTTGTATTTGAATATTTGAATTTAGCAAAGGAAAAATTAGTGCTCTATATTTTAGCCATATCTTTTTATCTATTCAAAATTTGCTCATGATGTAAAAAGTGAACTTGAATAGGAATTTATATTTAATTTGTAAATATAAATTTATAAATATTAAAGTGTGTACAATCAAATATATTGAGGTTTAAATTTGACTATGTGTTCATGCGTATTTTGTAAGTAACCTGAGAAAGATGTTTGATCTTGTATTATTATTATTTTTATGTCTCATTATGAATTTTATATTTTACAATGTTTTATACTCCTTGAGGATGATGTGTGTTCATTTTTAAGGCTTGATAAATCATATGAAATATGAACAAAGGTTTACAAATTGACTATGTATTCATCCATGGTGACTGTGTGCACATAATGTTGCTTGAGTGATTTATGCTTAAACAAAAGGGTAATATGATGATTTTTGGAACTTAAGGAGTACCTATATATCATTTATAATGGGTCCATTCATTTTTGAAGTGTTCGTATTTTTTATTTTTCTCAAATAAGTGTCAAAGAGATGAATGTCGAGTTGATGAAAAGAGCAAATTGTTAACTATGTATATGACATGTAGGTTATATTTATGATGTAAAAATATTGTTATTGTAGTTTTATGATATTAAAAGAGTTATAAGTGTGCATATGAGGACATTTTTAGTTAAGGAGAGACATTGTGGCATGCCTATGTAAGAGACCTATATGAGATAGAGAGAGAGTTTGTGAAGGGATTAGATAATTAGAGATACATAATAATGTTTTGAAGACATTATTTATAAGGTGGAGGTGTTCACATAAAAGGAGGGTATAAAGGACTTTATCTTCCTTAGGGTTAGTTTATCCTTGTGAAATAGGTGTTTCACTAAAGGCCTTTGGTCAGGAGTATATGATCAAGGTTTGTTGGTCTAAAGGAGTTGTTCAGTCTCTTATTTGTAATTTATTATAGGGAAAGTAGGCCATGTGTTGTAGGTTTGATAGTGGGTTTTATTCCCCATGAGGGTTTCACATAGGAACTATGTGTTATATATTTGATCTTGTGTATGCATTGAATGAATGATCTCTCTTATTAATATTTCTTGATCAAGTTGATATATGTTGTTTGTCTAATAGTTTGAAAGGACTGGAATTGAAATTCAAATATATAGGCTCACTAATTCACCCCCTCTCTTAATTATTATACATATAACATAATTTTAATGAATATTGATTGGATGAAACACAAGATATACAAAATTCTAGTCTCGAACATTAGCTTGGGGTTATACAATCCAATGAGTACCTGAGAACTCCAAAATAGTCTAATTTTAATCTCTAATAAATCCAATCATAGTAAAGAATAAGATAAAGTATATCTAACCTTAATACACCTTATATAATATATAAGTTATATAATTATGAGAGATACACATAGAAATTTGTTCATTAGTGTGATGGTTTTAAGTGAATCTTTTTAATTGGGTAGACTCTGAGCTTTAATAACATTACCCTCATCATTTGAAAACCCTATACCACATTTTAAGCACATAAGACACTTGAATTCAACTCAAAATACCTCTTTGGACTTGTATTCTAGATTTTTAAAAATAGAGCCTTCAAACACTTGCATGAGACAACCCTTCAACATAAGAGATAGTAATAAGAAAACATTATATTTAGAACAAATAATAGTATAAAATTGATCACCTACCAAAACTCCCCATATACACTCTAAATTAAGAAATCATTCATGGATTTCAATTTAAAAAAGACTCACACACAAATATAGTTGTAGGTGTTCATTAAGAAAAGATGAAATTAAGAGATTTAGGTCTGAGTTCATTGGGAATTGGGATCTTGTATTAGTGTATATATATTGTTCATTGTCAATTTATACCTAATTAGATAAGGAATACAATGTTATCACATAGAGTTTTGTTATAGACCCTTGATAAGGTATAAATAGGCCTATAAGACTATTTTTATGATAAAATGTCATTTGAATATAACATTGAATTTCTTTATTATCAAAGAAGTCTGAATAACATCGGGAAGAACCTCATGGTATTATTTTCAAAAAGTGAAAATTGTGCATTAGTTGTGTTAGGAGTGACAAAGGGTTTTTTTTAAAAATTAAGTGTTGTCACTTGGATGTGCACCCTTTGAGGATATTTTTTTATCTCTCCTCATCCAAGTGGTATAATGGACACATCTCTCTAGTTGTGGGTGCCAATTTGTTGAGATGAATCTCTAGAAGGCCTAATTCTTTTGATGCATTCTTTGAAGTAATTTACTAATTATGAACTTTGGGATGAAAATGGGATAATAAAAAATAAAAAACTACAAGGTGATGCACCAATATGAAGTCTCTCCTATTGACTAAATTTATACTACTTGAAGCTAAACAAGATTTCCTTCACTCAAAGCTCACAACTCAAGCTAAAATGTCACATCAATATTTCATAAGCTAGGTTCAATAGGTACTTGAATTTTTAAGAGGGTAATGGATGATTAATTTTGGGAAAAAAATAATAAACCACTTATATAAAACCTATACACTAAAAATAAAACACTATCAAAGACCTATAACAACCACTCTTCAGCACATTGGAGAAGAATCAAGAGTAACATGCTAGAAAAGAATAACTTATACTAGATAAGACCAAAAATATTGTAATAAATACTCGATATTATAGTATGTGATTGGAAAAATAAATTTTATGTTTATTAAATATTCCTTAAATTACAAATTTGGCCATATTTTTCCCATTAACCAATGGAGGCTGCTCAAAAGAGCTAAAAGAATACATATTTATAGCTTTTGAGAGAGAGGAAAAGAAAAAGAAGTATATATGTCACTTGTACATGTGTCAAATTGAGAAATTTTTTTAAAAGTTAATGTATAAGAGATATGAAACTATCCATTGAATGTTAGGAAGTCCAATTATCCATATAATCCATGCAAATTGTGCAAAGTGGCATATAAGTCTCAATCCTGGTACATAAAACTACCTTCATAATTTGTATCTATTTTAACATACCACCAATAAATAGGGATAATTATAATGATTGGGATAATTTTTAAGGCCGTAAATAATATGATTACATTCATTGGTTCTGATCTTACTCATTTGGAAACTTTTGGAAAGAAGTAATCATTGTCTACAATCTTAAAAAATCCCTTTTCTACTACCCTTCACATTTGTATCCAAAAATAACTTTAGTTTCAATTTAAAATAAATGTAATGGAGTTAAAGACACCTATAAATATTATCGATGGCCTTATACCCCTAAAATTCACCTTAAAAGGACATATAATTAAGGTTTCCACACTTTTCACCCTTGTGTTCACCATGCCAGTTTTGACTAGTTGAAAGGAGAACCCTAGTTAAGACACTTATATTGTTTTCCATAGAATAAAATAACCATATGGAGTTATAATAGGTGTTTATCTTCCCTTAAAACTTTATTTCATCTCCTCAAACCTTATATAACCTATAAAACATATAAAATGGTGATAAAAATAATTTTTTTCATGTTATATATATAGTTACCTATATCTCCTTTACATGTGTGAGATATTGAGTGTGTCCTATCCATAATCAAATATGTTTCATTTCCAAAATATTCCATTAAGGTGGCTCTCTAATCTCATTTTCCTCATCGGGTCATAACCAGGGTTTTAGTAGGGTTTTAGGTAGTTCTAGGTTTTAATCTTTGTTCATAAAACTTCAACTTTAAACTCACCTAAAAATTTAAAAAAAAATATGCCAAGGGAAATTACTAATTTACCTTAATCCCTATGTTTCCCATGCATATCCTTAGAAAAGATATGAGTGCTTGGGAACACCCATTGAGCTTATTTTCCTCTCATTTTGCATGCTTGGAATGTGTCAAGGCTATACATTTCTCTCCTATAGGTATATTTGCACTAAAAAATCTCAAAAATGTCCATTTACACCTTATAATAATTTTTAAATCAACCATATATCTTTCCAAGATTTAGACATAGAGTCAAACCTCAAAATGGTTTTAGGTCTCTTGAAGGCTTAGTGGGTATATCATACCCTCTACAAGTTTGGCTCACTTAGGATGATATAACATGATTATGATTTATTATTACATAGTTTAAAACTTCATTCATACTTAAAAATCCATAACATAACCTCTCCAACACTCCTTTCATTACTTTCCCTCTCTTTTGCCAACTTGGCTTGGTGGAACCCTGCCAAATTAGACTGTATGCATGCATAATCATGTCACTTTTAGGGGTTGGAGCCTAATTGAGTGTTAATAATCATAATTAGACATTAATACACATAAAAAAATGTTCCTTAAATATCCCAATGCCTCATATTAGGTCATTCACTCATTTTTCCATCTTTTGTTTGGTAGACCAAGGTTTTGATTTTCATGAGTGGTTGATCTCTGAGATAAAATAGCAAGATATATCCCTTATACCCTTCAAAAAAATAGATTTTTTGGAGTTTTGGGCTAAAACCCCTATTTTCTTGCATTTTTATCCAAATCTACCTATGGATGACCTCACCTCACCAATTCCATGCTAATATTATATTTATACATTATCCTAAACATAAATTTTTTCTCATTAATCTTTTAAACCATCCAAAACCTTTCTCTTCAGTGGATTCTTTATGCTTACCCATTGAAACAAGGGTTTCCTAGCTTGCTTATATGAACTGTAGTCCATTTGCCAAGTGGGGAAGGCATTTGATCACCTTATTAATTTATTGGGAATGTTATGTAATATATTATATAATAATTAAATATGATATATTCATTGTAACCCTTCTTCCCTCTCTAGTTAGTTCATGTTCCATTTTAGCCTTTGCTTGCTTAGACTCTGTTGTAGGTCAAAATAGGGGTTTGAGACCCTATGTGAACTTGATTTCTTCCTTGAAATGGTTTAATGAAATAAATTACATGTTCATATAGTAATTTTTCATTTTAATTTCCTTTAATGAACTTCATTTACCATGTTAGTGCACACTAAACCACCTAAAATGGGTTCCTACCTATAGGTGATTTGAGGTCCCTTGCTTGTAGCTTACTTTTAGTGGTTCAGTTTAGTTTTGATATTAGAGGATCCTTATATACTCCTATTGAGATAAAAAAAAATTATCTTTCACTTATAGTCACATTAATTCCCCTAGAACATTATAAAAACATCAAAATAAATCACTATCTACTTTGTCTCAGTTGACTTAGACATTTTTCCCCTTATGAGCCTACTTCTAGTCACCATGAGATCATTTAAATCATGTGTTAGATGAATATAATATTAATTTTAGGTTTGGAGGGTCAAATATCACTTTTAGTCAACTTTATTGGTGAATAACTCCACTTAGACACCTTTCCTACAACCCCATCCTTGTGCTGAGCTGTAGGTGTTGATTTTACTTTGTTTGCTTAACCTGTAGGTGGGGATGGCTATGAGAAAACTTGTATATGGTATGTGTGAATCATCCTTAAACATCTAGAGGTCACAATATTTTTATTTGACTTATTTCATTCCTTTAAATTCCCTTCAAAACACCATCAATCATCAAAACTCACTAACTTATTTGGCTATAGGTAAGCATTTTGCCTTATGTACAGATAGGGTATGAGTATGGAAAGTCAAACATAAAATACCATATTATCCTATGGTTTTCAGTCCATATATACCACTTGAACCATTTAGAGTCATTCATATATGTAACATAGGCCTAATTGACAACTTTGATGAAGAAAAGCCACTTTTTGATCTCAGACTTGTAAAGAACACTAAATGAGTTCAGTGCTTTCATGGGCACCTTTGAACCTTTAAATGACTGCCTTCCATTGATCCTTTTTCTCTAAATCCTAGTATATTTCTTTTTTATACCAAAAGTTGTATTAAAACCCACTTATATTCCTTTATAATCTTACCAAACATGTTATTTGTCATCTTGAAAAAACTCCTAGGCCTTTGTTTGGTGTTTACTAGGCAGACAATACCAAAGTCTCAGTCATCACTCTTGGAGGTGTTTTCAATTACAACTAGCCAGATACACATTGTATGAGTCTATTATGGACCATTTTATCATGCAAGGGTTCCAAGTGAGGTCCTACCTCACTTCCACATTTAAATGACTATCTCAAACCCTTATTTAAGCAACATGTAGGTGGAGGTCTGGTACACCCCAATGATCTATAGTATGAACAACATGGAGACCTCTCATAAAATTGAATTTTGATGCTTCTATCTGACCTCCTAATGCATTAATAGAAAAACTAAGAGGTTTAAATTGACATTCACCTTTCCATACACCATTATGACATCAACAAGGGTCTTGTAGATGTAAATTCTAAGTTATAAGGTAGTGAGAATGAAATTGAGCATTGATATGTTTTTTCAAAGGCATCCTAACACCTCAAATGGATAACATCCATCAATAAAACTTTGAAAAAAACTTCAAAACACCTTCCTTTATATGGAAATCACCTGTATGTTCTTGGAATTCAACAAACAAAGGCATTTCATGACTGAGATAGCTTAGGACATGAGCACATGGTCAATTTTATGCCTCCTTTAACATAAAAATGGAACCTCACTCAAACTCCAAAGCCTTTAAAATCTAAAACACCTCCATTACCAGTTCATATACAGGGTGAACAAGCTTGTGCATGGAATTCAATTGAAACTAAGCATGAAGTTAGAAAATGAAGAAAATTAAGATTGTAAGCTACCTAAGGAATTCCATGGTATGATAAAAACATAGAAGGAAGTAGTGATGTGAATCAGGGACTTATGAGAAACTCTTTCCCTGTTGTACGAAACCTCTACAAGGGAAAAATCTTAGCAAGCAAGAGACATTTCAACTGGAACTACACCTGGTGGTACCTTCTTACATGATAGACCAATTTTACTCATCTAAACATCATAAATCATAAAAAAAGAAAGGATACCATATGATAAGTAATCCACATCATTTGGAGCCAACACCAACAACCAGTTCATACTGATTTGGTAGAAATGTAGCAAAACTATGAGGGTTTACCTAATAGCTACCAAATTTACACAGTTAACTTGTTAGTATTTTTTAATATAGAAAATTTGACAAATATTAAAAATAAATATATTCAAATTAAGATATTGGAGGTAAAACAACCTCCCAAAATATTTTTGTCTAAAACTGCCTATGCTTCCCATACTAAGTAAAACCCTGAGGGTCACTCCAGTCTGCCAAGAAGAATAAGAAATGTGTAAAATGGTTTTGGCTTCAATATGACTATTTATTTTCAAAAAAATAATGTATATTAATTTTATAAATATTAATATACCCCCCATGATCATCCCCACATGGCACACTTCCCAAAAATCCATACAAGTTCCATTTTCCTCTTTTTTAGTTGATTTTTGCAATTTCAGTTGAACAACCTAAAAAATTTAGAGGTAACTAACATCCATAACACCAAAATGACTTATTGGAATTTTTTAATGAATTTGGGACACCTATTCACCTTGGGAACCATGCCAAATGCATTAATGACCCCCAAAATCTCATAAAATGACCCCTAATGGACAACATGACTAATGCAACTAAGACTAAAACTAATGTGACCTTAAATGACATAATGTAACAATTATAATCCTATAAAAACATATTAGGACACCTTCAAATGTTTAAAATAAAATAAAATTGCATAGGGGTGCCCAAATTTGACCAAAAAGTCAAATTTGGTCAAGAAAATGGTGACTCATAGGGGTAGTATGCCTATTATACTAAGGACTAGTAGTCTTATCCTACTAAGGTAAAATGGAGTCAATGGATTATTGAAGACAAATATGAAGTAATTTTCCATAAAAAACACAAAAAGAACACACCACACCAACAAAGCAAGACATAAAATAAAACTCACACATGTGCATAAGCACTTAGGGAACACAAGGAAAGTAAGAAACTATGTACAAGGGGAAAGAAGAACCTTAATAACCATTTTTGAGATATATCCCATTGACTAGGATATGAATATCCTCTCCATCCAACCTTGAAAGTTGGAAAGCATTGTGTTGCTTGCATTGTGTGATCACATATGGGCCACTCCACAAAGCATCAAACTTTGTGTGTCTTCCAAGTTTAACCCTATCTTCATCCCACTTTAGAACAATGTCTCCCTCCTTAAAAATTCTTGGCATGGAATTATTGTCAAATTATATCTTGGTTTATTCTTGGTGAGTTCTTATAGTTAGCATAACTTGATCTCTTATCTCTTTAAGCTCCATCAACACACATTACTTGACTTCCATGCTTTCATTCTCCATAAATTATAGCTAATAGGTGATGTCCAAAGATTGTAACTCAATTGAAATAGGTAATCTATATTATCTCCCATAAACAAGTGGGTATGGTGAGTTTTCAATTTCTCTCTTTGGGGTAATCCTATCAACCCAACAGGATGTCTTTAAATTGGAATGCCAAGTCTTTTGGTTTTCCTCCATTATCATCTTTATGATCCTAATTATATTCTTATTTATGGATTAAGTTAGTCCATTCCCTTGGAGATAATAGTTGGAGGAGGTGATAAGATAGATGTCATGCTTTAAATCCCATTCACTTGTCCTAGTTTCAAGAAAAGGCAATGCATAATCTAAAATTATTGTTGAAAGAGCCTCAAACCTTGTTACTATACCTTTATAGAAGTCTAAAACTGAGTTTTCATTTACCTCCTTGACAGCTATATCCTCCGCCCATCTTATAAAGTAATCTATAGTAGTCAACAGCCACTTGTGACCAGCACTAAAAGGTGGATTGATTAGGCCTATGAAATCCAAACCCCATTACGTGAAGGGTTACCCAACTTAGAATGGATGAAGCTACAAGGTAGAAATTTTTTGTTTTCCATCAAAAAGAGCATAATTTTGACATTTTCTTACCCAATCATGGGTGTCCTTGAACACTCTAGGCCAAAATTATCCATCCCTCATAATCCTAGCAGCTATGGTTCTTAGAGCAAAGTGACCACCAGCTAGTCCATCATGAAACTCAAACAACATGTTGTTAATATGATCTAAGTCAATACACCTCAATAACACACCTAAAAATTCCTTCTTAAATAAAAGTCCATCAATAAGTACATAAGGAATGTATTGCAATCTAAAGTACCTTCTTTTAGCTCTATCAAGACCATGTGGACACTCACCAGTTTGAAGGAAATGAATCATATCTTGTGTCCAAATACTCATGGGTGAATTTTTAGCTATCATAGGGTCATCACTAAGTAATAAAACAACCTCATTTTTTTCCTTCAAGTCTGAAGTAAGATTCTCACATAACCCTTTTCCTTTCACTAGCTTGGTTGTTTTGATTTCCACATCATATTCCATCACTTTTGTGATCCAACCTACCCTCTTCTCATTAAATTCCTAGCTCAAGATAAATTCCTTGAAACTAGGATGAGATAAAAATATGTTAATTTTTTTATTAGATAACATATGCCTAGGTTTATTTAGGCTCCTAATAACTGAATGTACTTGATTTTCAACATAAGTGTATCTTACCTCATATCCTTCTAAACCTTGACTAAAGAAGGCAATAGGCTGCTCTAAATTTTCATCATTTTATTGAGTAAACATGGAAAATATTACCTCTTCATTTCCAAATGTATACAAATTTAAATCCTTGGAAAAATTAGGACTTTCTAGAGTAGTAGCTTGAGCAATGACTTGTTTTATCTCTTCAAAACTTTCCTTCATTCTTCTAGTCCAAGTGAATGTTTCATCCTTTCTCAACATAGAGGCTAGAGTATTGACAAGATTATAAAAATTAGGGATGAATATCCTTATGAAATTAATTTTTCCAAAGAAACTTTGCAGACCATTTTTGTGTTTGGGCAAAGATAATGATAAGATGGCACTCACCCTTTTAGGGTAAATGGATAAGCCCTTCTTGGAGACAATGTGTCCCAAGAGCTTGCCTTCATGGATATAAAACACATATTTATTTAAGTTGAGAGAGATTCAAAACTCTCTACACCTCTAAAAAATATACCTTAGGTTATTCAAGTGATCCTTTGCATCCCTAGAGAAAACTATTACATCATCAAGATATACCAGCATAATGTCATTTATTAGTCCTTAAAAAGCCATATCTATTACACATTTAAATGTAGCTCCAGTATTATATAATAAAAAATTCATCTTCCTATAGGAATATGTACCCCATTAAGTATTAAATTATATCTTATATTGGTTACTCTCTTTCACTAAAATTTGATTATATCTAGAATACCCATCAAGGAGAGAAAACCTCTCACTACCTGCCACAACTTGTAGAATTTGTTCCATGTAAACAAGGGGATAATTATCTCTCAAGGAGACTATATTCAAGTCCCTAAAATCAACACAAAACTTGATCTCCCCATTATTATTTATAATAGTAACTAAGTTGGCCAACCAAGATGAATGCTTGATAGGAAAGATGATTCTAGACTCAATCAACTTAGTGAGCTCTTTCTTCATGAGAGGTTCAATCTTAGGATTGATTGGCCTTTGTTTTTTCTTAATAGGTTTTGCACTCTCATATATATCTATGGTGTGTTTGGCTAGGGTTGGATCAAAACCCTTCAAATCACTATACTCCCATATAAAGACATCAAAAAACTCCTTAAATAACTCAATGAAAGCATGTTTCTCTTGACTAGTACATACTTTTCCAAGTGCAAGTAACTTATCCTAAAATATTTATACCTTATCATAGTTATATTTCTTGGTATACATGCTTACCTTCTCTTTATTTATCTGGTCATCCTCATTAAATATTCTCTCAAGAGTAACTAGGCCTTTAGGAAGCTTATTAGATTTCAATTGGATAATCTACCCTCCATATTGCTGTTGTATTTTGGACTGATTCTTGGTTGAAAACTCAACCTTTTATTATAGAAAAAGTTATATTTTTTATCACTATCAAACATTTCTAATTAGTGACATTATCTGGTATGGAGGGACTTATAATCACCTTGAGATGTGGCTAATTCCTATCCTCTTTTATCCCTTTTGGAACATTAAACTAATTTGTAATTACTGCCAACATATCAACATTCTTGTTGTCCTCTCTTGAAATATATGTGATGTTGAAATCTTGGAAACCTTCCACAAGATCCCACACTCTATGCTTATAATACTTAAGTAAAGTGTTCTTGGTCAAATTCTTCCCTCTCACTTGATTCATAACTAAATCACTATCACCAAACACTTACAATTCCTTGACACCTCTTCTCCTAGCCCATTCAAGGCCATGAATGAGGGCCTCATATTATGAAACATTAAAAGTTCATGAGAATTTAAATCTAAAATTTGAATTGTACCTTTCTTTAAAAAGGTGAAACCAACATTGCTCCACCACATACCCCAATCTTGATCCTTGACCCATCAAAGAAAAGATTTCATAAACCATCTATATCTTCACTTGGCCTCATTAAATTTATAATGGAGTCCTCTTCATGTATACAATACAGCCCAAGACAAAATTAGTCCATTAATTTTTAAGTATCATGCTCATAATGTTCATCTACCCATTTATTTGGGTATAAATTAGAAACTCCTTCAACGGAAGATGTTGGACAATGGTCAATGTGGAGTTCCTCTTCATCAATGATGACATAGTTGACATTTACCACTTTAGGTGTGTAAGTCTCCAAATGACTATGATGAATAGGTTCTGATTCAATCTTCATCTCAGTACCATAATTTATCCTAAACACCATGTAGGACCAATTGGCTACCAAGTGTCCACCTATCTTAGTTATAAACTCTCTTGACAATAAAAGGGCAAAGTATGGAGGTAAATATGCCACAAACACATCATGAGGAATATAGAATGTAGGAAAATATTATAGGATAAAATTCAAATATTTAATTAATCCCAAAGTCTTGGCTAGTGATCCATCCAATTGTAAGACTCCCTTAGTCATTGGCTCATATTTGAGGCCTAGTTTATTTGTTATACACTTGGGCATAACTAAAGTACTATCCTCACTATATATGATGAAATTATGAATAAAGAAATCACCAATGATTAGAGATAGGTATAAATGAGGTTTTTTTTAATTATTTTTCACTTGACCATCTATCAGTTGAGTTCCATTAACTAGGATAACATTTTCATTCCTAGATGAGCCAACTTGCTACCCAATTCTTGAAATTCTTTTTGGAGAATATATTTATACCTTGGTATTGTCATAAAATCCCACAATGAGATGTTCATGTGTAGATTTTTCATCTAGCCTACAACATTAATGGAATAATTATTCAAATTTAGGGGCTCCTTATGAGCACTATCTCCTTGTGGTGTAACTTGAGAAGGATGGTGATTAGGAGATGTCTTCACATTCTAGAAATTTTGACTTTATAACACTATAGGAGCTGAATTTGACACACTTACCATTATAGATGAAGTGGGTACCAAAATAGGTCTTTGCATTACTCCTTGTTTCTCTTCAATAGCCCTTTTCTTGGACCTAGTGTTAGAGGCAACACTAGTATTCATAGTACTTGGATTCACCAAGTGATTAATAGCATAAAACTCTCCTTTTAAATGATTTATGAGGGTAGAATCAGATTGTGGTTGACCATTCTCCACCCCACTTTGCATTTTTCCTTCAAAACCTGAAACTTGGAAAGATTGATTTCCTTGCATTGTCATGGTTTGGTTGTCCATTTCATTTGCATAAGCAACTTGTTCTTGATTTTGATCAAAGGATGAATAGCATGGATGTTATTCAACCAAGTTATTTTGATTGGGAACAAGATATTTAAAGGATGAAGGAGCATTATGATTGTAGCTTTGATAAGGCCTAGCTTGGGTGATTTGACCTTGTCCTTGAGCATTACCTTGAAATGAGGTATATTGGTTTGTCCAAACTGTTTGTAGGATTGGTATGGCCTATAACTTTGAGATTGTTTCTTTTTAAGAGCAACCAATTCATTGGTAAGACTTTGGATTAAACTCTTTACCTCATAAATCTCATTATTTGGGACAATAGTAGACTTTTCATAGCTAGACAAAGGAACCAAGGTAGGTAATGTGGCTTGATTAGGAGGTTGAAAATTAGGGAACAGTGGCATTAGAGGCTTAGGAACAATCTTCCCTATTTAAAAAAGACAATTATTAGCATTGATATCTATCTCATAGGTAGTAGGGAGTGTATTCCCACCCATGGATTGGATCATCATAGCTACATCACTATTCAATGATTTTGGATATTACAAGAATGCATAATTTAGAGTAGGCATCACAAGAGTTGGGATACTATCCCATGCTTTTTGAAATATAGTGTTGAAATATTGCATAAAATCTTATGGTGCCCTCTTAATAGTGGTCAATTGCTCAACTAGAGATAGATGATCACTCTTCTCTCCAAACCTCTTAGTCAATAGATCTCTTAGTTCATCCCATGAACCAATATAATTTTTAGGTAGAGTCCCATACCAATCCAAAGATTTTCCTTTGAAAGACAATGCCAAAAACCTAATAGTCACATTTTCTTGAATGATATGATGGATATTGTAGAATTTTTTTATGTTTTTAATATGTCAAATGACATTAATAGGACCTTTTCCACTAAAAGATGGAACACTCTTAAGGGTTATTCCTAAAATTTGGTCATATTAGGCAAGATTCAAAGGAGATGATCTAATGAAGGATACAAAATGTTTTTTATATCCATCTTGGAATGTGAAATATGGGTATTAGGGATTGAAATAAATAAGAACTTAGAATTCTTAAACACCAAATATCTTAAATAAGGATAGGTATTCACAAACCTAAACCTTTTAGCAAAATATGGAGGTAATTGCACAAACTCAAAGGGTATACCTTTAGCAATAGACCTAGTGGTCACATTTGGAATGGAAAATAAGGACTGATCATTAACCAAAGACTTAAAATATTCAATGGAGTCCCCACGTATTGAATGTAGATGCTTTTGTATTTACAAGTATGTCAATAATAACACCAATATTGAACAATCTTCTATGACTTGGAGTCTGACCGAGCATGACAAAAACTATTTTCACTTGGATGTGCATCCTTTGAGGAGTTTCTTATCTCTCCTCATCCAAGTGGCACAATGGTTACATCTCTCTTATTATGTGTGATAATTTGTTGAGATGAATCTCTAAAAGGGTTAGTTCCCTTTATGCATTCTTTGAAGTACTTTGATACTTATCAAATTTGGGATGAAAAGGGGATAAGAAAAACTAAAAATATAAAATGTGATGAAACAATATGAAGTCTATGCTATTGGATAAATTTCTAATACTTGAAGCTAAACAATATTTCCTTCACTCAAAGCTCACAACTCAAGCTAAAATGTCACATTAGTATTTCATAAACTAGGTTTAGTAGGTACTTAAATTTTTAGGAGGGTAATGGATTATTATTTTTGGGAAAAAAATAAGACACCAATTCTATAACACCTATACACTTAAAATAGAACACTAGAAAATACCTGTAATAATCACTCTTTTGCACACTGGATAATAATCAAGAGTAACATGCTAGAAAATAACAACTTATGCTAGACAAGACCAACAATATTGATATTGATACTCAATAGTATATAATTTGAGTGTAAAAATAAATTTTATATTTATTAAAGAGTCCTTAAAGTACAAATTTGGCCAGAGTTTCCCCATTAACCAATAGAGGCTGCTCAAAAGAGCCAAAATTATACATATTTATAGCTTTTAAGAAAGAGGCAAAGCAAAGGAAGTCCAAAGGTCACTTGGAAATGTGTAAAATTGATAAAAGAATATAAAAAATTATGTATAATAGATATTAAATAATCCATGCAATGTTAATAGTTCCAATTGTCCATACAAGCCATGAAAATTGTGAAAAGTGGCATAAAACTCTCAATCCTAGCACAAACAATTGCGTTCATAATTTTTATCTATTTTAACTTCCCACCACTAACTAGGGATAGTTATTGTGATTTTTATGATATTTAATGACTTTATGAATGTAATTACATGCATTGGTTCTGATCCTACTCATTTGGAAACTTCTAGAAAGAAGTAATCATTGCTTGTAGTCTTAAAAACTCCCTTTTCTTCCACCCTTCACATTTGTATTCAAAAATGCAATCATTTTACAATGAAAATATTTGAGAGGGAGTTAAATACACATTTAAATATTCTAAATGGACTTATACCCCTAAAATTCACCTTAAAATGACGTTTAATTGAAGTTTTCACACTTTTCACCCTTGTGTACACCATGTAGTTTTGACTAGCTAAAAAGAGAACTCTATTTAGGATACTCATAAGTTTTTAAATATAATTAAATTAAAATATGGAGTTATAATAGGTTATTATTTCCCTACAAAATTTATTTTATTTCCTCAAACCTCATAGAGCTTGGAAAACATAGAAAATTATGAGAAAAACATTATTTTGCATGATATCCATATAGTTTCGTACATCTCCTTTTCATGTGTGAGATCCTAAGTGAGTCCTCTCCATGATATAATAGGTTTAATTATCAAAATATGTCATTATTATGGTTCTTAAACCTCATTTTACTCATCAGGTTATAACTAGTGTTTTAGTAGGCTTTTAGGCAATTCTAGGTTTTAAGCTTTGTTCATAAAACTTGAACATTGAACTTGCCTCCAAATTCCACAAAATTTATTTCGAGGGACCCTAATAAATTCCATTAGTCCCTCTAGTTCCAATGTATATATTTATAAAATATATGAGTACTTGGGAACACCTATCGATCTTGTTTTCCTCTCATTTTTCATGCTTGGACTGTGTCAAGGCTAGAAATTGATCTCTTATAGGTCTCTTTAGACTCCAAAAGATCAAACATGTCTATTTACACCTTATAAACATGTATTTTTGTCTTAAAAAATGGCTTAATTTTCCCATGAAAATCAATGGGAGGGAGTGAAAGACACCTAGCAAGATTATCTATGGCCTTATACCCCTCAACTTCACCTTAAAAGGACATCTAATTGAGATTTCCACACTTTTCACCCTTGTGTTCACCATGCTAGTTTTGACTATCTAAAAAGAGAGCTATATTTATGACACTTATATTTTTTTAAATATAATAAAATGACCATATGGAGTTATAATAGCTCTTTATCTTCCCTCCAAACTTTATTACATCTCCTCAAACCTAATAGAACTTATAAAACATAGAAAATGGTGCAAAAAACACTATTTTGCATGTTGTATATATAGTTACATACATATCATTTAAATGTGTGATATATTTAGTGAATCCTCTCCATTATCCAATATTTTTCCTTGCCAAAATATTCCATTAGGGTGGCTCTCCAAGCTCATTTTCCTCATCAGGTCATAACTAAGGTTATAGTAGGGTTTTAGGCAGTTCTAGGTTTTAAGCTTTATTCATAAACATTGAACATTGAACATACATATAAATTAAAAAAAAATTATTCCAAGGTATCCTAATAATTTCCATCAATCCCTCTGCTTCCCATACATAGCCTTCGAAAAGATATGAGTATTTGGGAATACCCATTGAGCTTGTTTTCCTCTCATTTTACATGCTTGGACTATGTCAAGGCTAGAAATTGCTCTCCTATAGGAATATTTCCACTAAAAATTATCAAACATATCAATTTAAACCTTATAATCATTTTAAAATCAACCATATATCTTTCCAAGATTTAGACATGGAGGTAAACCTCAAAATGGTTCTAGGTCTCTTAAAGGCTTAGTGGGCTTAGCATACCCTCTACAGGTTTGGCTCACTTGGGCTGATATAACATGATTAGGATGGATTATTACACATTTTAAAAACTAATTCATACTTAAAAATACATAACATAACCTCTCCAAGACTCCTTTCATCACATTCCCTCTGTTTTGCCAACTTGGCCTAGTGAAACCTTGCCAAATTAGATTGTATGCATGCATAATCATGTCACTCTGAGGGGTTGGAGATTTTGTGAGTGTTAATAATAATTAAACCTTCCATAAACATCAAAAAATTTTACTTGATTATATCAAGGCCTCACCTTAGGTCATTCACTCATTTTTCCATCTTTTGCTTGGCAGACCATTATTTTGATTTTCATGAGTGGTTGATCTTTGAGACAAAATAGAGTGATATATCCCTTATCCCCTTGGAAAAATTAGAGTTTTTGGAGTTTTATAAAATAATAATTATGATTTTAACAAATGTAAATGTCATACTACATCATTTAGTTATCTGACCAACTAAACTTATCTTAAAAAGGGGCTAAAAACCCTATTTTCTTTGCATTTTTGTCCAAATATACTTGTGGATGACCTATCCTCACCAATTCCATTATATTATGTTGTTTATACATGATAAAAACCTTAAAATTATTCTCAAGGATCTTTTTAAACCATCAAAAACCTTTCTCCTTAGTGAATTCTTTATGCTTACCCTTTGAAACAAGAGTTTCCTAGCTTGCTTGTATGGACTGAAGTCTATTTGCCAAGTGGGGAGGGAATTTGAGAACCTTAGTAAAGTATTTGGAATTTTATGGCCTATATTGGATCATATTTAACTATTTTATAGGCATTAGAACCCTCCTTCCCTCTCTAGGTAGTTCATGTTCCATTTTAGCCTTTATTTGTCTAGACTCTATTATAGGTCAAATAGGGGTTTGAGACCCTATGTGAACTTGATTTATTAATTTCAAGGGTTTAATGACATAAATTAAATTTTAATATAGATATATTTTTATTTTAATTTCCTTGAATAATCTTTATTCATCATGTTAGTGCACTCTAAATCACCTAAAATGGGTTCTTACCTGTAGGTGACTAGAGGCCCCTTGCTTGTAGCTTACTTTTAGTGGTTGGACTTAGTTTTGATATTAGAGTATCCTCTTATAATTAAATTTATATCACCAAAATTATATTACAATTATAATCACATGAAATCCCCTATAAAATTACTAAAACATCAAAATAGATCATTGTCTACTTTGTCTCAGTTGATTGAGACATCTTGCCCCTTTTGAGCCTACTTTTAGGTCACTATGAGATCATTTAGATCATGTGTTAGATGTATATAATATTAAATTTAGGTTTTGAGGGTAAATATCACTTGTCTTCAAGTTTACTGGTCAAAAACTCCACTTAGACACCTTGCCTACAACCCTATCCTCATGGTTAGTCGTAGGTGTTGATTTTGACCTATTTACTTGACCTGAGGTGGGGATGACTATGAGGAAACCTATATATGGTGTGTGTGAATCCTCCTTAAATATATTGATGTCACAATATTTTCATTAGAATTATTTTATGCCTTTAAATTCCATTCAAAACACCATCAATCATCAAAACTCTTTGTTTAACCTGCTTGGCTATAGGTAAGCATTTTGCCCTATTTACGGACAAGGTATGAGTATGGGAAGTCAAAAACATAAACTACCATCTTATCCTATGGTTTTTAGTCCATATATACCACTTGAACCATTTAGAGTCATTCATATATGGAAAATAGGCCTAATTGATAACTTTGATGAAGAAAAGCCACTTTTTGATCTCAGACCTATAAAGAACACTGAATGAGTTTAATGTTTTCATGGGGACCTTTGGACCTTTAAATGATTACCTTTCATTGATCCTTTTTATCTCAAACTTGGCATAGTGCTTTTTTATACCAAAGTTTTCAAGAACACCCACTTATATGCCTTTAGACTCTTGCCAAACATGTTATATGTCATCTTGAAAAAGCTCCTGGGCCTCTATTTTGTATTTTTTGGGCAAACAATACCAAAGTCTCAGTCATCACTCTTGGAGGTGTTTTCAATTGAAACTATCCATATACACATTGGATGGGTCTATCATGGAACATTTCATCATGTAAGGGTTCCAATTTTGGTCTTAACTCACTTCCACATTCAAATGACTATCTAAAACCCTTATTTAGGCCACTTGTAGGTGGAGGTCTGGTACACCATAATGAGCTATAGTATGAACAACATGGAGACCTTCCATAAACATAAATTTTGATTCTTTCATCTGACCACATAATGCATTTATATAAAAACCAAGAGGTTTAAATTCACATTCACATTTCCATACACCATTATGATGTCAGCAAGGGTCCTATAGATGCAAATTTTGAGTTATAAGGTAGTGAGAGTGAAATTGAGCATTGATATGTTTGTTTAAAGGCCTCCTAACACCTCAAATGAAATTTTAGACCTCAAATGGATAAACTCAATCAAGAACACTTTGAAAACAACATCAAAACACCTTCATCTATGTGGAAATCACCTGTATGTTCATGGAGTTTAAAAGACAAGGGCATTTCATGACTAAGATAGCTTGGGACATGAGAAAATGCTCAATTCTATGCCTCCTTTAATGTACAAAGGGAACCTGAATCGACTTTAAAAGTTTGGAAAAGCCAAAACACCTCCATTACCACTTTATATACATGGTGAACAAGCTTGTGCATGGAATTCAATTAAAACTAAGCATGACATTGGCACGTGATGAAAAACAAGATTGTAAGCTACCCAAATAATGCCATGGTGAGATAAAAACATGGAAGGAAGTATTGATGTGAACCAGTGACTTATGGGACACTCTTTCCTAGTTGTATCAAACCTTTATAAGGGAAAAAACTCAGCAAGCAAGAGACATTTGAGTTGGATCTACACCTAGTGGTAACTCCTTACATGATAGACCAATTTTAATCATCCAAACATCATTAATCATATAAAAAATAAAATATACAATTTTAAAATTAATCTAATATCATTTAAATCGAACACCACCAACTGGTTCATTTAGATTTGGTATAAATGGAGCAAAACCATTAGGGTTCACCAAAAAACTATCAAATCTGCACAGTCAACTTGTTAATGAATATTCATACAGCTAATTTGGCCAATATTCAAATTCAATACATGAAAATTAATTTATTAGAATATAAAAAACTACCAAAAGCATTTTTTCTGAAACTACATGTGCTTCCAATATTGAGCAAAACCCTAAGGGTCACTCTAGTCTACCAAGAAGAATGATAAAAGTGTAAAATGGTTTTAGATATAATATGAATGTTTATTTTCAAAAAAATCATGTATATGAATTTTATAAAGATTATGAGACCCCCATTATCTTCCCTGCATGGCACACTTCCCAAAAATTTGTAAAAGTGCCATTTTCCCTCTTTTTTAGTTGATGTTTACAAATTTAGTTGAAAAACCTAAAAACTTTAGAGGTAACTAACATCCTTGACACCTATACTAACTTATTTTACATTTTTCATGAATGTGGGACACGTAGACACCTTGGGAACCATGCCAAATGCATTAATGACCCCCAAAAGCTCATAAAATGACCCCTAATGGACAAAATGACTAATGCAACTAAGACTAAAAATAATGTGACCTTAAATGACATCATATAAGAAGTATAATTCCTATGACAACATATTCGAACCCCTTAAAATGTTTAAAATTAAAAAAAATTGCCTAGGGTGCCGAAATTTGACCAAAAAGTCAAATTTGGTCAATAGTAAGACCATATTCTTGAAGGTTAGAAATATGTTTAAGGACATTACAGGTGTCTTTTATCAAAATATTAAAGATTTAAATCCAATAAGAGATAAGTGATAAAGAATAAAATTCATTATTCTATTTAGACCAATATTCAAAAATATTCTCTCATGATAATTAAAAATGGGAGATTTGGAACATGGTATATCCATCCACCAAATCATAATTGAATGTGCATTTTCCTTAAAAGTTATATTTTAAAGTTATTTTTTAGCTATATATTCAATATTTGGAAGCATACACAAGATATATGAATTGTTTAACAATATGTGTAAAATATATGTGGTTTCATGGACTGCAATGTTTATACAAGATAAAAAAGGGTTTGTTGAAAAGGACATGGGCATACATTAAAGTATAATTGAGAATTTATTTTTGATATATGTTGTAGTTGAAATTTTCATAGTATATATGTATGAAAAATGCTGTATGATATGCAAGCCACAATAATTACTTGACAAAATGCCTCAAACCAATGTGGGATCATGGAATGTAGTGATTGTAACATATGCAAAAAATATGTGGGTTATAAAGTTTATGCCAAAGTGTGATGCAATTTCATCTTGGTATACAAATTAGAATGATATTTTTAATGTCCTTAGGAGTATTAAGAAGGTATTTAAGTCATAATTGAATGCCAATTTATGATAATTTAAATTGTGTCTTCTTGAAATCTATTGACAACCCTATTTTCTGTGTATGTACAATTAATTTAGTCACTTTAAGCACGTATACATATACACATGAATTCAATATAAAGATTAAAATAGTTAGATTATTCTAATGATCATATAATAAAAGTTTTAGAATGATTATAAACATTTTAAGATTTATGAACATTAGTTAAGAAGTTTTGGGCTACTATACACTCAGAAAAACCCTAAAACAATTCCTAAATTTCTATGCACATTTAGAAAAGTACTCAAATTTTTGATCTAAATTATTCAATGATTTTTTTTAATGTCTCTTCTCTATGAAAAAGTGAAATTAAATTCACAAGTGGATTCAATTTTTAAAACATGCATCCATCAAATCCTTAGTTCAAGTTCTTCACACTGTATCAATATCTTCCTCAATTGTGTCTTCAATAGAACATGCCATTTATAGTGTTTTGCATCTACAACTAGCTTATATTCTTTGGTACTCATAAAATAATCCATATACTCCAAGTTGATATGACTCAAAAGATTAGTTGCATATTACATTATGTACCCTTTGGGCACCATTGTTTGAATCTCTTCCATACACAAAGCATACATAAATCATGATTAACATAGATAATTATTTGACATAGATGATTGTTTATGTAAGTATGATTAGTGGAAAAGATAAAGGGAGGCTCAAATGGGATTTACCAAATGGTTTCAAGATTTAAAACCACTTGAATCTCCAAATAATGAAAATTGTTTGTTCATGGGCTAGTATAGAACTGGTAAAACACTGATCTAGGGTTTCATTAGGAAAATAGCTATAAAATGTATTATAACTGGTGGAAATTGATAAAATTTGATAATTTAAAGTTAAAATTATTATTATATTTTGGGGGTTTCATGGTTTTTGGAAATGTAGAGATGGACATACAAGTGACTGTGTTTTTAAGGGCCTAATTAAAGCCTAAAACAAGGCCAATCAAATGCATTTTATTCATTTTATTAGAATTATAAACCCATTTAAGACCTTTTTAAGTTGATTATTAGGTCATTTATAGTGAATACCTACTATCAGGCATAGTTGAAGGCCTAAAACTAAAAAAAAATTGGGTTCTTAACAAATTTTGAACTATAAGTTGTGAGAAGTTCATCTAAAAGGAAATTTATTATAGCAATAAAAATGCAACAAGCCAAATAAAGTCTTAGATCAAATTTCCTTCATCATATTCTCAAATTTCAATTAGTAGACCTAGATTTGGCCTATATGGTCTACATATAATATTGTTTACTATTTGGATTAAAAAATAAGAAGTCCTCATTGCATACACTAGTGCATCATATAAATATGTGTTTTATTCCCACTATAAATAAATTTGTATTACAAATTATAACCACTATCATAATAACTCAACAATATTTAATAAAAAATGATGTGGAGAAATATTCTGAATTCTCCACATCTTCTTATGAATGGTAATGAATTCATTTAGAATACAATATATATAATGGCAATTCATATTTATTTAAATTACATTTGTGTTGTAAAATTTAAGTTTTTTAGCATGCATGTAATCTGAGAATAGTTTTGACGTATTATATTTGAAATAATGTTCACATTGGCACTTAAGTTAGATACATGACCAAATGATTCTTTTATTTGTTTATAAAAAATAAAAGGTGAGTTATGAATTTTATAAGACATCAGGGATATAAATATTATAAATAAGACTATAAGACATAAGATGTAAAGGTGATAATTGTAAAGTTGTCAGGGACTAAGTAATTTAAGATTGAATGAATTGGTCTTATAAGACCAATCTAAAAAAGGATAATAAATAAGGGTATAACATTGAAGCAAGATTTATAGAGAGCAGACCTAATTGCAAGTGTGAGAGTGTGTATAATGTGATGTACTATTATTAGCTTTAAATATATTTCACAAAATCCTTTTACAAATAATACATTTATGTAATATGTTTTCGCATGTGTGGATTCAAAGTGAACTATTCACCTTGAAAATATTCTATTTATTTTTCCTTGATTGAAGGTAATAAAATATTGATAAGTTAATTGGTTTCAAATACAATTAATGATGCATCAAATAAATTTAATTACATCACAAGATATAGCAATAGTATATTTTCACTAAATGTATATGCATTTATTGTTATTGTGATATCACTAATACCTACAAAGGGATGCAATTAGGATGCATTATCTCTATTATGTCCACACCTATCTTGTTTCACCACACTGTTAAGATCATCATCCCAGATATCATTTTAGAATATTATGAATGGTTTTATAAAAAGTGTTTTCTCCTATGGCATGCTTTGATGTATTCATATATTAATATTTTATATTAGATCTCCCTATCTATGAGTGGAATTTTCATTCCCATCCTTTCCTTGTTGGAATGGATGAGACATTGGATGTTGTGCATTTAATATCACTCTACTCTACACCTTATTGTAAACATGTGTCAATATTTTTTTGAAGAATTACATAGTTTCTATAGTTCTATCTAATGTTTATCAAATATCTCATGTGCTCTACATATCAGGGTGTTCACATCATCAACTCTAATAATGGATAGGATTTTTTCATAAAATGAAATGCATCCAATTAGAAATACAAAAAATTAAAAAAAAAATGATTTTAAGTATTTACAAGTCTTACACTATCAGCCTCCCTTAGTTGGTTTTCAATGTCATCCACCATATTCACTACAACACCTTCTAATCCACCATTTGATACTTGCATATCCATAATTGATAAACCATGCATTTCAGTGTGAAAACCTCTGACATCTGTGACTTCTTCTTCCTAATTTTCAATTCAATATTTTTTTTCTATAGCCTAGGTAATGAAAATGTATTACAAAAATGACAACCACCTCATAATTGTCAATGCATAAATTAGAGGGGGGAAGAAAACTTACATGGTACTAAACATCATTATTGTTTATGCTCTCATTAACACCATGCACTACATCTTATAAAACTACCTAAATTTTTATATTTATCATTAGGTATACCTTTATCACATGCTTGCAAGTGTATCCTTGGAGTGAAAATGAACAATTGCACATTGACATGGATGGACTTTTAGTAAATACATGATAATGAAATGTTTTATCTTTTTTACTTTGCACCCATGTCATACATGGGTTTTTGTTATGGAAGGTAACATGATAATATAGGATCTTCAAAGCTTGTACCCATGAAATATTTTCAATTATCTCTACTTTGAAGCTCTTGTGGAATCTGGTATCCTTGCATACTTGCAGCCACCAATAATAGATGTAAACTGATGTTGTTAGTTGGTGAACCAACCAATCCACACTTTGATGTGTAGAAGTCCTTATTGTGCTTAAGAGATGACATTTCAAAAGGGAATGGTAGGATTATATGGTTGTATTTTTGTCTTTCCCACTATCTAAAAGTACACAAAAATATCATAACCACATTTCAACCCTATCTACCTAGTGTTGTTCCCAATATTCAATAGAAGTGGCTTAAGAGAAGCGATACCTTTCTACAAACTTTCTAGACTCCCTTTTATCCATGTCTTCATTATCAAAAATATGCATCATGTACCCCAACTCACAAAAATTCACACATAATACATCATCATATTTCACCTTAGCTATAAAATTCTTCAACCATGCATGATGAACATGCCAATTATATAAGTATACATCACAGTTAAGTGTCTCCCTATACAATACAATAATTTTTGTAGAAGTTAGTGGTATAAGGTGGGGATGGTGTTTATTAACATCAAAATATGAACTCCATGATGTGTGTAAATAATGATGACACACCTAATAAATTTTATCTCTGCACTGACATCATCCACTATAAAGGCACTGATTATCCATTCAATGTCTTTAAAATACACTCTTTGAATAAGAATTTGCATCCATTATCTTACGTTGACATTAAAAGATAAATATATAATAACCCATGCAATGGGCACACCTTTGTGTTTGGAATCAAATTATAGTAATGTGTATAATTATAACTATACAAAAATATAAACATTGGAACAAATACTATTATTAAAAACATTGGAAAAACTATTATTATCAACTACTATTAAAAACATTGGAATGATTCCTTCATTGTATTCATCCCAAACATTGAATCTATCACCAATAAGCTATGCTTCCCAAATCTCATCAACCATTCTAGTTGTTATGGGAGTTGGATACCCAAGATAAAGGGGATTTACCCATCCCCATAAAACCATCCCTCATTGTATCCTTGATAGAAAAACCACTTGTTAGGATATGCTAGTGCCCACTCCTAAGCACTTTTTTCATCATCAAGATTGTACACGTATTTTGCCTCCTTGATTAATAATTCTCTATTATATATGTAATCCTTGTTAATTATATCATCCCATTGTGTTTGACCATTAAATAATATAAGTTTATCATGCATCATATCATGGTTATTAAGGTGGATATCATCAGTAGACATTACAAATAATAGTAGCCTATGAACCTCTTCATTAAGTTTGGGGATGATGTAAGGATCAATAAAAAAATTATTGCCCTTGAACTATTCATATTGTTCTCTATGGCAATAATTGCATTAATTGTTTGTGTTCTACATGATGGTATGTGAGTAGCACATGATTAGGTCTAAAAACCATACATCATGTAATAAAATGACACCAATAATTACACCTTATATGGATTCAATCCAACCAACTACCCTTTCTAGACTTGGGCATTATAGACTTGTCTTTTGGCATGGCATCAATTTATGAAAAATCATTAGGGCCATATGAAAACTAGAATCTACATGATTATGGTGAACAAATGAATAGTCATGTAAACTAAAAAACCTATACATCAATGGAATAGAAAAACATCTAAATAAACCCCCACTTAAAATATATAATGTGAGGTGACTTACATGACATATTCAAAGGTGGAGTTGATCTTGATATGATTTATAGGAACATGCAAATTTTTCTTGTGATGTGAAACATGAAAATTTGTAGGGAATAACTCCCTTCTTGATTATCCTTTAACAAAGTCATCAACCCTATTAGCATCCACCTAGACAACCCACAAGTCTTTATCATTGATGTTAGGAAAAATTTCCCATTTGATACTTTGTAATGAAATGGACCCTCATACAGATTTTATAGTGAAAGATGAATAATTTTTTCCTACCTATTTTCCATCTATTCCAGCCTACAAGGAAAATATTTCATTGAACCAATTAGAAATGGAATTTTGTTATTGAGTGAACGCATTTTTCCATATATTGTAATGGAATTTTGTTATCGATTGAATGTTATTTGTCATATATTGTAATGTATGGAAGACAATGATTGAATATTGTATATAATATAGGTAGATGGTGGTCAAAACATTATTAAGACAAGATTTATGCATCATCATAATGGATTGTTAGACCCATCTTCATTGAATACATGATAATGCCCATTTGGCTACATTTATTATACCTCTCATTCAAATACATTGTCTTGCATGAAATATTCCATTTAACCTATATTGGGAATTTCAAGCTATAAATATATTTTATAGTTATCGTATGTGAAACAATTGGAACTTCATGAGTGTCTTTGAATATTGTAAACACATAACGCTTTTAGCTAGTTTTGAAGCTCCAAAATTTAGGTAATCCATAATTTTAAGAGAACAAAAATATTATTATGACTATAATAAGTACATAATGTTATGATAATTAAAATATAATTCAAACAACATATAGACATCATAGAAATAGTAAAAAATAAAGTTTTTATAAAGATGTATAATTTTTTTTTGTCTATTAATAAAAGTGCAACATATATACAAAAAATGAATTTGATGACATCCATTCAACATTACATCAATTAGGGGAAGACAATGGAGAATAGTATTAAAATAGAAAATGTGAACATTAGATAAGGAGTAAATGAGAATGAGTGCATGTTGGCAACAATGTCGACTAATGGAAAATTAGATAATGTATCAAAAAATTTGTCCATGGGCACATCTTCTAAATTAGGCATGGTAAATTCATCCATAGTGATCTCCCATATTTCATTTTGTTCCTACCCTAATGATGCTTTTTAAATACATCCATTTTCACAATGGATGTCAGTATATTAAAATAACCCATACAAAAAAATTTGCATCATCATGTAGCTTAGTAAGAAGACCTCCAAACACATCCCTATCCCCTATCATTTCTTTAAAAATAACTTTAGAATCAATCTCAATGTAGACATTTATTTCATCATGAAAATACAAACATAAGCTCAGCTCGTCTATTAAAGTAATGTAGGAGGCATGATGTAAATAAACTTCATCAAATAAAAAAGTGTGATACTATTATATGATTTCATTTTCAGGAGTAAAGAAGATGCTTTTGATATAAATATGTCTCCCTTTCCATTCAGATATAACCAATAAACACGTGTTGGTCAAATATAACATAAATAGAAGTAATGAAATGCACATATAAATTAAAATATGAGAATTGAAACCACTTCAAAAAATATGAAAAAAATGTTAGAATAATTTACAATACCTTATTGAAATTTATATAAAACCCATCCTAAAACATATCAAAATCAAAGCATGAAACCATAGAAATATAAAAACTAGTGTATGTAGGAGGGAGTTGCATTTATAAATGAGCTTAAGTGGTATGCACTAACTATATACATGTGGGTGTGGAATGGGAATGTGGGGTTACTATAAATCCCATAGATTATATAAAGGGTTAAACACCTACAAGGCAATGAAAAAGGTGGGAGCATCACCCATACAAAGGTATTCGAGCTGAAGAGTAGCATAATGTAAATTACAAATGAAGTGGGACATCTTATGTGATGTCCCTTACTTAGGGGCTCTTTTTCTTCCTACAAAAGCTCTGAACAACTGTAATATCCCCTTCAAACAGGGAATATAGAAACACATAAAGCTCTGAACAAAGATATAATTTTGAAAAATAGATTCACATATGCATTAACAAATCATAATATAATCTCTCAATGGCAAATCAAAGATCTCATCAGTTGTTCTTTTGGATGATTACACAATTGAGTCTCTGTCATACAAATAAAGAATATTAAAATCTGGTTTTAAGACCCTGGCTTTTGCTAATCTGGCAATGAAATATGGATTCTGGAAGGTCTCGGCCTTTCTGTGTCTGGCAATGAAATATGGATTCTGGAAGGTCTCGGCCTTTCTGTGTCGACACACAGACGTCGTCATCGGTCAATATATCGCCGACGTCAGTCACTGTCAGTCGGCTTTCTGCCGATGTCGGTCCTCAGTCGACTGATGTCAGTTACTGGAAGCTCTCTGTCTGCCGAGGTCGGTGCCTGAGTGGATCTGAACGAACCTGTATAGACTTGGTACGGCCACCAACTTGTCTGTTCTTAACCCCTGGTAGCTGAACAACCTGATCTCAAGAATATAGATTCTAACACAGAAGATCTATATCTGTATAACTTATTGGATCAAAAACTAAATTAAGAAATACCTGTAATACTGTGATAACTTCTGAGTGAAGTTATCTCTCAACCCTAAAATTCTGTGATAACTTCTGGATGAAGCTATCTCTCAAATCTGTACCTCTGTGATAACTTCTGGATGAAGCTATCTCTCAATTTGGCAATAAATCAGCTGATATCTCACAGCCTCTAAATCGCACACAATGAAGAGTTGACGTTCTCCACTGCAATGGAATCCTGGAACCCTTGGCTCAGTCTTCATAGAAGAATTTCTTTAATTTTCAATAATCAATAATCTATGCATACCATCAACTCTCTCCCATGAGAAACTCTTATACCCTTCCAAAGGTGTGCTTGCTAAAATTAGATTTCCTCAAATTAGAACTTGGGGTTCTAAAATTAGAATTCCTCAAATTAGAACTTGGGCTTCTTAAATTAGAATTTGGGTCTTAAAATTAAACCAATTAATTAATAATTAATAATTAATTAATATCTAATTTAAAATTAGACCAAATAATTAATTAATTAATAATTAATTAATATCTAATTTAAAATTAGACCAAATAATTAATATTTGATTAAATCAATCAAATATTAATATCTCCCTCAATACATGTCAGATCCTTGAATCGTCTGAAGCTGGTGAACCAGGGAGTGATTCTGCACATGACCATATCAAAACAAGGGTGCTCTGCTATATGTCAAATATCCCTAAATAATAGGAGCTCAGGCCTAATGTGTTTGAAATAACCTGAATGAGAGCCAACTATAGGAATTTTGTAAATCAAAGCCAAGCCAATCTCCATCATGACCCTCTATCCATCCAATCAGCCTACGAAGGTCGCATAATAGGCTAATCATCAAGCCTGTCAATGTCCACAAAAAAGGGGACATGACAATCCGCCCCTCCAAAAATTGCTTGTCCCCAAGCAATCTCGGAACAATGAACCACTCGATCCACCTGGATCCCAAATGTAATTATGCTCTATACTGCTATAAATCAATGCAAGTACATGGAATATCATTAAAAGTAGAACAAAGAGAAACCCATAATCAAATTGGCGAATGCAACTCAACCAAACTCTAAGAGCACAACTGCCATAGTCAAGAACACATGAGAACCAAACTCTCAAAGCATCATAACCCAAGTAGAATGGACAACTCAAACTGCCAATTCCATCTGCAAGAGATGGTGCCAATCCATTCCATAATGGATGGTAAGAAACTGGAGCCGACCTACACCTGTGTGAAATCAAATCTTCTCTCTCTGGGTCAAAATAAGAATAATGAGCATACCCCACCTCAAAATCCTTGTGAGGTAGCATAGTAGATAGGATCCCTATAATCTCCCCACCCAATCTGCTAATAGCACCAGTACCTTGGATGAGAACACCTTCTGTCACCCTATGCAAATCTCGATGAACACCTGCACTATCCAAAAAATACTCCATGAATGACTCTGTGCAGTAAAAATTATATGTGGAAGCATCAACGTACTCCCCCACACACCACAACTGATCTCTCTGTAAAGGTGGCAAAATTAACTAGACCACACTGTCATCTGTGTGAGAAGAATCAATCTGGAGAGGTATCCCAAACTCATCAAAACCAGGTACTCCCAAATCCTGAATCAGTGTGTCAGCCTCAACATGTTCCTCAGCTACAACTATAGGAACGCACTCACCAACAACACTCAATGTACTAACCTCTGAGTTTGGGGCTGATGAAGACCGTAAATGCTCTAACTCCATGGTCATCTCAGCCAAATGAAATTGTGACTCCTCATAAGCTAACTGCGTAGTCTCAAGAATCTCAGAAGTCACCTCTAGCTGCTGAGTAAGCTCACTCACCTTATCTTCCTTGACCAACAATGCATCATATGCTATGCTACCCCACTCCATAAGATAATCTCTGTCAGTGACCAACTGCATATAATCCTGTCTCAGAATCTAGATAGCCTCCCATAAAGAGTGGATCTCTGTTAAGGACAAATAACTACCTCCCTGCTCGATGCTAGTAGGAGAACCCCATCCATAAACTGCTAACAACTGACGATCATCATCGAAATGCTTGCAAGCGGTAGCAATGTCTCGCTCACTAACTCTCAGCTAACTAGACACATGGTGGCACTGGCTAGACTGTCTCCTACAATCCTCCTCTGATGCATGGTCTAAAAGAGTAGACTCAAAATCACTGATCTCTGGAGTACTACCATCCATACTCTGTGAATCAACTCCATAGCTCATATCAACATACAGAGTATCAACAACTGTAGCATCACTGTCTAACTCCTCCATATCGAGAGAAACGGCTGGTGAAATTAAGTCCTCAAAATTGTCCACTGCATCCTCCTGAGTATCATCTGCAATAATCAGATCTTGGGACTCTTCTACAATCTTTGTCATAACTGAGAGATCATCAACCCTCAGTGCACTAACATCTAAACACACCTCTACACTCTGAGTGCAAGCATCAGACTCGTCCTCATCTTCACTATCCTCTATCTCATAATAATCATAATAATCATGGGACATGCTACGCTCTTGTCTAAGTGATCTGTAGTGATCTCTTCTCAGCTTAACAAAGTGATCAAAAGACAACCTCCCCTGAGCTCGTGGAGTTAATAACTTCCACTCATCCTTTGCTGTCATATACCGTGTGGGTTTGTCAGATTCATTCAACCTCTTCAAACTTAGTTCCAGCTTCTCCATATTATTGTCCCACTGCCTCTGAGTATATGAAGTCATTATGATACTTTGCTGATTCAATCTACCCAAACTACCCAACAGGATGGCAAGACATTGGCTCTGATACCACTGTGATGTCCCTTACTTAGGGGCTCTTTTTCTTCCTACAAAAGCTCTGAACAACTGTAATATCCCCTTCAAACAGGGAATATAGAAACACATAAAGCTCTGAACAAAGATATAATTTTGCAAAATAGATTCACATATGCATTAACAAATCATAATATAATCTCTCAATAGCAAATCAAAGATCTCATCAGTTGTTCTTCTGGATGATTACACAATTGAGTCTCTGTCATACAAATAAAGAATATTAAAATCTAGTTTTAAGACCCTGGCTTTTGCTAATCTGGCAATGAAATATGGATTCTGGAAGGTCTCGGCCTTTCTGTGTCAACACACAGATGTCATCATTGATCGATATATCACCGACGTCAGTCACTGTCAGTCGGCTTTCTACCGATGTCGGTCCTCAGTCGACCGATGTCAGTTACTGGAAGCTCTCTGTCTGCCAAGGTCGGTGCCTGAGCGGATCTGAACGGACCTATACAGACTTGGTATGGCCGCCAACCTGTCTGTTCTTAACCCCTGGTAGCTGAACAACCTGATCTCAAGAATATAGATTCTAACACAGAAGATCTATATCTGTATAACTTATTGGATCAAAAACTAAATTAAGAAATACCTGTAATACTATGATAACTTCTGAGTGAAGTTATCTCTCAACCCTAGAATTCTGTGATAACTTCTGGATGAAGCTATCTCTCAAATCTGTACCTCTGTGATAACTTCTGGATGAAGCTATCTCTCAATTTGGCAATAAATCAACTGATATCTCATAGTGTCTAAATCGCACACAATGAAGAGTTGACGTTCTCCACTGCAATGGAATCCTGGAACCCTTGGCTCAGTCTTCATAGAAGAATTTCTTCAATTTTCAATAATCAATAATCTATGCATACCATCAACTCTCTCCCATGAGAAACTCTTATACCCTTCCAAAGGTGTGCTTGCTAAAATTAGATTTCCTCAAATTAGAACTTGGGGTTCTAAAATTAGAATTCCTCAAATTAGAACTTGGGCTTCTTAAATTAGAATTTGGGTCTTAAAATTAAACCAATTAATTAATAATTAATAATTAATTAATATCTAATTTAAAATTAGACCAAATAATTAATTAATTAATATCTAATTTAAAATTAGACCAAATAATTAATATTTGATTAAATCAATCAAATATTAATATCTCCCTCAATACATGTCGGATCCTTGAACCGCCTGAAGCTGGTGAACCAGGGAGTGATTCTGCACATGACCATATCAAAACAAGGGTGCTCCGCTATATGTCAAATATCCCTAAATAATAGGAGCTCAGGCCCAATGTGTCTGAAATAACCTGAATGAGAGCCAACTATAAGAATTTTGTAAATCAAAGCCAAGCCAATCTCCATCATGACCCTCTATCCATCCAATCAGCCTATGAAGGTCGCATAATAGGCTAATCATCAAGCCTGCCAATGTCCACAAAAAAGGGGACATGACATCTTAGATTGTGAATAAACTAATCATTTAATTTATTAAATTTGAGGTGAGGACATGCTAATGTTTATGGACACTACATGAATGGAAATTCTAGTAGACCACACAAAAAATATTGTATGACATGTATGCATTACAAATCATGCCTTGCAGTGGGGGCCACATTCAAAGACAATCTTTAATACCACACACTAACTCCATGCATGTTATCATAAGGCCATATTGTGTTACTAATATGAAGCTCATAAATTACAGAATGGGTTAATCATTCTTCGGACAACGAATAAGGTTAGAGCATCAACCATTTTGAGGTATGAGAGTTGAAGTGTACCATAAGGTTTGTAGTGAACCTCATGTGAGTGAAAGAATATACATGATGTCTCTGATGTAAGGGCATGATTAATTATATGAACCTTATGGGAATGCAATTTATCCATTTAGTTGTAATGTTACATTACCTTATCACCCATAGTTATACATGAATCCCATTCCTATTTCAAAATGTAGGGTATTAAACAATGCCAGTTCCAATAATAGCTAAGGTCTTGCACATTGTAATCTCTCTAGTAATAAATATATACCAAGATTATATCGATAAGGGACCTAGAACATTCACCATTAGTGATAATGTATGTTGGCCTTTTGTGGGTATAAGACATATTAATATTAGATCAATTTTTGCATAAACTAATCATTCAATGTATTAAATTTGAGGTGAAGACATGTTGGTGTTTATGGATACCATGTGAAAGGAAATACAAGAAGGCAACACAATTTTTTTTTTTTAATAATATGTGTGCATTAAAAATTATGCCTCATGGTAAGGGTCACATTCATATGAGATTCATTGATACACACTAATTACATGCATATTGATATGGCCCATATTGAGGACATCACCCATATTGAGGTATGATAGTTGAAATGTACTAAAAGGTGTGTAGTGAACCTCATTGGGGTCACTAACTGCATGCACATCAAAGTGACACTAAAATGTGTTGTTGCTATGAAGCCCATAGATTTTAAAAAGGGTTAGAAAAAGTAGGCCATTGAATAAGGTTAGGGAATAACCCATTTTGAGGTATGAGAGCTTTAGTGTAACAAAATAGGCCACCAATTTTTTTAAAATGTTTTACCCACAGACCACCACTACCATACTTCCACCTACCCAACCATAGTTTTTGGCCCCTAAATTTATGGAGGCCCGTGAGATGATAAAACATAGTTATCAAACTAAATGAAAGCTTATTCTTCATTACATGTTAGAAAATTTTACGAAAATCCTCTCCTTTCTCATCTCCACCTCACATAATATAGGAAATATGTTCAAGTCTCTAAATGATGAGTCAACATTCCACTTACAAAATTTGATTCCCACTAATTAAATTAAATCCTACTATCTAATATTTTTTGGACATAATAGACCGAATGGTAGACATATTTATTAAAGTAGCCTTATAACACCATCTAATGTCAGGCCTTTATAGCTAATCTGAGTAGTACCCATCATGATCACATTCATTTATATCATCTTTAGTGATGTATATATACATAATTTTATGATTCTCATGTACCTCTAACTTAGATACTTATAATTATCTCTTTCTTGGATTCACTCTTCATGTCTCCTATATCTAATCTACTCTCTCTTCTTGGTTTTTGATGCTTCAACTCCTCAATTCCTTGTAAAATCTTCTTTGACATAGATATACCCTCTATATAGGATTTTTTTATCATATATTATTGGCCTCACTTCAATCCCAATCCTTATTCCTTACTTAATATTTATTATGTAACTTTGCTCACTTTCACACCTTCCTTATAACATTTTTTAGGCCTTTTCCGCTAGTATGGATAGGTAATATTTAGTCTTGAGAAACTAATTTCATTTACTAAAACTCTTTATCCTTAACCTCCTCTCCATGAAATTTATTAATCCAACTCAACTCCCATATACGCTTTATATACCTTGCCTAGATCTAATTAGGTCTTTTTACTCCTCCTTTGCACACAATCACTTATTTTTGTACGTACATGTTATGTACAAAGAAAAAAAGTAAAAAATACTTTAGGTAATTTGAAAATCTAACTATTTAACAATTTTTATGAAATTTGGACAATTTCATCACCCACAATCTTGGTTTTTAATTTGAAACCCTAGTTCTAGGACTGTGACAGTCCTGAGTGAATCAAGACCTTAAAAAATGCATAATATTGAAACTTTAACGCTTTAGAACACTTTGAAAAATTTAATTTAGTATTTTATAACCATATTTAACTTATCCAATCACTAAATTATCTTCAACAACCTCTAAACTCCTATAATCATTCACTTTAATAGAATGTTGGCTTGTTGACAGGGTTCCATAGGGTCTACAGCCCTTGAAACTAATTTACCTCTCTCTTCACATATTAAATTAGTATGAAACTTATCATAATATTTAAAAACAACCCATACAACCTTATTTATTGATTTCAAGGTCTTTGGTTGGCTCAAACCAAACTTACATCATTTTGTCTTTCCTCTAGGATTTTATGCCTACACATAGGCTAAGAGCATTCTAATTTATTTAAATTGAATTGGTTCAAATTTTCAGGATTTATAACCTTTCTAAAGAGTCTTTCCATACCTAATACAACTTATCTAAATGGATTTGAATATTTAATAAACTCACAAATATTACAAAATTACTTTCCCTCTTTGACTGTGAAAAACCACATAGGGCACTCAGACTGAAGGTTCTCAAATGGATTATAGGGAAATAGATGATAAAAAAATCTGAATATGATTGATACACCTCAATATTATATTATTACCATGTTTTCTCTCATCAACAAGTTTCACTTTTGACAAATCCTTACATTCTTGACTGTCACTTCACCATTCTTAACGCAAATTTGTAGCATTCTTGCAAACTTCCTCTATAATAATATTTAGAAATTATCAATATAATTTTATTCATGCAATAAAAAATTAACATATGATGAACACAAAACTTTCCACATAAACTATTCATTCTTTATTGATTTCTAAAAGATATTTAAACATACAGTCTATTTAATGTTCTTGTCCTTCATAGACAAAGTTAAATCTTCTTTTTTTACTTATTTTTTCCTATCACCTTCTTGAACCTCATACTTCATAAACTCTCTACCACTCTCCTATCTATTCATAATGAATCATGAACATGTATTTTCACTTTTTTTACATTCTTCAAAGCATGTAACTACTTACTTCCCTCTTCTTGCCACCTCTAAAAATGAAGGGGTAGTTACAATTCACCCTTCATTATCTAAAGTACATTACACTTGTATATTAAAAAAACATCCACACATATATCTAAGACCACCTAGGACCTTAAGAACCTATTAAAAACATTGGAATTCACCAAACACCTCCCAAAACTAATAACATAATTCAAAATTTCAAATTAGAGTTTTGACAAGAAACTCCAAAATGACTTTCAAACTTACACACATGATCCACTAATGACTTGAACACAACCATAAGTTCCCTAATATACCTATAATTCTAAAAATAAAACAAAATTATAACAATATATATTTAAATACATTAGTTTATCATAATGTTATATGATGCCCTACATCAGTTAGATTCTTCTGATGGTGTTGGAAATGACTTCTTTACCACATTACTTCTTGGTACATAAGCCCAACTAACAAATGTTCATGATCTAATTCTAGATTTTAATCTAGACAATTCCAAAATTTTAAAAAACTATCATGAATACCATCCCATGCTAAAATTTGAAATCTAATCACAAGGTGCTATATACGAAATAATCTTTTCAGCAAGAAGGATCCATAATTGGTTCTATCAAAGTATTTATAAAACTAAATTTTAATCATGGGAATCAAAGATATTTCATGGTGAGGAATCATTAATTCTAACAAGAAAGTAGAATTAAATATTATATCCAATGTTTTCATTTAATGACATGACCAACTACCTTTCAATAGCTCCAAAGTGAAAGTATTATTTGTATTCCACCAAATCTTGGCAACATAATTTGCATGCATAGCCCAATTAAGTGGTAGCTGACAAAAAATTTCATTAAATTCAACTAAAAATTGATTAATGTCTCTTTTTGTTTCATTTCTGAGGTGGGTTAATGAATTCCATAAGTGATTGGAATGTTTGGTGGATATGGGTTCTAAAAACACTGACATACTAAAAATAAACACATAAACTATAGAAAACAAATTATATAGAGGGCCCACTATAGCTTCTGCAACACATTCTTCAATGAAGTGATTGTCAATAACCTAATCATTTTGGTTTGGGTTCTGAAATAGGAAAAAAACTAAGGATTGTAGTTCCTCTAAATGCGTAGTTTTAAGATACTACCAAGAAATCATGATCTTCATTATCCGATCCTTTATTAAGTATCTTTCTTCAACACATAGCTAATTCCCTAGTTTGATTGACCATTGGACTATCAAGATCTTAATAGAGTCTTCTCGGTATAGGTAAATACTACAATTAAAATGTTCAATCCTGAATAATAATAATACTTTTTATTAGCATACCCATTCAATGCCACAAGATTTTACATTTGTTGAAATGTAGTGTTATGTACACCAGGATAGTTTTCAATTATTTAATATCTCCTATAACCTATTTCATATGCTTAACTAATTTATTAACTGAAGTTACCAAACTCAAACCATTATTATTTACATCAGCTAGCAAATCTAATGTTTGACTTAAATCAAGAGATTCAACTTTAGTAGAACACAACATTAACTAGAATGAAGCTTGTAATTATTTCTTTAAAATCAAGAAAATTAAAATTATTAAGACATTGAGTGTTGCAAAGTATTTCATGTTATTTTGTGATTTGTAGTTAATTATTTTCCTTTTTAAAGAGATTTTAATAGTTATTATACACAATTAATTATTACATATTTATCAATTTATTTATTTATAATATAATGTCAAAAAAATTGTAACCTAAATCTTAACAAATGCATATTAATATAATTAGTAGGCATGTATAAAGAATAACACTATATCAAGATAAACACATATCTTATTTATATTAATATTTTAATTTAGAATTATTTATAAATATTAAAATAATATTTTAAAGTTATTATTTTAACTTATATTTAAGATATTGATACTACAAATAAAATATGTTAAATGATATGATATTCCCCCCCCCCAAAACGAAATGGTCCAACTTGAGTGAGGTAAATGAAATGATTGTATAATTAATAGACAAGGAACAATTTCCAATTGAAAGTGAAATATTCTCTATATGTAATATTAATATAAGTCTTAAATAAATAATATATCATAACTAACAATTGCCTAAAGGAAAAAGTCAATGCAAGACAAAGGGTTTTTTTTTTTTTTAATGTGAACATACACATCATCCTACATACTATATAGGAAAGGGAGGAAAAATACAAAGGTCTTTCAACAAGTGCACTCTTGACATTATTGTAAAATTTTGCCCTTAACATTCAATAATACTAATATAAAATTTTAAAATTTATACTATGTTAAGATTAACTTGAGTTATAGGAGGGATTTGTACATATTTAGGGGATATGATTGAGATATGAATACATTTTTATCTTCGTCATTATTTATTTATAGGATATATATTAAATAAAAATAATTTTTTTTGGTACATAAAACATAATCTACACAAATGCTTTGTGAAAAAACTTACTACACTTACATACGCCCATTAAATAAAAATGAAAACCCTAAATTTTTAAAGAAAAAGTAACTAAGAAATGATAAAACTTACTTGGATAGATGAGAAGATTTAAAAACAAAAAATATTCTTATACTTAAAATGATATGAAAAACATTTATGAATATATGAACTTGACCAATTTCCCTGATGATTTCCATGATTTTATACAACAAAAAATGGGCTTATAATCCAAAAATAATATATATTTAATATAGATTTAAATTTTGAATTTAAATGATTTGAAATACATTTATGAATATACAGTAATCGAACTTGTAGGATTATAATCCAAAAACTAATATACATGGTGCAGATTTCAAATTTGGTCCAAATAAATAAATTAATGGTGTGCATATGTGTGAGATAGGAATGGTTGGTCTTTCAATGTGTAAATTTGAAATTGCCAAGGATGGTTTCTCTTTAGGTGTGCAGATTTAAAGTCAACATAATTTTTTTTGGATATGCTATTAATCTATTATCTATTGAAAAAAAATGCTTTAGTGAAAATAAATAAGAAATCACACCTTTGAAAAAACTTATTGTATCGATATGATCCAGACACCTTTAATGCTATGTCCTTTATCTGAATCAATCATAAGATTTAAAATTCATAATAAAACTTGTCAAAAAATAAATATTTATCGCACTAGATAAAAAAATTGCAAAGAACATAGACAACAATAACACTAAAATCTATTCCTTTATTGAAAAATGATATCAAACTCACTTTAGTGAAAATAAATAAGAAAACACATCTTTTTTATTTGATAGAATCAACCACTAGCTAAATAAGACCTTCACTATCAAAGTCTAACCCTCCCCATCACAATAATATAGAGCATAGAGTTTTTACCTTCATACCTCAACGACATTGTCTAGGGTAAATAATAATGAAAAAATAGAGCACATAGGGCATCTAGTTACAACCTTCAGAGCTTAATGGCATCATCCATGGAACACAATAGGGAAAAAGTAGGCCACATTACTCATTATTATTCCTTGTATTTTAAAAAAGGTGTTTTAGAGGAAAATGTAATGAATTTTATATGGAAATCCTTGTTTGAATGTGAGCTTGAATGATCTCATGGCTATGGTTCCTAGTCGATGCCACAGTTCTTGATCGATGCCACAATTTAGCTCAAGTTCAATTAGTAGGCATTTGAAAATTTTATAATTGACCTAGTTGATTGCATCTAATGCCAATATGCACATCATTTATACATGCTAGTAAAGCTTATCCTAGAATAACTATGAACTTGCCTTAAGATATCAAGCCTAAAGTTTTGTTCCATAAGCCTTTTAGTCGATCAAATACATAAGCAAAGCCACCTATTTTTTTAATCCCAAGCTCCATAGTCGATAAACAAAATGTGGGATTTTCATATAAATAGTTGTGTTTTAACTATTTTTTTTAAACATAAATTTGAACACTTGAAAATTTGAATTGTAATTTCTCTATTCCAACATTCAAGGCCTTAAATATCCTAGTTGGTGATAAATATTTTGCAAGAGCATTCAAATGGTGGGAAGTTCTATGGTTTGACCCACTTCACCAAATATATTTTTGGTATGAATAATATAATGAATTTTTTTGTGTGGTGAATTTATTAAAACCTATAAGTGCACTTATTGAAGTGATAATTTGTAACAATAATGAAAATTTTCAAAGAAGTTATCAATTATTGAAAGGGAGAATATAAGATTTTTATAAATCATTGTAATTTTATTTTTAATAAAAGGTTCTTTCAAAATATGGATATTATATTTATTTATAGGAATTATTTCAAGGAGAAAAATTTCAAGGTTTTTTTTTTCACATTTAGACTACTTCCTCTCATGTGTCGAAGATGGAGGGTGAGGTTTGATTTGGTAAGAGGCAAAACCTTCTCCTAGGTAAAACTAAACCTATTTATTACACCCAAATTCATTCTTGGAGGTCACTTTTTTTTATGTGCTATCAATGATGTCCATAAGGTGGCCAACAATTTACATGAGTTGGTATGTATTCATGGTTCTCAATGACAAAGTATTGCTTTAGTGATCATGCATGGACCTTATTGTGTTTGCTTAGTTAGGCAAGGTAATGTATGTTGGTAATGTGTTAACCATGTTTGAGGGGGTCATATTAGGGGTAAATAGTGCTTGGTGTACTTTTGGAAGTGAAATAAATCCATTGGAATAGTCTTGTGAAGGTCTAGGTTATCTTAGTCATCTTGGCAAAGTTTCATGAGTAAACAGATTGATGACATCAACATTCACATGTGTGAAGGTGTTAGAAGAAAGTGATCACATGGGTTTGTTTAGGTTTGTGCCTAGAATATGTGTTTAAAATTTTATGTCTTGAGATGATGACTATCAAAATTTAAGGTTGTTTAAAGTTGCTCTCCTAAACAAATTTTACTAGTTTCCATAGTCAAATTTGCATTAAAAAGTGACCATTGGAATTCAAATATTTGAATTTAAAAAGGAAAACTAGTCTACAATGTTTTATTTATAAATTTAGATGATAGATGAATTTTATGGTGGTGTACAAAAAAAAAATTGGTAGATAGATTCAATGGAAATCCAATAAAAATGATTTGGAGGTTTGAATGGTCGTATATTTGCATTTATTATGGTTCAAAGTTGACTGAGGGTTTGACTTTCTTCTGCAAGTGACCAAAGAAGGATGTTTGAGTTTTTATTGATGGTTTTTGGATGTTTCAAGGTGAATTATATATTGGAGAGTGTTTTATACTCCCTAAATATCATCTATATGGATTTTGGAGGTTTGACCAACCCATCTTTAGTATGAACCATTTCTTGGAAGTTGACTTTTGGTTCGTTCATGGTGTTTTCTTGTACAAGGAAAATGTTTGATAGGTTTCACATATGCAGAGGTCTATAGTGATGAATTTAATAAATTGAGCATGTATTAGGGGTCATGTGGAGTGGATATATGTGATTTGAAATGGTCTCGTGTTCCTATTTTTTCTCAGTGAAGTGTTAAAAGGATGAATAGGTCTCCATGGACCTATAAAGGCTTCTTAGGCCTATTTGAAAGGTGTTAGTGCTTAAGGGTGATATATAAAATCTTTGGTCAATCTGGTGTTTATCCTATTGTAAGTGTGATAAAATCCTTAATGGCTAAGGCATGTGTTGTGGCCTACCAATATGGTGATGATCATGAAGGCTCTATAAAGAACATAAACAATGATGAAGGTTTCTAGAGTTGACAAGCAAAGAAAAGAGAAGTGTGAGTATGCTTGGTGGATGGATTGAAGAGAAGAGAAATGTGAGGAATATGTGTATGAACTATATGTCACGTTTTTTATGTTATAATAGTGTTCTTATAGGGTTGAGTATTTAGGATGAGTGAAGAGGTGTAGAGTGATCCAAAAGGTTATTTTGGATGTATTGCTTGTGTGTGAAGGCTTGAGAAAGTGTGTAGGGTTGAAGAAATTTATTGTTCATTATTTATCAATCAAATTGGAAGGAAATAAAAGCTATGTAGGTGTTGATATCAAAGGTTTTATATGGGTTCTCAACATCTAAGGTAAGTGGGTGTTTTTTCATGCTTAGGGGTGGTGCTCCTAGTGAAGTGGGTGCTTCACTAAAGTCTCTTTTCTGTAAATATATTATACGATTGTAGTCCACTTGTTTTAAGACTTGAGAGTGGGTTTTATTACTTGAGAGGGGTTCTCACATAATTCAAGTGTTATGTGCTTTGATCATGCATATTTTCATTTGTTCATTGTAATAACTAGTTTATATGCTTCATGAATGTTTATGTTGAGTAGTTAAGAGTTTCAAGTTTTGGAATTGGAATTGAATTTCTTGCATCAATGATTCACTCTGCCTTTAGTGATTCCACCTCTAACAACATCTTGTTGCATTTGTATCCTCTTGAACCTTCTTTCCATTACCTATAGTACTCTATTTTCATTTATAAATACATTTTTTGGTAGCGTCTGACATGCCATTTTGAGTGTGGTTTTTACCTTTCATGTCATCATTGTACTCATAAATAAAAATTTTAGTGTAACCTAATGTCCCCCTTTTAGCCATTTTTTCCATTGTTGGTTTTTCATGTCTTCAGGTATGGACTCTTGTATGATTGAGCCCCTCAACTCCTGCAAATACACCACATGGAAACATATAATGTATATTCATTTATAAATGAAAATTTTATGGAAATTTGTGCTTGGAAACATTATAAAATTTATAGACTAGGACAATATTGTGTGGTTTGCATCCTTGAAAATTGAGGCATTTTATTTCATTCACTTCCATGTTTCACATAGTTTGTAGTATCATATTGTGCATGAAACATCACTTAAGGAATCTTGGTATTTTATTTAAATATTTTTTGAGGAGGTAACTTGATTCAAATTAACTTGTGGAAAAGTTTCAATTCTACCTCACTTACACACTTTCCTAGCCCTTTAGGCCAATATAGTAGCCTTTTTTCTTATTTTTGGACTTGTATGGAAATTTTAAGATTGGTTAACATATTTTTAGACCCATTATAACCATAATATATCTATTTTTACCTTCCTAAAAAATTTATTGGTCTAAATCTGCCTTTAGACCCCTTTTCTAACATTAGGCCATACCAATTAGGCCTATTTAGGTCTTAGTGCAACACATGTATCTAGAAACCATATTAATTTACTTTGTATATGAATAATTAATTTTTAATAATTTTAAGGACATTAAACCCAACAATAATACCAATTTTAAACTTTTTTTGGTGGTATAAACTCTTTATATCACCAAAACCCTAATTTAGGGCTTTTATTCCCCTATATAGACCCGAGAGGGTAAATAATTAATTTGTGAGTGTTATAAGGAATTTTATTGAAATTTTAAAGTTAATAAAAATCTATATAAACCATAAATAACTCATAAAATAATTTTAAATCCTTTTCCAATCTTATATTCAAGTTTTCTAACTTAGTTTGTGTTTGACTATGCAGGAAATGACCCTTTTATAGGACTGTGTCCCTATTAGAAATAAAAAACAAGATCCTAAGCAATAAAAATATTTAAATAAAATAAAAATACATTAATTGAACTCAAAATAACCTTAATTTTTAATTTCAAGATGCTTCCATCATGATTTCACTCATAACAGTTACACAATCAAGAACATACAATGAGAAAAACACAAGAAACAAGGCCTATAGGTATCCATCTACAAAAAATAGGAGTTTTATTATTTTTTACTCAAATTATTGTGTGTTAAAACATAAAAAAACATATCCCCTTATAAAATTACAAGTTTTATATGGATTATAACTAGTGTAACTACCTAGAGGGACCTTCCAAAGGTCATAAGGCAAGTTAAGAAACATGAAAAATGGACCAAAATTGGATTTGTGTACATGTGAATAATTATATCCTTGAAATTAATTAAATGGGTCATAATAAGGTGTTTAAAAACTTAAAATATTCATTAATTTATCCCTAAAACTCCAACTACAAGCAAACTATTCAAATTTTTGAAAAACAAGTTTTGGCGAGAAATTAAGAATTTGAAATTTAAACTAGCTAGGAGAAATTTTAATCTAGAAATTTGAAATATAAGGATTTTTGAAGAATTTAAAGGCCTTAGAAACCATCACCAAACCAAAATTTATGAAATCGATCCAAAATTGAAAGCAAAAACTTCCTTGAAGTGATGTTCCTACATCAAACTCCTAGAGAAAGAGAAAAAAATAAAGGACTATTATCCATGAGTGCTTCCAGAGTACTCCCATGCATTTTGATTTCATGTTCATTCATCCACATAGCATATTATACTATTTCATTTTTCCATTTGACTAGGTACTTTATGTATTGCTTATTTCTAGTCTATTTGATCACTTAATTTCCTAATATGCACTCTTACTCTTTTGTCTTAGCCTTAGGAAACCATGTTTCTGAATCTAGGCCTACTGTATTAGTGTCCTCAGCTATTTTTTCTCCTTCTACCCCTTCTTTTTAAGGTTATATTTCTAAAACATTGAATATTGGTGAGATGCTTACCCTCCTAGGTAACTCCAATTCATAGTCATCATTTAAAAACTTACTGAGTATCTTGCAAGGAAAAATCTTCATCTTTAGTTTACTATATTCACCTCTTGGGCACCTCTCCTTACTGAGATGAGCCAAAAGTAAGTCTATAATCTAAAAACTAACCTCCCTTCTACTCACATCTACCTGTTTCTTGTATTTTTCCACACTAGACTCTAGATGATTCTTTACCTATTTATGTACCTCCTTCAATGCCATTATAAACTCTTCACCTTTAGCACTCCCCTTATCCATGTGATACCTAAAAATTAAATTTTAATATTTTTAATTCTGACATAAGAATTTTTATCCCATTTTAAGACTCTTAGTTAGATCTATGACATGAAAATAGGTTTGAAATATGAAAAAGTGCTTAGATCTAAAATCTCTAAGCTCTAAGAGAGGAAAGAGACAAAATAACTTACTTCTACTAAAGGATGAGATTAAAAAATCCTTATGTACATATTATGGCTTGAAAATGGATGAAATTAGACTTGAACACAAGCCAAAGCTCTAATCTATGATCTTGCCTCTTGATCACTCATCAACTAGCTTTGATACCATGATAGAACACGTATGTGATTGCATATGAATACCATATTTAGATGTGAGACCAATAGAAAAGACATGCAGCATGAAATAATTAGAGAAAAATTGAACACACCATAACATAGATATACCATGGGAAAACCTCATGAAGAGGTAAAAAACCCACCAATATTATTCATTATTTTAGAAATAAAATGTACCCAATAGAATCTTTCTCTTCTCTCTCTTCGCTTTTTTTTCATTGCATCTTATAATATAAACTCTTTATTATATAGGAAAGATAATATACCCATTATAAATGACCTTTCCAACCACCAAATTAATGGTTCCAACCTCTCCAAAGATCATTTAATAAATTTTATTATTTATTTACATGAAGATAAAGTCATGATAAATAATAAAATATATTATTATTTAACCAATGTAATTTAATGTATTAAGGGTACATAAAAAACACCACTTAAATATTAATTATTCCAATAGCCCTTTGCCATGTTTTCTCCTTCTACCCTTTCTTTGTAATGGTATAGGCTTGCTACATTTAATATTGGTGAGATGTCTACCCCACTAGGCAACTCTGATTCATAGGCATCATTTGCAAACTTGTACCAATATTATTCATCTTCAATTTATTATATTCACATCTTGGTTACCTCTCCTTCCTGAGATGAGCCAAAAGTAAGTCATGAATTTAAAAACTCACCTCCCTTCTACTCCAATCTTCTTGTTTCTTATATTTTTCCACACTAGGCTCTAGATTCTTCTTTACCTATCCATATACCTCCTTCATTACCATTACAAAGTCTTCACCTTCAACACTCTTCTTATCCATGTGACTGATGTTTCTAACCTTAAATACTCCTCTAGGATGCATACCATAGATTACCTAAGAAGGACTCATTCCAATGCTATTGTTGGTAGAGTCATTATAGGCAAACTCTACTTTAGGCAACACAAGATTACACTACTTGGGATTGTCTTTAGATAGGGAGCTCAATAGGTTTATATTAACCACCTCAGTTTAACCATGTATTTAAGGGTGGTAAGAAGAAATAAAGCTCAAGTTTGTGCCTATCTTCTTCCATAATCTTCTCCAAAAATGACCAAGAAACTTGGTGTTTCTATCAGATACTATGTTCATGGTCAGTTTATGAAGCTTTATTACCTATTTGAAAAATAAAATTGCCAAATTTTTGGTGTCATTAGTAGTTTTACATGGAATAAAATGTGTCATTTTAGAAAATATATCCACAACTACATAGATTGTGTCAAAACCCCTCTGTGTGTTGGATGGTGGAGCCTAATCTTATTTTAATACCTAATTCTTGATAGGGGGATGCGTGGGGGAAACATCCCCCCACTATGGTCATCACGAGGGTCCATGAGGGGTGGAAACCTATTTTGGAGCCCCCCTAGCAGGGGTTTGTGGGCAATGCCCTTAAAGCAAAGTTTTAAGAAAAATGCATTGTAAAATATTATAATTTCATATGTAATCTAGACCGTTTACTATTAGGTTTTAGATCTAATGATAGAAATTATGTTAGTGAATTTTTTCCCTAGTTTTTAACCCTCTTTGGATATAAGGTCATTGTAATTAGGTAGAATTGTGTGAGAGTGGAGATTATATTACAATGGATGTATTGCAATTTTTTCCCTTCATTTATTAGAATAAATAATAAGGACTGGTAGTTTTTATGTGGATGTAGCCCATATTGGGTGAACCAAGTTAAATATATGTCTCTATTTTGTTGTATTTTCTAAATTTTAATTCTATCTTTATTTCATTATTATTTCTCTACATTCTATATTCCTAACACTGTGTCCTAGGAAATCCCATCACAAAGTCCATACTTATGGATTCCCAAGGCCTATTTGGGACTAGTAGGGGTTGATACAAACTTGAATTAGTGCTCTTACCTTTAGCTAATTGACAAATATTGAATCTTTCAACATACTTCCTCAATTCTACTTGCATTTTAGGCTAATAGTAGTGCCTAGTGAGCAACATCAACATCTTATCAAGCCCAAAGTGGCCTGCCATGCTTCCACTATGCTTCTCTTGGATCAAATTTCCCCTTATTGAACTTCTTAGCACACATACCTTCACCCCTTTGAAAAATAGTCCATCTTGTATGACAAAATCCAACCATGGTTCCTTGTTGAGTGTGCTTGGGTGCTTTCAAGCATTGTATACTTCCTTGAAGTCTTCATCATCCTCATACATGCCATTGAGTGATTAAATTACAATAATCTCTTAATGTATCTCATGCACCAATAAGAACCTCCTACTCAATGGATCCACAACCTTGTTACTTTGCCCTTGTTTATGATTGATAGTGAAGGTGAAATTATGCATGTACTCCACCCATTTCATGTGTATCTAGTTTAGTTTAGACTAATTAGAGATGAACTAAAGTGCATGATTATCCATGTAAATAATGAACTCTTTTAGCATGAGATAATGCATCCAATTATTTAATGCTTGTACCATTGCATAGAACTCCAAGTCATAGGATGAGTAATTCTTCTTGTCATCATTCAATTTCTCACTGAAGGCTATAGGTCAACCCTCTTGGATTAGTATAACCCCTATTTCTACTATACTTACATCACATTCTATTTGAAACACCTTATTGAAGTCTAAAAATGCTAGTATTGGCTACTTCATGATCCTTTTATTCAAGTATTGGAATCTCTTCTTTGCTTTCTCAATCCATGCAAACTTTTTCTTGTCTTCCTTGATGGTGTCTATGGTAGGAGCACATATCCCACTAAAATTTCTAATGAACTTCCTATAAAAGCTTGCAAGATCATGCAAAATTCTCACCTATCCTATTATCATAGGTGTTGGCCACTCCATGATTGCCTTCACCTTGTTCTTATCCATATTTAGCATGCATTGTGATATGAAAAATCTAAGGTAGAATAGCTCTGACTTCATGAATTCACACTTTTTGAGGTTTATCAACAACATTTCTTATTTCAACCTCCTCATGACTAGATATAAATGGTGAATATGTTCTTCCTTGATATGGCTATAGATAAGTATGTCATCCAAATACACCACTAAAAATTTACCTATGAAGGACTTGAGGACTTCATTCATTAGCCTCATGAAATTACTTTTTTCATTGGTAAATCCAAATGGAATAAACAACCATTCATACAAACCTTCATTTTTTTGAAAGCAGTCTTCCACTCATCTCCTTGTCTGATTTTAATATGGTAGTACCCAATATTGAGATCATTTTTAGAAAAATATCTTTCTCCACTCAAGAAATACATCAAATCCTCCATCCTAAGAAGCATAAATCTATATCTAATTTTGATCTTGTTAATGGCCTAGAATCAATACACATTCTTCACTCACCTTCCTTCTTTGGCACCAACACTGTAGGAACTACATAAGGACTAAGAATTTTTTTGATCAACCCTTTGTAAAGTAACTCTTGCACTTATATTTTGATCTCTACATTCTCTTTAGGGGTCATATTATAGGCTTCCTTGTTAGGAAAGCTTTCTCTTGGAACAAAGTCTATGTGATGTGTTATATTTATCATAGGTGGTAATGTGCTAGATAGATAAATTAACCAACTATTTATGAATTTTACTTCAACATATTTATATTATTGGGGTAGATCATTAATCTTTATGGCTGTCATAATAGTCCTATAATTGACTACTAATGCAAAGCCTAATTCCTCTTCATTCATGACATTCAAAAATTATTTATGACTTACCAACATCAAGTGGGAACCAACTTGTTTATCATTATCCTCATCCTTCATGGGAAGCAAGGTATGAATAACTCCATATTTTAGCAAGGTGTACAAATTCATTCTTCCATCATGAGTGGTTTACCTATCATATTGCCAAGGCCTCTTAAGAATCACATGGAAAACATCCATGGGAATGACATCACAAAGCACCTTGTACTTTTACCTTCAAGCTTGGAATATATTCTCTCCCACTTATATCCAAGTGTTCTTTATTTAATTTGATACCAAAATTATGTATATAAACTTGTGGAAAAGTTTCAACTCTGCCTTCCTTACACACTTTCCTAGGCCTTTAGGCCAATCTAGTAGCCTTTTTTTCTTGTTTTTAGATTTGTAAAAAAAATTTAGGATTTTTTAGAAGATTTTGATACCCATTCTTAAAAAATTTCTTAGTATAACTCTACCTCTATACCCCTTTTCTAACACTAGGCCATACCAATTAGGCCTATTTAAGTCTTAGTACAACACATGTTTCTAGAAATTGTACTACTCTACTCCATAAAAAAATAGTTCGTTATGAATATTTTTAAGGGAATTACACCCCACAATAATACCAAGTTTAAAATTTTTTTGATGTTGGAAACTCTTTATATCATCAAAACCCTAATTTAGGGCTTTTATACCCCTATATAAACCCGAGAGGGTAAATAATTAATTTATGAGTGCTAAAAGGAATTTTATTAAATTTTGAAAGTTCATACACATATATCTCAACCATACATAACTCATAAAATAATTTTAAATCCTTTTCCAATCCTCTATTCAAGTTTTCTAACTTGGTTTATCTTTGACTATGTAGGAAATGAGAATTCTATAGAACTATGTCCCTGTTGGCAAAAAAACAACAATATCATATGCAATAAAAAGATTAAAATAACATAAAAAATAATTCATTCAACTCACCAAAAACTTAATTTTAAATTTAAATATTCTTCCATCACCATTTCATTCATAACAATTACACAATCAAGAATGTACAATGAGAAAAACATAAGAAATAGGGCATGTAGGTATCAATCTGCAAAAACCAAGATTTTTTTATTTATTCCTTGAATTATTATGTATTAAAACATAAAAAAACCTCTACCCTTAAAAAATTACAAATTTTATATGCTTTATAACTATTGTAACTACCTAGAGGGACCTTCCAACATTCACAAAGCAAGTTAAAAAGCATGGAAAATAGACCAAAGTTGGATTTTTGTACATGTGAAGCCTTAGACCATTGAAATGAATTCAAAAGGTAATTATAATGTGTTTAAAACATGTTTTAAAACCTTACATATTCATTAATTCACCCCTATAACTCTAAATATAAGTAAATTATTTAAATTTTTGAAAAATAAGTTTTGGCAGGAAAACTAGAAATTTGAAATTTAAACTAGCTAGGAGCAATTCTAACCTATAAATTTGAATTATAAGGATGGTTGAGGAATTTAAAGGCCATAAAAACCATAACCAAACCAAAATTTATGAAAAAAATTGAAAATTGAAAGAAAAAACTTCCTAGAAGTGATGTTCCTACATCATAACTTCACCTCCCACTAGTCCTCTTCATTTTCCTCCCTCTCATAGTGGGTATTTTGATGGCTCTCCACCATTTTATCTCATTTATCAGGGTGTAATTATTTATGGTGATATGAATAAGGAATGTTTGGATTTTAATCCTCCTTCTGTTGGTTTTTTTCCTCTTTCATTTACTAGTGAGGAATCATTTCATGAAGATGAAACACTTGTACCACCTAATCATACTACTAATTCTACATATTTATTAATTGGTGGCCACTTGGATGAGGTATCTACGCTTATCCCAAATATTGATGAACATTATAATTATGTGATTTTTTCTCCTATTATTGATTCTAGTTTTACTATAAATAGTACCATACCACACAATGAGTATCCCAGTGATCCTATGGCCTCTTTCTTAGATCTTTAGGAAGCAAACATGAAACTAATGAGACAAAATTAATTTTTACACTCCCTAATTCATAGAAAATATGCCTTAATTTAATATTTTTAGAAGAAAATACTTGGTATATAACATCATACTAATATGTTGGAATCTCATTCCCCTGTTCCTAATCTATCATGTGTTACTAAATCTAGTATGCATCCACTTGATTCACTTTTATAGTGCGATCTACCAGATATCAAACAGCCCATTGTTCATATTACTCCTCTAATTATATATTTTACTTTTGTTCTTACTATTTTGCATGCTCTACACATCCCACTCTAGTTCCATCTACATATATGCTTACTTCTTTTGAGAGGCATACCACTAGCTTTGGTTCTTGCATGCTTTGTTCTATGGGTCACACTACTAGACTTGTGGACATTGGGAAGCATTTATAAGGAATTGCTCATCATATATAGCCTATTTCATGGAATGATCATCATGGCATTGGTTATTTTTTTGAAATTTTATCTTATTTGGGATATTTTGATATAGATCCATATTTTGTTATCTCCACTCTTTGCAAGGATAGTGAGTTACATATGGGCTCTTATGCACCTTAATTAGTCCTAATAAACATGAGACTATAATGGTCAGACATGATCGACTAGACACTTTTTTGGATATTACCATACATTATTATACTATGGAATTTTCACCCACTCATATACAAGTATCTTTATACACCATTCATGTTTATTTGGGATGGAATTAAAATCATTCTTAGCAATATTGATAGTGTTCTTTGAGATGACTCTACAGGCAAGTTTCCTCCACCACTCAGCTTTTTCAACCACACATTACTCCTACCTTTTGATTCTCTCATGGGTTATTTGAGATCCTTATTAGGCATATATGTTTTTTGGATCCTACATCTCTCATTTAATAGATGTCATATACTACACATTGACTCCATTTTGGACTTTATTGCATCACTTGATGATATTGTTTTTATATGGGACCTTTATTTGTAGTCACACTAAGAGTCATGGAGTATTTTTATTTATGTTTGTATGATCCATATTGATAAATTTACTCTTAATTTATTAAATTTACCATGACCACTAGGAATATATTATTGAGATATTAATATTTTTATCTTTAATATTGACAATCTCCTTTAGATTTATTATGGCACTTGATATCCTTCTAAAGAGTAGCTAGTTTGGTGAAGCCCACTATCAGCATTTTAATATTTTAAGTAGTGGGATTGGCCCACTCATACATATATATTTTTTATTCACTACACATAATTCAACATTATGGGTGGGGGTGTGTAAAAATATCAATTTAGGTGTCATTCTCCTTACTACCCCTTGGCATGCCACATTTTCTTTGTTTAGGTAGTAATTGAGTGAACTTTTGTCTGATGGGATTCACTATATCAAATGTACCTACTAAAAAATTATGTGATATTCTGAGAAATGATTCTTGGGATGCATTGAAACATAAGTCCTCTTTTTCACTATTTGTTATGGTTCTACTAGTTTTTGGGTACTTTGTGGTGACACATTTTATTCTTGGTAACTCTTTCTCCCTAGTTTTCTGATCATTTTTTTTAATAGAGTGAGACTCATATAGATTATCTATTCATATTTGAATTGGAAATTATAGTGACTCAACATCCATGTATTATTATAATATGGATTAATTACCATAGGGACACTCTATATTTCACTATTATTTGTACATGGGCACTTGATCAAGCCTAGTTTTCAAGACTCATTCAATCTCTTCACTTTTTATTTTCTCACTCACTATTCTATTATTAAGGGAGGGTGTTGGATTGGTTATGTTCACACTAGTTAGTGGTTTGAGTTATTTCTAGACCAATTTTATTTTTAGTCATGTTCACACCCACTCGTAGAGATAAGCTTGATTTGGAGTTTGTTTTATTTATTGTGTGCATGAGCAATATTTGGTGTGCACTAACCTAAGAAATCCACACTATTTTGAGTGGATCATAACAACCAACTAGTTGTTATGAAATCAACTCAATAGCCTATTTAGTAGGCTCTATTTTTACTTATCCTACATCAATGAAAGAGAAAAAACCTATGGATTATATTTTGTTATTGATAAAAAATAATGAAGAGACTTCTATTATGCATATTATTTGTCTGATTATTGTTAGATAAATGATGGCCTTATCTATAGTAATGGTGTTTAGGATGGATCATGTGGTTACATGACTGCATATAGCACTCTAACAAATTTATCTCTAATTTCATCATAGATTGATCCAATTAGTCAATTGGTGAAATTAGTGACATGATTTGGAAAAATGAGTATGAAAACCTATATTAAATTTTGTATGGTGTGACTTAGGGCTCAACTAACCCCATTGTCATCACATAATTAGCCAAATGGTTAATTCATTCAATCATGGAGGAAATTCTAGCCAATTTGAGCCCCTACAACCTAACTATGACTATAAGATGTGATTGGGGGGTTAATTAACACTAACTTTATCATAGATTGAGTGAATTCATCAATTGGTCCAATCAATAATGAAATTTGAGCAAAATTAAGCCCATTTCAAACATAATTATGACTATATAATATGTTATTTGGGGTTCAATTGGGACCAATTTTATCACAAAATTAAGAAAAAAGTTGTTTGTTTCAATCATAGATGTAATTGGGGAAATTTTATCCCTTTGAATATAACTATGATAATAATATGTAATTTGGGGATAAATTAACTTTGATTCAATCATGAATTGAGCCAATTAGTTAATTGTTGCAATTAGTAATGTAATTAGATTCAAATTGAGCCACATGATCCTAATTTTGATTGTATAGGATGTGATTTGGGTATCAATCATCCCAAATGTCACCACATAATGAACCAAATATTCAATTAGTTCAATAACAAAGGTAATTATAAATAATTAGAGCCCCTTCAACCTAACTGCAATAATAGGATTTTATTGTGGGCTCATTTATATTTAATTTCATAAAATATTGAGCTAGTTAGTCAATTAGTGAAATTGGTAATGACATTTATGCCAAATTTATCCCCTTTCAAACCTGATTCTAATTGTATAGGACATGATATGGGGCTTAATTAACACCAATTTTATCATATCATGAACTAAATAATTGTTTGATCTAATCAAAAATGTAATTGGGACTAAAATGATCCCCTTTAACCTAACTAAGAGAGTAGGACATGATTTGAGGATAAACTAACTCTAGTTCCATCATGAATTGATATAATTATTTAATTGGTGCAATTATATATATTATTTTGGCCAAATTAAGCCCCTGTGAACCTAATTTATGGCTAAGTCAATTATATATGATGTACTTTATGGCTTAATCAACCTATTTTAATCACAAATGCAAGTAAAAAAGAAATTGGGGCCAATCTAAGCCCATTGAACATAAATATGACTATAGGATGTGATTTTAGGCTAGATTATCCATATGAACCTAATTTTGATTATACAACATATGATATGGGCATCAATCAACCCTAATGTCATCACATAATGAAATAAATAGTTGATTAGTTCAATCCCAGAGGTAATTAGGGCTAGTTTAATCCATTTCAACCTAAATGTGATTATCATATGTGATTACAGGATCAATCATCCCTAATTTTATCATAACATGAGTTAATTAGTTAATTAGTGCAATTGAGCCAAATTGAACCCCCTTCCAACCTAATTTTGATTACATGGGATGTAAGTTGGGGCTCAATCAACCTTAATTTCATAAAAAAATAAACCAAATAATGGATTGGTTACATCATAGATGTAATTAGGAGGAATTTAATCCCATTTAACCTAATTACAATAATAAGATGTGTTTTGGATCTAAATTAGCTCCAATTCTATCATGAATTGAGCTAAGAAGTCAATTAGTACAATTAGTGATGCAATTGAAACCAAATTGATCCTCATGAACTAATTTTTTATAGTATAAGATGTGATTTTGGCATCACTTAATCCCAATTTCATTACATATGAATAAAATAATTGATTGGCTCAATCACAGAGGTAGTAGGGCATAATTTGAGGCCCTTTAACATAACTATGACTATAAAAATTGATTGGGGGCTCAATTCACCATAATTTTATCACATATTAAGCTAATTAGTTAGTTTATGCAATTAATAACATGATTTGTACCAAATTAAACCTGATTAGAAGTTAATTTTGATTGTATAAGATGTGATATAGGGCTCAATTACACCAATTATATCACTAGATGATTGAAATAATTGATTGGTTCAATCACAAATGCAATTGGGCCTAGTTTGAGCCCATTGAACCTAACTACAAGAATATGACATGAATTGGGGATAAATTACCTCTGAGTCCATCATGAATAAATATAATAAATTGGTTTAATTAGATATGTGATTTGGGTCAAATTGAGCCCAGTGAACCTAATATATGGATCAATCAATTGTATATGATATGATTTGTGGTTTAATTAACTATAATTTTATCACAAATAAAATTAATTATTATATTTATGTTATCAATGATGATATTTATCAAATATTATGCCTTGTATAGGGTAGAGGGTGTGAATAACAAAATCTATTAAGAAATGTGTAAGCATTATAATGTATGTGTTATAGTACATACATGTTAATTTGATTAACAATATAATGCTTTCCTTAGTGTTATTAGTTTTCAATATAAATATTTGTGTCCCCAAAATTATGCTCCATGTCATTTTTCACTCTTCATAATACTTCAAATTGATTTTTATTAGTTATTCACACCCTCAAAAGTTTTTAACTTTGTCTAATCATGGGTGATGGATTTTATTCCAAAGCTAGGAAAAAGTTAAATAAAAAATGTTGGAGTAATTGAAAGTGTAGAGGAAAAAAGGGAATAAATTCAGCATTTTATGAAGACAAGGTACATATGCTATCCCCAATGAACCAAATTTCATAGATAATTATGAAATGAATAAAGATGGTGATTTTTTTAATTATATTGTAATCCTACATTTAAATTATAAAGTTTTTAATTTTGGTGATGATGATAATACATGCATGATGATTTACCCCCTAAAAATGAATAAAATTACATGGAAACACATAATGGTGAAAGTTACAATGAATAAAATTGTATGGAAACATTGAATAGTGAAAGTAAAAATGAAGTAAACTATACAAGAACAAAAAATAATAATAGAGAAACTAGTGATGAAGATAAAAATATGGAAAAACAAAATCAAAAAATTATACCAATTCAACAATTTTGGGAATATTGGTGTATTATTCCTAATTTAGTTAAAGGTTCTGAGTAGTAAAATTATTAAATAAATAGACAATAATTAAGATACCAATTTTTGTAAATTAATTACAATTCAAACTTTTCTAAAAATAGTAATAAGGAGAAGAAAACAAAACTTAGTTGGAATCAAATTGATCCAACTGAGACAGAGGTTAGAATTCATTGTGCACAATTGAGACACTATCATAAACTAAGATCTAAAATTCATTTTATGATTTTATAAGAGCATCAAAACTATATAGTAGTGGCACTAACACTATAATCCACTTTTGTTGCTATTATCCTAAGGATCTGAGCTTTCTGGGTTTTGTTTTCTATGTTTGTGTGACCCTATTTGCAAAGTTTTAGCAAATTCAAGTCTATATAGCTCCCTATAGAGTAGATTATTTATTCAAACACTATATTCCATTATAATTTGACCAATTTTGAGCTAGAGGGGGGGGGGTGTTGTAATATGCATCAGACATGCTTCACACTTTGTGTGGTCATGCTACCTACATATGAATACTCTAAAAAGGGATCAAGCCATATGCAGTTCTCCCACTTGATGTGTTTTATGAAATTATGTATATGAAAATGCATAATACTAAATTGGATGTGCTTTAAGTGGCTAGGGACTAGTGTAAGGACTTGAATGAGCTTGTAAGTGTGTTGGCTAGTTGTATGCAGAGCATAGGGAAGATTGCTTGAGTAGTCTTGCTTGTATTATTACTTTCTTAGTGATATTTTCCAACCCTTTCTAAATGATCTTTGAATGAGATTTTATAGGGATATATTAGTCATGGGTTGAATGTACTCACTTTAGGCTGATAATGTTAAGGATGGAGAATCATAAGAAGTTGACCATTGATGCTCAAAATGGGCTTGGACAATAGCACCAAAAGTGGATAGTAGTGGCACTAGAACTATAGTCCAAGTGTGGTGTTACTATCCTAAGTAGATAAGACCTAAGGAGATTTATTTGTCTTGGAAAGAGTAATCTAGGTGAGCTAGGACCAAGTTTGGAAGGCTACAGATGACTAGGAATCAATGAAAATAAGCCTAAGAGGGTCATGAAAGCAAACACAAGGGACTTAAGGGTTGGGTATCATTAGCCACGCTCATGTTACCAATTTTTACATTGTATATAACTACATTTAATACCCTTTATTCTACTGATGTAATAAAGTGAACTACCAAGGTAAAGGAAAAATAGAAAGCGTACCTAAACTTACTTGCAAAGGTGAATCTCATGAAGTTATGTGATGTTGAGTGTACATAGAAAGAACATGTTATGAAGTGTGAATCTGCAAGAGAAAACAAAAAATAGATCAATTCTTACTAGATATGCTATATCTAAAATAAGAATGTAAAAATTTGGGTAAGAGAGAGAGGAAGAGAAAGGAATGAATACATCTCATTAAGTACATGGACCAATACAAAACCTATTATGATGCTGAGTGATGCTAGATATGTACTGAACCAAGAGTAATATCGTAAATGGGGCTGAGTGTTCAATTCCCTAGAAGTGGCTCAAAAATGCAAAGGCTAGTCTTTTGGATCCATCATCACCCTATAAGTGAAGCTAGGTGGTCTTACATGTGTTGATCAATTTTTAGACTGTGTCCAATCCCTTTGAATAGGTGGCTCGAGAATACAAAGGCTAGCTAGTCCTTTAGCTCCATCATTACCTCATAGTGAAGCTATGAGCTGATACCAATATAAAATTTATGTCATATGAGATGGATCCTAGAGCCTATGAATGTACTATGATATGACAATGTTGACATGAATAGTTAAATGTATACTAAAGACTAGGTCACTCTTGACCATTCTAAAAGATGGAGCCTAGGCTTGTAATAAAGCCATTCTAAACTAATGTACTGGGATTGTATGAAACCCACTCAGGAACTCAATAAATTAGGAAGTAAGGATTTTATGAAATCCATTCCAAAATGATTCCATACATCTACAAATGGAATAAGGCATGTAACTACTGAGAATGCCTAGGTAATGATAAAATTGAAAAGAAAAGAAAATAAATGTGCCACACACATTGCCCCCAATCATTGGTGTCTAAAACATGGATTTTGCTATGAAAGTTGTACCAAATACCTTATATAAAACTAGAACTGAGAGCCATCATGCCACACATGATATCCCCTATATCTATATTCTCTAAAGAAAATCATATTAAAACTATTGATTCTGGTCTGAATTATAGTTGATAAAACTACAACTGAACTTACCTTTCTATTTATTTCTAGAAAATCTAGTTTTTCTACTATTTGGATAGGAGTATCAAAAGTGGACACTAGTGGTACCAATGCTATTATCCAAGTTGGGTACTTTTGTCTAAGCCCAAATTTGTTAACTATTCTATAATTTTGACTATCTGCCTAGTTTATTTTGATTGTTTTGATGTCTAATTGTTGTTCTAGGTGTTCTAAAAATGGTTATTTCAACTATTACGATCTTTGATATTTATGATAGAACATTATTTTGTTACCCCCTCTTCTTAGGGTAGGAATGAAGACCTTGTAATGACTACCCTTAAAAAAAAAGAGCCCTATAAGTGTGTTATATTACAAAGATACATGATATAGTGATGATAATTGACAATATATCTCAATATATAGCATGATTTGTATTGAGATATTGTTAGATAAAAAAGGGTATGCTTAGATAGATATAACAATGTAAGAACATGGGTAATGTACTAAACTAAAAATGAAAGTCTAGTTAGTTGTTAGTTATAGGTATGGAGCATGATGTCCATCATGGCATCTAAGAAAGCAAGATTAATGCATGATGTGAATCATAACATTGTAAATAATGAGAATAAAACAAGAAACAAGCACAAAAGGCAAGAAACAAGAAAAATAAAAGGATGGCCAAGGGGCCAAACAAAAAAAGGACATGGGCATATGTCACTCAAACTAGAAATCAAGCATAAAAGGCATGTTCAAATTCCACAAACACATATAATTGAAATAATCAAAATTGGCATAGAAACCACAATAATGTAGAGGAGTAAAGATAAAATACATTGGTAAACATCCTAAAGCACACACATGAATAGAAGTAAAGGACATTGGCAAATATCCTAAGGCACATACAAGAGATAAATAAGAAATAATAAATGCAAACAACCTAGCTATGTTAAGCAAGAAAAAAAAGCATGTAAAGAACTAGAAGTAAAATCATATATAACTAATCAAAGCAAGAGGAAAAGTATGCAAGACATGCGAGTACAAGACTAAGTATATGCTAAGAAATACAAAAGAAATATATACTAGTGAGTGTCAATAGAGTAATCTATATAAGCAAGTGAGTAATGTACATCAACATGATAACTAGAATGTGTGGTGTAGGAATGACATAACCTAGATGATGTAGTCATGTAGAATATTCCCCTAGTGGGTATATATATCGATGTGTGTCTCTATGTAGAAGTAGGATTCCCCCTCAATGAGTAGAGTGAAGTAATCAAATAGATGGATTTTACTACACACACTAAAAAAAAGATCAAGTGAAGCATGGTAATGTAGATAAATTGATAAACAATAAGCATAAAATAACAAATGTAAGTCTATTATGCTAGTATAAATGCAAAGCATGGATGATGCATACAATTGAAATGTTTTTGGTGTTTTTGAATTATTTTCATATTTTTGTATTTTTAAATATTTGAATGTTTTTGAATTTTTGTTTTTTTTAATATATTTGAGATATGTACAATAAAGCATAAGAAAATATGTACATGTGCATAGAGAAAGGATGATACTAACCGATGAGTCTCATGGGAGACTCCCTATCATAGTGTCTTGTGTCAAGGAGAGGAATCATGCATGATCATGAAGCATGATGGAGATGTTGAGACTATGGTTTTATAGGATATATATGTTGTAATTGATCTAAAATCTCTAAATTAGAAATTGATTGTTAGGTCCCCTATAACTCTGAGAAGTTTATGAAATTGTAGGGTTCTTAGGGACCCATATGGTAGTAGGATAATCTATTTAAACATGTGCTCTATGAGTAGATGCATGATATATCAATGATACTACCTTGGGTGTGAACACTATGGCTAGAAGCTATATAGAATCATGAAGTTGTGGAAGTGTATAAAATCTCTATGCTAATGATGGATGCCTCAACTGTATCTAAATTGAAACTATAACTAGTGGAGAAATTGGAACTAGAGGCTAAATTGAAGTTGGTGATTGTACTATAGAAGATTGATTTGAAGTGGGGAGTGGTAACTCATATGGAACTCAACCAACTATAACAACCTGATCAGTGTGAATGAATTTCATGCATCTATGAACTATAGAAGGTATTGCTCAAAGTTTTTGGATCCATGGTTGACCAAATAACATATCAAAAACTCTTACACTAGGATCTATAGTGAATGATGTGGCCATGTGTGTTGGACCCACTTGTAGAAGAAGTAAAATCTCACCTAATGAAATATATATGTGCCCACTAAATCCATTGATAACTATGTCTGTTGGTGTAATATCCTACTCTAAATATCCCAAATGCTACAATAATGTCATAGTGCACATATTCACATTGAATCTATTGTCTATGAGAACACTATGAATAGGATGATTGTGAATGTGAGCTCTAATAAAGAGTACATGATAATACATATCATCCTTAATGATCTCCTGCTCTGATAAGGAGATGGAAGGTCTAGTTGGAACTCTAAAATTGTATACATCAATCATTTTTATCAAAGGATGTGTCTCAACTAAAGGTGCCCTATATGTATCTGGTGGGGTATGTGCATGATATACATGGTGAACCCCTAATGTGTCCCCTATTTCCTATTTGGAATGATATGGAAAAGGATCTAAAAATATTTTCAAGCTTTATCTTATGTTTTGTTTACTTGAGGAGGCTCAACTAAGGTGCCAAGATCAATATGATTACCGTCTATCCAGTCTTGTATCTTGTGTCTCAAACTGATGCATCTATTTATTGTATGGTTTGGTGCCCTATGAAAATTGAAAAGTACATGCTGATCATATCCTCGTGGAAGAGGCTTTTTTGGGTCATCTTCTCAAATAGGAGGTAGAGATATGATGTTACATTACAATATCTACTGTAAAGTTTTGGCTGGAGAAACTGATAGATTGGTGAAGGTTCACCAAGGAGGTGCTAATAAAACCACTCACTAAGGGGGCTTTGAAGCCAAATTAATTATAGGTTGATTTTGACTCTTGTTATCATTGAACTTTACTTTGTATGGGAATTTACTATTACTCTTATTTGTTGTGTGTGAGATACTTGTGTACTTGAGTTTTCCCATTGAAATTAACTTGATTTCTCTTTTCTGTAGTGTGTGACACAATTAAATCAAGGAAGATAATATTTTGAACATAATTGATTCATAGAAAGATGGTAGATGACTCATTTTGAAGAGATCCTGTAACTCTTGATCGGCTATGGGGCTAGTCATCTTAGCCAAAATAGTTTTATATAAAAGAACATAATCTGTGAGATGCTCATTTGACCTTTATTTTTGTTGTACAACTTGAGCATATGAAACCTTATCACCAATGTTAATGTTGAAATAATCTAGGAACATGTTTGCTAAAGGATTTAATGCATTGATTGATTGATTCGATAGACTGCAAAACCATTGTAAATCATAATCCTTTAGGATTCATAGAAATAAGTTGGTAAGTAGCTAGTTATTGGGTGCATAGTCCAAGCATGCTACATGAAAGGCTCTCAAATGTGTCTCTAAATCACCCTTTCCATCATATAGAGTAAGCTTGGGTTGAAAAAAACCTTGTGGCAAAGGTGTAGAAGTAATGTGATGTGCCAATGGTGTATGCAAAAGTACAAAAGAATCTAAAGACTGTGTAGGTCTAGAGGCACCTTGATCAAGATGTAGCACCTTGGAATAAAAATATTTTATCTCTTGCACAAGGGCTACCACATCAGGAGACAAAGATATAGTAGTTGTAGCTGGTGGCATAGAGGTAGGTTAGGCTACTATAGGGGGTTGTTGAGACATAGTTGCTTCCACAATGTCCTTTGTAAATTGGTTACTCTGTGGTTTGGGAATATTGACCATTGTTTACTCTTTGTTGTTCTTCTTTTAATATTTTAAACATGCCATATTACAAGTTAGGGTGTTAAATTAAGATTTCTTTAAGTTCCCTTTTATTAGTTTCATCGAAACTGGTATATTGGGCCATTGGTAAAGTAGGAAAATAAGTTGAAATTTGATTGATTTTTTTGCAAAAATTTGTAATAGGCAAAGTGAAAAATAAAGAAAATATTGAATATAGGAAATGTAAAGTCCTAAAAATAGTTAACTAGAAGTTACATAAAAAGGATACGAAGCTCACAAACATGGAAGGTGATACCTCAATAAGTAAATAGGAATTAGTACATACAACTAGGGTTTTGAAAAATGATTATTTGAGCAATTTACTATGAAAATTTAAAATTGAAAGTGAATTTCTAAGTTATATATACAAGTAGAAAATCAAAAATTTATTGAAAAATTAGTGATTTAACAGGACCTAGTAGATGCAACTAGGGTTTTGAAAAATAAATATATTTGAAAACTACTATTGAATTTTGAATTGATTTCTGATTTAAATATGCTAGTAAAAATTTATAAAATGATTGGAAAATTACTGGGACCTAGTATGGGCAACTAAGGTTTAAAAGAGAATTATTTTAAAATTACTATGAAATTTTAAAATTTAATGCTAATTTATGATTATATTATGTAGGTAAAAATTAGAAAAATATATGAAAAATCATTAGGAAAATTAGCTTAGGGTTTTTATGCACAAACAAAGTAAGTCAAGCTCACCAAATGATTTAACATTTTTGGGAATATTGGTGTATTATTCTTAATTTAGTTAAAGGGTTTGAGTAGTAAAATTAGTAAATAAATAGACAATAATTAAGCTACTAATTTGTGTAAATTAATTGCAATTCCAAATTTTCTAAAAATATTAATAAGGAGAATAAAACAAAACTTAGCTAGAAACTAATTGATCTGATTGAGATAGAGGTTGGAATTCACTGTATAGGACTAAGAAACTATCACAAACTAAGATCTAAACTTAATTTTGTGATTGGATAGGAGCACTAGAACTAGATAGTAGTGGCACCAGTGATATATTCTACCTCTATTACTATTATCCATAGGATCTAAGCTTTTTGGGTTTTATTCGCTATGTCTGTGTGAGCCTATCTATGAAGTATTGTTAACTGGACGTCTATATAGCTCCTTGTAGAGTAGATTATTTATCAAAAACCTATCTTAAATTGTAATTTGACCAATTTTTAGTAATAGTGGGGGGGGGGGGGGTTAGTGTGTTTAATATGTGCTATACATGATTCACACCCTATGTCTAGGTATGCTACCTACATACGAATACTCCGAAGAGGGATCAAGTCATATGTAGTTCTCCCACTTGATGTGATTTTTGAAATTGTGTATATGAAGATGTAGAATGATAAACTAGATGTGCTTGAGGTTGTTAGGGACGAGTTTAAGGACTTGAATGAGATTGTAAGTGTGTTGGATGGTTGTATGTAGAGAATAGGGAAGATTAATTAAGTAGTTTTGCTTGTATTCTTGCTTTCTTAGTGATATTTGCCAAGCCTTTCAAAATGATCTTTGAATGGGATTTTATATGGATATATTGGTCATGGGTTAAATGTACTCACATTAGGTTGACAAGGATAAAATGGGGAAGCAAAAGAAATTTATTATTAGGGATAGAAATGGTCTTGGACAATAACATTGCAAGTAAATAGTAGTGGCACCAGAACTATAGTCCAAGTGTGGGGCTACTATTATAATTAGATATGACATGGGGGTTTGATTTTTCTTGGAAAGAGAAGTCTAGGTGAGTTGGGACCAAGTTTGGAAGGCTAAAGATGATTGGGAATCAATGAAAATAAGCCTAAGAGGGTCATGAAAGCAAGCACAAGGGACCTAAGGGTTGGGTGTCATTAGCCACGCTTAAGTTATCATTTTTTGCATTTTATATGACTACATATACCATTAGTAATACCTCGCATGATTTTTTGTATAAGACCTATGTAATTTATTGAACTTGATGAAAACATTTTGAAACTAATGCCTAATAAAATGTTTGATTGCCATTCAAGAATAAAAGATAAAATAGTTTGTGATAACTAATTTAAATGATAATCAAAGATGTTAATTATTTATTTAATTAATGAAATTGGTTAATATGAGACCTACAATAAATACCCTAAGACTAAGAACATTTAATATTGGTGGTCAAAACAAGGTAATTTTTGAAAATCTTTGTAATGCATACCATACTATAGGTATCAAAAATTGCACCAAATATAGTAACAATATATACCATATAATTATAAATTTTATAGTAAGTGGTCAAATAAAGAGAAAATACCTGAAGAAGAAAACAAGAATAATAAACATAGACAAAAAATAACCAATAGAAGTAAATGGCAGATGTAAAAAACTTGATGATGCCAATAAAAATGATTTATGTGCATTATCTAGAAAACTCCCACAAAAATACAAGGCTATAGTTGATGCTCTCAAATATTTACTTGCAAAATTATGGAAATAAAATATAAGGGTTTCACCCAATATCAACGAAAATAATATTTTGTTCTCATAACCATGAACCATATCCAAAACATTTATTAGATATGACCCAAACATATATATTCTTTAATTTTTTACATAAATATCCCCAAATTTATATTAGTTAAATATATTTTTAGATGGTCAAACCCTTTTATATCAAAATAAATCACACACAAACCACTTGTTGTAGGCAACATGTCAAATTTTCAATGATTTATGATATTTTTGTCATGTGTGTTTTACTTTGCATAATGACAACATTTTTTAAGAGTGTGGAATTTAAGCTCCACCAAAATAAATAAAGGAATTTATTCCAACATTTTTTGTGAAAGACTACATGGATAACTTTTTATAACAAATCATTTTTGGATGGAACTTTATACATTTGTGTTGGTTACCAAAATTGAAAAATTATATCCATGAGGAGAGTACAAGTGTAATTAGACAATGATTAGTTGGTTTTTTAAAATAAAAATATGTGGCATCAATTATAGTTTGAAAAGAAATATAAAAGGTGTGATAATGTAAGAAAAATAATAACTGTTTCAGATTGTATGGTCAAATTTAGGGATGGAATTATTTATGAGCATGCAAGGCACTTACATAGAACTCAATGGTTAGATGAAAAATTTAATTTAAACAAGGACACATTCCCACTTGGTTATAATGTTTCATTTTTTGACTTAGCTAAGAATTAGACATTATAACCATAAATGGAGGTTCAATTATAATACTAACACTATTATAGGTTGTTATTTTCATGCATATAAAATTCATACATGCACTTGATAGTACACATAAATATCAAATAATATTAATGGAGTGACTTTTCTATGTTAGTGATGATTGATCACATTCTATAAATTATGTGTGAAGCTATTTTGAGATGTTCTATGGAAAGTTGACTAAGAGGAACATTACTTTTAATCAATATTATAATTGGTCAGATATTTCCACATTGTAATTCAAGAATGCATAGATGTTTTACTATTTGATTAGGATGCATGTTACCATTGGTGCAAAACATATTTGGATTTTCACCATGGCTATCCATGGAAAAGAGAGTGTGATAGTGTCAGAGCATGTGTGAAAAGAGCCCTTAAAAGGGAGGATTTAAATTTTGAATATGACATTGGTTTGACTAATGCATTTTTCATTTTTGAATGGTGTAATGAGAGAATGGACCATGCTGTTCAATAAAAATTTATTATTCATATATATTTATAGATCATGGAGGAAGAAAAATTAGCAAAGTATGAGGATTATGGGTAAGTGCATAGAGATGGGGGGCTAAAAATCAAACATATTTTTTTGAAACCAATTTTATGTACACAAATTTTTAAGAACCACATATAATGTTTTTAAAAAACACATATGCATTTATATAACATAGGCTCAGTATTATGGAGCTAGAACTACATACATGGTTTTAAAACAACATAACCACTATAGAGTTCTATTTTTTTAAAACCAAAAAAATAATTGATATCATTCTTTTTGCATTGATGCAAACCATGATAAAAAGATAGGAAGAATTAATATGTCGTTGAGTGAGAATAGGGAAATATGAATTTGATAATGCCACAATGAGAGGTATATAGATAAATTTTAATGCATTTGGAAACAAATACCCATTAATTTTGTCATATTTTTATTGAAATTGTTTATTTTTTTTAATCACCTACAAAGGAACATGATACTGATCAAAAAGTTGACCCTCTTAACCCACTAAACCCTTTAATCCATCCTCACCTACAAAACCCTCCTATCCATCCTCATGCACAAAATCGTCCTATCCCTCCTTTAGTTCCTCAAGCCCCTAAAGATAGTCAAGATGATTTAACAACCCATATCATTGAAAATAAGATCAAAATTGATAATCTAATTAGGACATTGAGGGATACTCATGCCAAAAACCACCACTAATTTTCTCTATCAAAGACATTATAAACATTATTAGTCAAATTAACTCATTAATGAGTCAAATTAATAGGTGGGATGAGTATAGAAATAGATGTAGGGCATACGATTCTCAAATTATCTGCAATCACCATGAAAGATAAAATTATAAACAAAGCCCAAATTTGTGCCCTGTTCATTGATGGGAAAATTATTGTGCCACTAGATGTGATAGATAAATTGATTCAAATCCATTGGTGCACTCACAATTTGATCAAATTTTTTTTTGGGACTGATGGTCAATGGTCTTTAACCACCCACCTTGAAAAACTAATGAGATCCTAATGTATTTTTTGATAAAATTATATTGTGAGTTTGTGTTGAATGAATTTACAAACTATTTTGATTTCTTGTAGTTATTTGGTAGAGAAAAGGGATATGTACAAGATAGGCTAGGTGTAGTCATGCACCTAATTAGCCTACAAGATTACATATCAAAAAACCACATCCTATTGAGACCCTACCCTTTATAGATATTGATACTTTTCATGCACTTAAGGCACTTAATAACACCCTTGTTCAACATATTAAGAGCTAAATTTATTATACTTCTACTAGTAAGGGTGGACATGCTGAGGCTTTGTCTAAATATGCTACTTGATGAGCTCACTATTGTATATCATGTGGTGATATATGCAATGGACCCGAGGAGGAGGAGCATATCATGTAATCCACTCATGGTGGTGTTTCTCTAGGCCTTGATGATATTAACCTCATTATGTTTTAGTTGTCTACATTTGATATAGACACCTTGGCTATAACTTCTAGGTAGCTTTAATATTTTACTTGTTATAAAAAATTATCAGACTTGTTAAATTTTAAATGTTTTTATAATTTAAAAGGTATTTAATTATTTTTCATATAGAAAGATCTATAATGTATGTGAATTTTTTGTCACAATAGGATCTTGGATATCATAAGATCATGTGTGTTGTTGCTACTATGTTTGTATATACCTATACAGAAGTGATTTTTAAGGATTAATTAATGTTATTGATGTAAATATCCTACTTGTGTTTACTAACTATGATAAATTTTGATTTGATTAGGCCTCTTCAATGTTTGTTACTAATCTTATTTGCACACTTGTGTTTACTAACTATGATCAATTTTGATTTGATTAGGCCTCTTCAATGTTTGTTACTAATCTTATTTGCACACTTGTGTGTGTGTGTGTGTGTGTGTGTGTGTGTGTGTGTGTGTATGTTGAAGTGACTAACAATGATATTTTTTTTGTTTAGTTAATCACCACATTAGACACTCTACCATTTATTCAAGAGGGATTAAATGTAGTTGTTGCTACTATGATTTCATCTATAAAGCAACTCATTGAGGTAATGAGAGTTATTGTAATATTTAAGTGTAAATATGGATGTGTGTTTGGTAATTATCCTTTGTACTTGTGCAAATAATTGATGCACAAAATAAATGTCTACATAGAGTCCTCCAATGATGTCTTTTGGTCCTATTGAAATGATTAGTAGGCATAACATGGTATAGTTGAAAATTTAATTTGTAATTTCTTCTATTATAGTTCAATTATTTAGTTAGTTTACTTAAATTCTTATGATTTAAATTTGAATATTTATTTTGTATGTGTGTGTATACATATGTACATACACACACATGTTTATAGGGACCCAACCCTTTTGTTATCATGATCATGCCACCAACTCCTATTGGTGATCTATTTCAGACTCATGTTTGCTAGTAGGAGCCTATCATTAACCATATTGAGTTTTGGTCCTAAATTGACTATGACTGATAGCTTGTGGTAAGTGCCCCTGTGAATAATTTTTGTATCATTTTAAAAACTTGTTAATTTTTTTAGTATATTATTGATATACATGTAAAGTTTTTTACAATAATTGAATATGAATATTTGGATATATAGGCAAGTTTTGAGTGGATGAGGACTCATAGTCATCCAAATCTAACACCTCCAATTGTGAAAAAGGCATCCAAGGGAGAAGATTATACAAGAAAGGCAAAGAAAGTGATGCATTTGGATGATTAGGATCATGTCTTATGACATTTTGTTCTATGCTTATATGGATTGATATATAGGTGTTTCCAACATTACATACATATACTACATTTACCCATAATATTGTATCAAGTGTTCAGATATTGTACGCCTTTATATGGATTTTATGGATCTATTATATACATACATTGTTCAACATTTCACTTTTTAAATATTTTTGTTAATTTCATATTTTTTGGATTTTGTTGTAATAAAGGGTGGTGTTCTAGTGGATTTTATACAATAGGGTATCTTGTAGTATTCATGACAAAATTCCTTTGTAAATATGTACAAAAAATCATAAGTAGGCTAATGGGAAATACTAAATGATCCTTGAAAGACTAGAACATACACTAAAGCTAAACTTTCAAACACTTTTCCCTATCAAATCCATAAACCTGGGGTGCCCTCACAAGTTATTCAACAACATATCCAAAAATAATGTAGAAAGGGTTTATAATCTAGATCTATGCTCAGAATGATAACCAATAATGAACACAAATCCAAATGTCTAGTTAGCATAACTTGTAAAACACATTGCTACACTTCATCAATAGGAAAAAACAAAGAACCAAAAGCATTTTCATTAACTTGAAAATAAATATTACATACATTAATTTTTCAAAATGCTATCATGGGGACAAATATGGTGAGATTTCTCCATGTTGGACAAGGGAGACATAAACATGCTCTCTAAGCTTACTAATGATTATACACTTAAAACCACATTAGCAAGGGAGACAAGATCTACAAATAGTAGTTGATACCAATTTTTTTTATAGAACCTAGACTTAGATAAAATCAATAACCAACAACCACCTTGAATAGAAGGAGAAACCCTCTATTTATACATTTTTTTACCCTTATTTAAAATCAAGGAATGGGGGTTGCATTTTTTAATTTTAAAAATTATAGTCAACACCTCAAAGTTCTACCAAGATGCTTCCAATTGCAAAACAATCTTTGCCATGCTTGGAATCTTCACCCATTTTCATGAAAAATGATTCCTCTAACTACTCCTACAGTAAATGATGAAGAGTTGGAGCACATCCTTTGAATTATTGGCTAGAGATGCCTTTTACATGATTTAGAAGGTGAAAATTCAAGGTGAAGGCCAGACAAACTTTGTCCTCATTTGTAAGTACTTGGAGATTCCCTTGATCACTTGCTTGCATAGTTAGAATCTCCTAGATAGTTGTTCTTCCCTTTATGCATGCCATGGAACAACCTATTCTTGTAATGATTTCATGGGAATATTCTAGATCCATGGCTATTCAAGTGATCTTCTTCCAATGGCCCATCTTGACCTTGAAAACCTATAATTTCTATCCTATGTAGGAGATTAGATAAGAAAGACATGAGCAAATACAACACATAGGTTTATTTTACCTTTTTTACTTTTTGGCTCCAACTTATATTTCAATGCTTTTGCTTTTTGCACCTCTACCTTTTGTAAATTTGATTTTTGTAATTTTTATTTTTTGAAAATTTATTTTTCTATAGTTTCCTCCATATTTTTAATGCATAAATACATTACTTTCACTTTTTGCCTTTTTGGGGAAATCTGGGTCCTAGCAGTAGTTTTGTAATTTACAGAATTGCAATTTACAAATCATAAATTTGCAAATTGTAATTTATAGAATTGTAGTTTGTAAATTTCAAATTTCAAATTGTAAATTTACAAATTACAAATTACAAACTTGAAAATTAAAATTTTCAAAACTATAATTCATAGAATTGCAAATTGTAATTTACAAAATTGTATGTGGTTGTGGAAGTTCCTTATTATACTAAAGCCTCTTGTTGATCGGCGTTAACTGTTGGAAATGGGAGATCTAGGTTTAATTTTTAATTTGTGCAAATGAAATTTTTAAAAATTACATTTCTCCTCCAATTCTCCCTAAAGCTCCTCTTGAGTTGACTTTTATTCTCTTGGCTTTAACTAGCAGGATTGGGAAAGTTGATCATAATTTGCACTTTGATTTTTGGAGACTTGCATTTTGTAAGTTGGTCTTCCCACTAAAATTTATTAGGGAGTTTGGGGTCTCAACTGAAACTTCTAGAACTTGTAAATTTTTAGATTTGTCAATTTTAATCCATTCTTGTAATTTGAGAAGAACCCTATACAAGAATTTTTTAAAAAGCCAAGCTTTTTTCCAATTCTATGCCTCAACACAACAATCAATACTTTGGACTTAAATTTCCTTCTTGTAAACCATAAACATGGAGATACAAGATTTTTGTCCTATGTTCTTCTTCATACAACTATAAGCATATATATTGATTACATATATAAACCTCCAACAATGTAGCCCATCCATTCTCTGATGAAATAGGTGTTAAATTATACCATATTAAATTATGGACACACAAAAGAAAATGGGTATCATCTATTGTAATTGATAACATTTCTAAAGGGAGTGGTTGTAAGTGACAATCAAGAGTTTGAATTTTCCTATCAACAGTAATCCCATTAAGATTCCCATTTCATTGGGCTTCCCTTAAAATTGACATCATAACTAAAGATTACTTCTTTACCTTCCTAATAAGCCATCTTAGCTTGTTTAACATAGAAAGGAGCTTACCCCTCAATTTCTCATTAAAATCCATGAAAATTGTCAACATCCCATACCATTCACTTGATAAAAAAATTAAAAGAACCTCCTTAGGATACCCATTTCTATGCATACCCTACAATCATGACACCCCAATTAATGATGTCTATCTACACCAATAATAGTTTATACCCTCAGTAATGTTGCATTCCATACTAAATATTATGGCTTTATTATGCTCTATGGAATTAAATTAATAGATCCTCTATTATGTATTTGGTGATAGCAACTTACACATATAGATCCCACAAAATACTTAGTATAACTTAAAAGAGGATGATGTAATGGAGGACAAATAATGATAAAAAGGTTAAACATTTGAATTTGAAACATAATACTTAGTATTTATATTACAGGTTACCAAATGTGGACTCTCTAGACCCAAAGACTATTTTTGAGATATAACAAAAAATTTACAAGTCCATACACATTATGCCCAACTGTACATTCAAATTTATTTCTTTCCCACCTACCAACCCTTTTTACCACCTATTCACTTATGACTATACTACGGGATGTAGGGATGGAGATGTACATTACAATTTTTACTTTATATTTTTGCAAAATGCATGTCAAACTCCCCTTTTGCCACACTTCTTTTCTCTTACCTTCCACAAAATGTAAAAATGTAGGAGCACATTGAAATTTATAATTGACTAAGTGCAAATTTCACTTCAACCTCCCATTTTTTCCACATTGCCTCTCTTCTGTAGACTTCCCTTACCCTTTTGTAATTACTTTTCTTACCACTGACTTTTAATGGAACTCCACACTATGTTTTTCAATTTTCAAATACTACATTCAACACATTGACCTTTACCACGCTTCCACATAAGCATGAATTTTATGAATATAACATCATCTTATTCCTAACTATCCACATTGTAATTTTGATGGGCGTGGCTTCTTGATATTCACTTCAAAACCTTTTGTTTATGTGGAATATGCTTTGACAACATGGCTATTAGTTGTGTAGCCTTTTGAAACCTTATGAAACCTTCCATGTGGGCTTGATTTTGATGGTGTGGGATAAAATTTTTTGTTGCATTTTCATTTATTAGCTCCATAGGGGTTTTAATATCCTAACCAAGGCCATAAATTACTTAGTATAATTCTAGGCATTAACATTGGATCTCACCCAGGGATGTATACCCCCTACAGGTGTGAAAATAACCTTTGAACATAAGACTAGATGCCAATTCATTAAGCCATGGAGTTAACACTAAAGTAACTTATCAGTAAACACCCATGAAGGCTCAACAAAATAAGACAGACTAACAAAAATAGATTAGGAGGATCTAAAAATGAACATACAACAAAAAAAATGAAAGGAATCATATAAAATAGGCCCAAATTAGAGGTGTAAAAAAATAATTAAGTGATAAAACTATACAATATACAATTATGTACACAAGCTACAAAGTCAATCAAGGAAGTGTTTTAGATGTCTGCCATTGACTGGTAGCTCTAGTATTTCACCATCATAGTCTCTCAAGAATAAATTATGTTCCATAATCTAACAATCAATGGAATGGGGACCCATCTGTAAGTCATATAAATTTACATGCTTACCTTTCTCCTCATGACTGCTATCCCAAAGTAGAACCAAATCACCTACTTAGAAGGTTCTTGGAATGACCTTCTTATCAAATATCTTTTTTAGCTTTTCCTTAAAATTGAGATGTTTTTCATGATATTATCTTCAAATTTAATCAAGATTAATAATCTAGTTCATCCTATTTTCATAGTGGTTAATATTCTCATCATCTTCTAGTTGTTGCATGAGCTAATAAGTTGGCAATTACAAATTCATAGGAAAAACTACTTGAGCTCCATAAACAAGATCTAAAAGGATTTTTATTGTATCTCTCTTAGGCATAATCATATCATCCCATAAAGGAAACTTCATCAATTTACCACACTTCTTATTATTTACTTCCAAAGTTTGTCTAATGATTTTGAGGAAGGTCTTGTTACTAGATTCTGCTTACCCATTCCCCTGAGGGTTATAATTGGAAGCATAGGTAAATTAAATCTTGTATTATTTACATAATGCCACTAAAGTATTAGATTTAAAACTCATGTCATTATCAAAAATCAATTTTATAGGAACACCAAATCTATAAATAATCTAATTTAACAAAAAATACATAACTACTTAGTGTGTTGCTTTCTTTGTAGGGACTACTCCAACCCATTTTGTGAAGCAGTCAATTGCAAATATTTTCCAAATATGTCTAATGCTTGATGAATCAATAATATATCTAATGAAATCCATTCCCCATTATTTGAATGGGCCTTTAATCATCATAGGCTACAAGGGAAGAGAACTAAAAGATTTCATCCTCCTAGTAAAGCGTTGACACTTCTCACACTTTCTAACTTTCTAAGTAACATCCTTAAATAGTGATGGCCACGAATAACCAACTCTTAAAATTTTATGAGCTATAAATTTAGGTACAAAATGGATACCACATACTCCACAATGGAAGTCTCCAATGAGGCCAATAATTTATTCTTCTACCATATATCTTAGGTGAACCCCATCCAGATTCTTCTATACTAGTCCATTTTCAGTCAAGAGGTATTTTTGGGAAACAAGTTTAAGATTTCTTTGATTCTTGTCCAAATCAGGGGGACAATTCAAAATTTTGAAGTAGTAAACAATATCCTTATACCATGGAGACATGCTAAATTGACTCAAAGAATCATCAACATTGAAAATAGTAATGTTTACCTCAACATATTTTAAATTGGTCTCAACCATGAGTTTCACTAAACCTATCCCTCATAATAACTTGGTGGTCTGAATATCCATGTCATACTCCTATAACTTGTTAACCCACATACATCTCTTGTCATATGTTTCAGTCCAAGTCAAGATGTCCTTCACCATGATATGAGGGACATAATAAACAATCTTTGAACTCATAATGTAAGGTATGAATGATTTAATAGCCTTCAAGAGAGCAAAGGCTTGTTTTTACATGATGGTATAATTTAATTCAAAACCTTGCATAGCTTCACTAAATAAATCTATGGGATGCTTGTGACTATCTTCATTCTTTTGAAACAAGATAACATTAATAATGTTATATGATGTAAAAGAGAATATCTAAAATGGCTTACTATAATTAGGGCCAAACAAAATAAGGGAAAAATTTAAAACTCCCTTGGTTTCATTGAACACTTACACAACCTTCTCCTCCCACTTGATGGTCTGGTCCTTATTCACCATGGAATTAATAGGTCAAGTGATTTTTATAAAATTAGACACAAACCTCCTTACAAAATTGATTTGTGCAAAGAAGGGATGAATTCCCTTCTTCGACTATGAGATAGGAACTTTGTCAATGGCTTCTACCCTTTTAGGATCAATCATGACACCATTTTTGGACACTATATGTCCCAAAAACTTGGCCTTTTACACTCTAAAGTGGCACTTCTTTGGATTATGTGAAATGCTAAACTTCTTGCATCTAATTAACACTTTCTCTAGATGCTCCAAATGTTCTTCTCTAGTCTTGGAGTACATAGTAATGTCATCTTGATACATGAATACAAAATTATTAATCACCCCTATAAAATCAAAATCCATAGCTCTCTATAATGTTTCATAAGAATTCATTAACTTGAAAGGCATCATCATATATACATATGTGCCCTAAGGCGTAGTGCTTGTGGCCTTGTGTCTCTTAGATTCCTTCATCACAACCTAGTTATATCCCAAGAAAATGTCTGATATGGACAACACCTCTAATCCAATAACACTTTGGAAAATGCTATCTATATTAGGTAGGGGATAATTATCTTTTAAATAATCCTTATTCAAATTTAAAAAATTTGACCACAAATGGATGCCACTATTCTTCTTCCATATAAAGACTAAATTTGCAACCCATGATGAATACCTGATGGGCTGAATGATTCCATCATCTTAGCTTCTTTAATTCATCCTATGTCTTGGTGTCCAAGATGGGGTTAATAGGTCTCTATTTCTACTTGAAAGTCTTGATATTAAGCTAAAATGGGATAACATGTTGGAATAAGTCTTCCCTATATGCTTTCAATTTATAATAAGACCATGCTAAAAAATCTTGGTACTTTATTAGCAAACATATGTAAACCTACTTCTCAACTCCACTTAGGTGACTACCTAGCCAAACATATTGTGTGTTTTCATGAGAACCCAAATTACACTTAGTCACATCCTTTGAAATAAATCAATCTCAAGTTTTGAATCTATCTGCTCCATTCTAGACTTACCAATCCTCTAGGGAGCATGTTTATTTTTATTTGAATGATGTCTTTCCCAAATAAGGTTTATTTCCCATCAAAAATTTAACCATGGATTCCAAGTCTATGAGCTGATCATGGAACTCAGCTTCACAATTTAGAACCCTCTTAATTTTTTCATCATCATGAAACACCTACCAATGATGAACATTATCTAGGATTGAAGCCCTAATAAGCACCTCCATTGATATAGACAATGAGGACTCATATTTGTAATATCAAATTAAGTACCTAACCCTTCAAGTTTGTCAACTTCTTCATTTAAACTTCTACATGATAACAAATGTTTAATGCATCAAAGAATTGAATCAAATCCCAAACAACATTCTAATATTATTATAACCTTTTATGTTTGGTGGTGTAAGCACTATAGACCTACTTAACCACTAGCTCAAAATCACCCTTGATATTCAAAATTTTAATTCCATGTTCATGGCCAACCCATAAACCAAGAGGGCCTCATACATAATAGTATTATTTGTGCACTCAAAGGACATTTGAAAAGAAAACATGAAACATTTACCATTATAGGCATAAAAAATAATCCCAACTCCATTTCCAAGATTGGAACAAGCCTCAACAAAACACATCTTCCAAACTCCACCTTCAATGTCAGGTTCAACATCAAAAATAGTAGGTTGTTCATTATCATCAACATTCCCAATGAAGTTTCCAAGCCTAACATTTGTGTACAATACTTCATTTAGAGCATGGTTTAGATATTTAATTAATGTAGCATCTTTAGCTCGCTATAAAGTTTGACAATTTTACCTTCCAATTTAATGGTGAATTAGGAAAGGTCTATTTTTACATTTCCACCCATACTAGCATCCTATTTACATGATATCAACATCCCCTAATTAGGTGAGAAGTTCACAACTACCATGTCCATATTTAAATACTTGCCTGGATGCACTATTAACTACACTACCAACCCCTTGATTTATCCAACAACTGGAACCTCTCATTAGTCCATGGCATAACACTTGCCAAAGGATAATGTAATCTTCACTCTCATCTCATTTAGGACACCTAAGGGCATCACATTGCAAGAAGATCCAAAATCAAACATGAAATTATGAATAATCAAACCATTGATCAGTAGGGTTATATAAAATGGATCCACATTTAGTTGAATCTCTACTAATGTAGTCCCCAAATAGACTTCCATATCAGGTCCAATAACCTCTTCTGACTCTTCATCACTTTCAAGGGGTGTTTAGGGTAACTCAATTTCATTTGATGTTGATTTCTCACCAAATTCCAAGTACTCAAATGCTCTCTTCCTATGTTTAGGTATTTGTAATATTCAAAAAGTGGCATGGTAATTTTAAGTTGGCTCAAAATGTGGGCCATATCACATATGCTATATTGAGTAAGAAAAGTATTTGTTGGAAGGGCAACAACACCTTCAACTAGGATGCAATCACTTAATGTCTAAAATGGAGTAGGCTGGGATGGATTTGCACATTTAAAAATAATCTTTAAGGGTGGATTTATTTTAACATCATTTGCACCCTTAGGAATACTAGATAGTAAAGGTACTTTATTCTTAGTATGAGCACCTTTAGGCTTAGTGAATTGGGACATGGGTACTATTTTGGAAGCATTTGGGACTATTGTAGTTTTATTCAATTCCTTACTTGCATCCCCTACCTTTGAATTTGCAAGGGTAGTGATTTGAGGAGTATCACCTTGATATTTTCTTCTCAAGTAGTATTCTTTCTCTTGGGAAACTATTTCATTAATTAGGATCTGCCTATCCTCAACTGACAAAATTCCCCCATCATATTTTTTAATCATCATTGATTTTAAAAAGTTGAAATCATAAATGGGTAATTCATATGCTTGTGTTATATTATCCTCACAAGTAAATTCAAAAGTTAGGACACATACCTTTTATATTGTACTCCAAAATTGATCAACAATAGCAACACTCATCAATTCTATGGAGGCAGACATCTTGCTTTGGGGACTTTGATAATTGAATGTCATAATCTCATCACTGGATGATGCAGGATCAGGTTCATGCACATCTTCATTAATTAATTCAATTGTATCACATGGAAGACGTGGAAAGAATCACTTGTCACACCAATCAATATCAAAATCACAATTCACCACATTCACTTTAACATTTAATGGATTAGGCACTTCTTTTCTAGCCCCTCTATTCTAATTTTTATCCATTTTTTCTTCATGTGGAGGTCTCTTCCCTCTATCATTATCTAAATTATGGAAAATATGCCCCCTTTATTATTTATTTATATTTGGAGTCCTATATTGACTAGTAAACACATGAGGGATCCCATTCTCAGCCTTGGCTAGCTTGTAGGACATCTCTTTGAAAATGGAGGCCAAAGTCTTAACATTATCCTCAAGGTTGGCTATCTTAGTGAAATGCATTTTTGTAAGATTAAACAATTTTACATCAGATTGCTTATTCATGGTATTTCCCACAACCTCTATATTATTAATAATTTGGATGTCCATATTGAATACCAACCACAGGTTTATGGGAGCCTTATCCCTCAAGTAGTACACAACCTTCTTGTCAAAGGCATCACAGTATTTGATCAAGCATGCTATATCACTAGGCCTTATGTTCTCGAGTAGTTACATCAAATATTTATTGAATCATGTTTTTAAGTCTTGCACACACTCATTGGGGTTATTCTTGATGTTTTTAAACTCATCCAAAATGAATCTGGTTTTAGCTCTATCACCATAACCAATTCTAAAAACATTCTTTATTTCTTCCCACAAATCAATGCATCTACGAGGAAGGGAATTGAAGCACTCTCATGCATCTTCTTCTAGTGTATACACAAAAAAATTAATTCACACATCCTCATGCTCAAACTCATATTATTCAATGATATTATGAAAATTCCTCAGGTGTTGATCACCAATCACTGCATTATTACCTTGAAATTTGGAAGGCATTTCCTTACTTCATTTGGGACTTCATTAGGATAACCTTCCATGTAATCAAAATTAATAGGTCTAAATCTAAGAACACAAAATGTAGGACATTCATTATCATCTAGGTCCCTATACCTCATGATTGGTTCAATAGGAGGTTCAAGAACAAATGGCAAAGGGATATGAGGGGGTGAATGAGGTAAACTTGTATGATCAAACTTAGGAGGGGATTCAACTAGTTGAGAAGGAGATGAATAATAAATGGTACTGTATAGTAACTAAGAGAGATATGAAAGTCCTCACCAATGGGGAGTTCAACAAAAACCTCAATATTATTATAATCTTAGTTGTCTAAACACTATTTAGTAGATGAACTTTGTCCTTCAATAGGCCTCCAAACTTGTCTCCCTCTTCTTTGATAAATACTTAGGGGCAAGACAAGTTGCTTGGATGAGTCACCTTTGAAGGGTGATCTTAATCCTTCCATCTTTCAAAATAATAAAATACTCAAAGATGAAAGTTAATAAAGATATTCAAACTAGGCACTAATCTTCCTTGAAACTAGATGATAAAATTAGAGTTGCCACTAAAATCAAAATTCTAGAATAGAACAATTAACACACTAATTGTGATACATGTTAAAAACATAATTTACTAAGTTTAATGATGAGATAATATCACAAAGACAATAAATTTTTTATAATTATGTTTAAAAGGGGAAAAACACCTTCTAACATGAAATTTTTAATAGCTCTTTGAAAAAACTCAATAGATGTCAATTATCAAATCTCTCAATTTATGGCACATCCCCAGTGGCGTGTTATGGAATTGATTGCCAAGATAGTCCAAATGTATAAAATAATAACATAAAAATTCATAAGATTAAATACTTATATCTCTCTACAAGAGTCCCCAATAACATAAGTGCCATGGGTGTCTTTTCTTTCCCCAACAACACCACCAATAAAGTGTTGGTTCCTAGTTTTACACATTTTTTGATAGGCCTTGCACACTTGAAAAAAAAGGAAAACAAAGATGAGAAACCTAATAATATGCCATTATATTTGGGGGAGGGTTTATCATCAATAATGAAACAAATGGAGAAAATGAATGAGAGGCACCAATAGAGGGTATGGTTAGTTCCCTGCTACTTCTAGCTTTTCCTGAACCAATGTGAGAGGACCTAAGGGGTACCTTGCTCACATGGAGAGATTATAAAATTAAACATCCATGGGAATTTTTGGCATAAAGAGACAAAAATATGGCTAGGACACAACCAAGATTGTTTACTCCACCCAAGAAGGGTTTCCACATGAAACGAATAAATGCACTAGGTCACATACAAGCTACTATATATATATGGATATATGACTACAATCTTAATTCTATATAATCCTCAACAATAGGGGTCAAATGGAAAAATACAATTCTAGGTCTTTAAATCATAAAATGTAGACACATGTTAAGTATGCAATATTTATGCATCTACAGGGAAATTAACACTTATGGTGTGTAAAGTGTGAGGTATGTGTAGGGTAGGATAGGTTAGATAATTTTAAGAAAAGTTGGTGTGATGGTGGCTTTAAAATAATAAGGTATCTTAAAATATTCATGATAATATTCCTCTGTAAAGATATAGCAAAAACAAATAAGCAAGCTAATGGGAAATACCAAATAATCCTTGAAAGACTAGAACATACACTAAAACTATGCTTTCAAACACTTTTCCTTGTCAAATCCATAAACCTAGGGTGCCCTAAAAATTTATTCAAAAACATATCCAAAAATTATGTAGAAAGGGTTTATAATCTAGATTTATGCTCAGAATGATAACCAATAATGAACACAAACCCAAATGTCTAGTTAGCATAACTTGTAAAACACATTGATACACTTCATCTATAGGAAATAAAAAAGAACCAAAAGCATTTTCATTAACTTGAAAATAAATATTACATACATTAATTTTTCAAAATGCTATCATGGGGAAAAGTATGGTGAGATTTTTCCATGTTGGATAAGGGAGACATAAACATGCTTTAAAAGATTTCTAATGGTTATACACCTACAACCACCTTAGCAAGGGAGATAAGATCTACACATATCAGTTAACCCCAACTTTTTTTGTAGAACCTAGACTTAGATAAAATGAACAACCAACAACAACCTATAATATAGGAGAAACCCTCTATTTATGCATCTTTTACCATTCTTTCAAATCTAGGAATGGGGGTTGCATTTTACAATTTTCAAAATTGCAATCAATACCCCAAAGTTATACCATGATGCTCCTAATGGAGAAAACCCTTTTTCATGCCTGGAATCTTCACCCATTTACATAAAAAATGATTCCTCTAACAACCTCTACAAGAAATGATGAAGAGTTGGAGCACATCCTTTGATTTTTTGGATAGAGATGCCTTTTACATGAGCTAGAAGGTGAAAATTCATGGTGGAGGCAAGAAAAACTTTATCCTCATGTATAACTACTTGGAGATGCCCTTGACCACCTTCTCGCATAGCTAGAACCTCTTAGACATCTACTCTTCCTTTTATACATGCCATGGAACAACCTTCTCTTACAATGATTTCATGTGAATATTATTGATCCATGGATATTCATGTGATCTTCCTTTAATGGCCCACCTTGGCCTTGGAAAATTGCAATTTATCTCATATGGAGGAGCTTGGATAAGCAAGATATGAGAAAAATACAACACTTAGGTTTGTTTTACCTATTTTACTTATTGGCTCCAACTTTTATTTCAATGCTTTTGCTTTTTGCACTTTTTATTTTTTGAAAATTTGATTTAATAGGGTTTTCTCCACATTTTTTAGACCATAAATGCATACTTTCACTTTTTATCTTTTTGGGGAAATCTAGGTCCCAACAATGGTTTTGCAATTTACAAATTGCAAAATTTCAAATTACAATTTGTAGAATTGCAATTTGCAAATCAAAAATTTGCAAATTACAATTTGTATAATTTTAATTTACAAATAAAAAATTTGCATAATTGCAATTTGTAAATTTTAAACTTGAAAATTTGCAAATTACAAATTAGAAAATTACAAGTTACAAACTTGCAAATTAAAAATTACAAACTTGCAAATTACAATTTTCAAAATTACAATTCGTAGAAATGTAATTTAGAAATTAAAAATATGCAAATTACAATTTGTGGAATTGCAAATTTAAAAATTGCATTTGGCTATGGAAGTTCCCTCTTGTACTAAGGCCTCTTGTTGACTAGTATTGATTGGCAGAACTAGGAGATTCAAGTGTAATTTGTAATTTTCACAAGTGTAAAATTGTAAAATTACATTTCTCCTCAAATTCTCCCTGAAGATCCTTTTGAGTTGACTTTTCTTCTCCTTGATTTAACTGGCCAGATTAGGAGAGTTGATGCAATTTTCACATTAGTTTTTGGAGACTTGCATTTTTCAAGTTGCTCTTTCCACTCAAATTTACCAAAGAGTTTAGGGTTTCAGCTGTAACTTCTAGAACTTGTAATTTTTTAGATTTTTCAATTTTACTCCATTATTGTAATTTGAGAAGCACCTTTTATAGGATTTTTTGCAAAAACGAATCCTTTTTCCAATTTTATGCCTCAACATAGAAATCAATAATTTGGACTAAAATTTCCTTCTTGTAAACCATAAACATAGAGATATAAGGTTTTTGTTAGATGTTCTTCTTCATGCAACTATAATCATATATCTTGGCTACATCTCTAAACCTTAAATAATGGATACCATACATTCTCTAATGAAATAGGTGCTAAATTTTGTCACATTAAATCATGTACACATAAAAGAATATGGGTATCCTCTATTGCAATTTCTAACATTTTTAGAGGGAGTGGCCATAAGAGCCAATCAATAATTTGACATTTATTGTCAATAGTAATCCCATCAAGATGACCATTTCATAGGGATTCCTTGAAATTTAAATCATAGATTAAGATTACCTATTTACCTTCTTGATAAGACATATAACCTCATTCAACATAGGAAGGATCCTTCCCCCCAACTACTCATTAACATCCACAAAATTTATCAACATCCCTTGTAATTCACTCGATGAAAAAGTAACAGAGTCTCCTCAATATACCCATTTTTGTGTGTACCCTAAAATCATGGCACTCTAGGCAATGATGTCTATCTACACCAAAAATATTTTGTGCCCTTAGAAACATTACATTCCACACTAAATATTTTATTTTTGTTATGCTTTGTGGAACAAAATTAATAGATCCTCTATTTTGCATTTGGTGATAGCAACTTCCACATATAGCTCCCACAAGAGGCTTGGTAAAAATTAAAAGAGGATGATGTAATGGAGGCCAAGAAATGATAAAAAGGTTCAAAATTTGAATTTAAAACATAACACTTAGCATTTGTGTTGTAGGTTACTAAATGTGGATTATTTGGACCCAAAGATTGATTTTGGGATATAAAAAAAAATTTACAAGTCCATACACATTATGCTCAATTGTACATTCAACTTTATTTCTTTCCCACCTACCAACCATTTTTCTCACCTATTAATTTATGCCTATGTTACAGGATGTACAGATGGGGACAAATAATATAATTTTCACTTTGTGTTGTTGCAAAATATGTGTTAGACTCCCCTTTTTGCCATATTTATTTTCTCTTTCCTTTTGTGGAATCAAAATTGTAGGAGAATGTTACAATTTTTAATTGGTTAAGTGAAAATTAAACTTCAATATATTATTTTTGCCACACTACCTCTCTTTTTCAGACTCCCCTTACCCTTTTTTCAAATGCTTTTCTGACTGCTAACTTCTAGCAAAACTCCACACTATGTTTTACAATTTCCAAATGTTGTAGTCAACACGTTGACCTCTACCATGCTTCCACACAACCACACATTTTGAAAATATAACACCATCTTATTCCTGACTATCCATGTTGTAATTTTGATGGGCATGGATTTTTGATATTTCTTCAAAGCCTTTTATTTACATGGAATATGATTTGACATTGTTACTGGTACCTATGTAGCCTTTTGAAACCTTATGAAACCTTCCATGCAGGCTCAATTTTGATGGTTTGGGAAAAAAATTCTATTACATTTTCATTTATTGCCTCCACATGGGTTTTAATATCTTAACCAATGCCATAAATTTCTTAATGAAATTTTAGGCACTAACATATTCTATTACATGTTCACATTATCGTACGCCTTAAACTTTTGTTGAGAATTAAAAATAACCTTGTAGTCTGTTGAATGTTGTTGAAATGTATGTGATATAGGAGAATCATAGAAAGTATGATGAAATGGTGGTGTCAATGTTTATTAGAGTCTTAGGTATTCAAATTAATCAATAAATTCCTTTCTAAAGGTCATATAAGTCAATTTATAGGTTAGTTAGATGCTTTGGCAAGTTTTTCGACCAAAAGCAAAATTTGAATTTTTAAATGTATTTCTTGTAAATATGTGAAAATTAAAATTTTGTAAGTGTCATTCTGATTTTTCATGGTCCTATAACATGTCTAGGGTTTCCTCCAAGTTTTATTCAATGTTTTTTATCCCAAAAACCAAACAAAGTTAATGTAACTAAAAGATTACTCAAAATTGTACATTTACCATCTTGAAGATAGGTGGTTGAGTAAGAATCTTAGGAAAAATTAAGCCAATATAAGCTTGGTTTTTTATTACTCAATTAGATAATATTTAAACCAATTAAGGAGGAATTAATTCCAAGGATATAACAATCATAAAGGGTCAAACATATCATGACTGTGTTGTTGTCGATAGATTGCCAATACAAAATAAGGGTCTGTGTATAAAAAAGTGTGGTTTTATTACAAATAAAAGGAGTTTTTTTGTTTGAATTGGTATAATAATTTAAAAAAAAATATATTATTTAATGATATAAAGCTTAATTTTAAGTGGTTTTCTCTTGATTCCAAGTTCTCATTATGTAAACCTACCAAAAATTTATTTTTACACACCTATAGTCCTTCACAGTCACCTGTAACATGTGAGAAAATTTGCATGAGATTGTTTGTATGATTAAGAAGGTTATATAAGGTTATTAAAAAATTATAAAAGGTTTTATAAATATTAAAAATCCCACACACTTTATGAACAATCATTTAGTAGCTCTCAGGCTCTGAGAAACCCTAAAACATGGTTTTTAGCATAAAAAGCCCCATAACTCAAATTTTAACAAATGAAAATCCTTGAAACTTTATGATTAGTTTCTATAAGGTGTTTTAGAGATAATACAAGAGTTATTAGGTTTAAATAGTTCAAAAAATTCTAGTTATAATAAATTGTGTTTTGATATACATGCGGGTGACTATTGAAAAGGTTCAAAAAGGAGAAACATTGATTTTTTTTGCTTTGTTTTTTGGATTAAAGACCCATTTGAAGGTATGATAGTGTTGTGTGATCACTTTGAAACACTTTTTTAAAGTTATAAAATTAATTTGGTGATTTTATTGAAGCAATAACCTTTGAAGGAGACATATTAGGCTTTTAAAGACCTAAAAGAGCAACATTGCCATTGACCTTAATCTTTGAGAAACTAATAACAAGAACTGGTTTGTCACTATTAAAAATGGTCTATAAAATCTCTAGAAATAATTAAATGAACCCTAAAAACTCTTTTATATAGTAATATGTTTAGGACTCACTATAGGTGCCTATTGAGATAAGGCAAAAAGAGAGATTTGAACCAATTTTGCTTAGGAATTGAAGTCTTTAACCTTGTATAAAGGTGTATATATTGTTGTTAATTAATTTAAACTTGTCTAAAGAGGTAATACAAGGTTTTCACCTTGAATATCTATACATTCCATGAAGAGGTAGAAATAGGCCTAATAGACCAATAAGGGCTGAGTCTATCATCTGGGTTTTGATGTTGAATTTCTTCATGATCTAAAAGAAATTAAGAAGTTTGAATTAAAAATATAGAAATGACCCTAATATCCCTATTAAAGAAGTGAGAATGTGTATTTTTTTACCTTAGGAGTTGGTAAAGGGTTTTGTTTAAAGGAAAATCATAGTCGTAGGATTAAGTACATTGTTTAAGATCAGTAAGGGTGTCTTTTGATCATAATACAAAAAATCAAGAGATACTAATAAATAATAGGGTTATTGGTATTTCATGACCAATATATATTCTTAAATTTAGGGAGATATTTATTTATGAGTTGATTAATAATATGTTGAAGTAGGCTTGGATGAGTACGTGGACCATTTACACAAGTATGGGAAATTTATGTATAATTATGTTATTAAAACCTGAATGTATTAAATGATCCTATGGATCATATAAACAAAATTATTAATTATTGTCAAGTCATATTTATATAATAGATTGAAAGGATATAAGACGTAAGAGAAAGAATACTATTCATGAGTATAAATATAATGAATATCTAAATGAAAATGTTGGAAGAGTTTATAAGGATATTGTTGGATAATTAACCACCCTTGATCAAGGTATATTCAAAACATGTACCTGAGTCATATAACCTTTATAAATGGTCTTGTTGAGAGTCATGTATTGGTGTTATATGTTGTCTTGTCATAGTGTATGTATCAAGTTGTTTTGAGGTCTTAGTGAGGTCTTATCAATAAGGCAAGCTATGAAATTTGACTTGTCTAGTCAGTCTACTTAATATGATCATTTATGAAAGGATTTTGCATGCACTTTGGAAAGTTTAAGGTAAATTTGAAGAGTTTAGGGTTATTTTGAAATATTTAACATATGTTTGATACATGGTGAAAACATTAATTTAATGATATTCCAAGATGACATGGTGATCTATACTGAATATTAGATCCAGAAGCAAAGTTAGTGAGATAATAACATAGTCATTTAAATCCTTAGCAAAGTTTAAGGTATTTCTGTGGAAATTAAGGTTTCACTTTGTTTTGTTTGAGTATGTGAGAGTCTCTTGAAAAAATTAAAAATACTAATAATATTGGAAAAATTATTGGTAACCTTATACAATCCTTCCAATAAGGTCTCAAGGTGCTAAGAATGGTTATCAAATAAGAACCAAGCCTATATGAAGACTGCCCTCTCACTTGTGTTGAAAATATGAAGTTATAAACCTTATTAAAGTTATTAATGACAATAGGAATCTTTAGGAAATCATAGTAAACATATAATGGAATCCTTGTATGACTCTCCAAGTCATAAAAAAGTACAATGCAAGACTATAGGAAGTGTTAAAAAGAATAATGCATAGGTAGTTTGTTAGTTTCATAGTGTTGAAAACTCTCAAGGATGAACATAGTCCTTACCAAATCTTTCAATATTTTTTTAGGGAAATTATACTCTATACAAAGGTTATATAGGTAGTTATGAGTGATAATGGCTTGATGAACATATGTTTGCTTCTAAAAAAGCCTAAAGGGAAGTTTTAGAAGTCAGTTTCATCAAATATCTCTCAAGTGACCTTCTGATTGTTGAACATATTATTAACAATTATAAAAAGACTTAACGCATAACTAAAAAAATAGAATTTATGTTTATAAATAATGCACAGTATGTTGAAATACCAAAGGAAATTATATTCAAGTGTGTATTTGTAACTCCTTAATCAAGAAAGGATGGCAATTTATATAGGATGTGTCTCAGTTTCATCATGAAAATGTTGTCAAGATGCAAGCTATAGTTGGAAATCAATCTTTCTAGAGCCTTATGGATGAAAAATATAATATACACAACATAGATGGTGGTGATAACCTATAGGACCATATTATTTTCATCAGAGTATGCTTGGTTAGGAGATAGAACACCTACTTTTACCTCAAACTAACATTTACCTAGATGAAAGATGTAAGTCATAGTTGGATATCTCTATCTCTAAGGAATTATTTATGAAAAATATAATCAAAACCATGTTGGGGTGGACATTAAACTTTAATAACACATTATTGGCATCATATTATGATTGGTTAGGAGATAGAACACCCATTTTAGCCTCAAGATGAAATTTCCCTAGATGCAAGATGTAAACCATAGTTAGAGATCTCTATCTCTAGGACATTGTGTTTAAAACCAAGCATTGAAATCATGTATTAGGTGTATATTATACTATATGAACACATTATTGGTATTTGACTATGCTGGTGGAGTTAGGGCACCCATTCTGACCTCATAACATCATTTCTCTATAAGGCAAAATTGTTGTTTTAAGGAAAACTTTGGATCGACATAAAATAAAAACCATAGGTCATATCCATGAAATAAAAGAACCATCACATAATTTTAAAATTAATTTAATTTCATCATGAATCCAATATATTTTAAATCATTGACAAACTCATGGCATAAAATTTAGTGATCATTCCTAAAATGCAACTTTTATGTAGTAAAGAGACATGTTCATTGCCTCCAATAGACATTCATGATTACTATACCTAAACCTTGAAATAAATAACTTAAAACACCTTGGGATGTGTAATTTAATATCTTTCCCACTACCAAATCCTTAGAATCCATGAAAATACCCTTTTTGAACATTTTCAACCTCAAGCAACATTGACAAGAAATGTTGTCAAGATGCAAGCCATAGTTAGAGATCTCTATATTCAGGACCATGTATCTAAAAAATGGATTATACACCATGTTTTTTATGGATATTAACTTATAATAACACATTATTTTCATTTGAGTGTCCCTGGTTAGGAGACAGAGTACCTGTTCCAGCCTCAAGATAATATTTCCATAGATGTAAGATGCAAACATTAGTTAGAGATAATTATCTTTGGGGCCTCATGAATGGAAAATGGTATCACCACTATATAATGGGTGGTTATTAACCTCTAGGAACACATTATTTGCATTCGAATATTCCTAGTTAGGAGATAGATCACCAATTATATCCTTAGGACATCATTTCCTTATAAGGCAAAATTGTTATTTTTAGGCAAACTTTGGAGAGGCATAAAAGGGAAGCTCTAATTCACATCAAATAACTGAAAGGACCATAAATTTATTATTGAATTCATATAATTTATAAATTAATCCCTCATATTGATAATTAAGGATGAATTCTCAACGTAAGATTCAATGATTAGTCATAAAATGTAATTTTTATGTAGTAAAGAGACATGTTCTTTGCCTCTAATAGACATTTCTACTTTTGGGACCTCTAATTTGAAATCCATCACTTAAAACACATTTGGATGTGAAATTTACACATTTTCACACTGACATAGCCTTGAAATCCACCTGAATACCCTTTTTTGCAATAAGCATGGCCTTGAGTAATATTGACAAGAAACATTGTCAAGATGCAAGATGTAGTTGGAGATATCTATATCTGGAACCTCATGGCTGAAAAAGATAATTAAAACCATGTTATGGGTGGATATTAAACTCTAAAAAAACATTATTTTCATCAAAATATTCTTGGTTAAGATATGAAGCACCCATTCCATCCTCAAGGTAATATTTCCCTAGATGCAAGATGCAAGCCGTAGTTGAAGATCTCTATTTCCAGGGACTCATGACTAAAAAGTAGTATTGACACCAATTTTGGGGTGGATATTAACATATAGTAATTTATTATTAATATCCTATTTGGTGATTATGCTTGGTTAGGATATGGAGCACTCATTCCACCCTCAAGATGACATTTCCCTATAAGGCAAAATCATTACTTTTAGGCAAACTTTGGACATGCATAAAATAGAAACCATAAGTCATATAATTAAAACCAAAGAATAAGAATGTGAATGTCAAATTATAATAATTATAACCATAATCCCTTAGATTTTAAGTCATCAATGAAATCATGGCATAGGATTCAATGATCATTCCTAAAATGCAACTTTTATGTAGTTAAGAGATAGGTCTTTTGCCTCCAATAGACATTTATACTTTTAGGACCTTAAATTCAAAATAAATAACTTATAACAACTTATTATTTTCAATTTACACATTTTCCCACCACCACAAACTCAGAATCCATGTGAATACCCTTTTTGAAATAATTCTGACCTCAAGCAATATTGACAAGCAATGTTGTCGAGATGTAAGTTGTAGTTAGATATATCTATCTCTAGGGCCTTGTGGCTGAAAAATCATATTTAAAATACATCATGTGTATATATTAACATATAGGACCATATTATTGGCATTTGAGTATGCTAGGTTAGGAGACAAAGCACCTATTCTACCATCAAGTCAACATTTCCCTATAAAGCAAAATTATTTTTTAGGCAAACTTTGGATAATCATAAAATAAGAACCATAAGTCATATCCACAAAATGAAAAAAAAATCACATGATTGTCTAAGTCCTCTACATGCCTATAAATTTTGAAGAAATTCCACCAAATAAATAAAATGATATTCAACTTTTTGTGAAGAAATCATAGGTTGTCTTATCATAGGGAAACAAACATAAAAATACATAAATTGAGAAAAACAACATTTCAAAACTTGATTAAAAAGTAAAAAGTTCTATTTTTAGGTTCTCCAACTTTTCTCTTTTATAAACAATGTCTGATATTGTATGGATTTGCTTGGACTTTAAGGTTTGCTTAAATCTAGGTTCTCAAAACTCTATTTTTAGGGTTTCTAGAGCTTGGAACATGATAACAATAAAGAATGAGATGAAATAAAGTTAAAAAACATATATGTGAGTCCAAATACATCTTATAATCACATAAAAACATAGATATTTATCCAAATATGTTTGAAAGGTGGGTTACAAGTCTGATATACCTTAGCAACCATCAATAACCATGTTATTCAAACCATTCACTCCACAAAAAATGATATGTATGTAATAAAAATTCAAGAACTTATCAAATATGGTTTAATCACACCTATAAGAGCATGAAAAATATTATGGAAACTTTATTTTATTAATTTTTTTCTTGAAAACTAAATAAACACCCTTGAAATCTACTTACACACTATTCATCAATCCCACCAACTATATTTTTCCTTCATTTTATGTTCTTCTAAGCCTCTTATAGGTTTGGTTTGAAATATATCCATCACAAATGATGTTTAAAATTATTTTTAGTTATTTATTGACCCTGAAAACCTCAAGATGACATTTCCATAGATAAGGTAAAATATTCAATCATCTATCTGAACTGAAATCTTATCTTAGCTTTGAGAATATGGAATTATCTAATAATGGTGCCAACCATGTGAAGGTGGAAGCTAATTTGGCACCACTACCTAAAACAAATATGTTAATATGTAATTAAATTAAAATTTATATGTAATACCTAAGAAAAAAATAAAATTTGTTAAAATTAAACATATTTGCATTTGAGAAGTCAACATACCTTGGGAGTTCAATCTAAGAATCCACTAGGATCAACTCTATTCTTTGTAGAAGCAATAATTTCTTCATGAATCTTCCATAGCATCAATTTTAATGGCCTACCCTGACATTTGTGTAATTGAACATATGTGGTAACAACCAAATTTTTATAGTGGAGTATCTTCTTATGTAATTTTTAGTCTTCAAATAAACATACATTTGAATTTTTGATAAGATAACATTGAATCCAAGATCTAGTAACTACCATAGACCCAATGGGATAATGATTATTTTCTGCATCTATGACCATAAAAGTTAATTTATATTTTTCTTCTGGACATCAACATAAATAGTAGTTTATATCCTCCTCATTATCCTCATATACAATAATTGCATAAACATTCCATGCATCATAAAACAAAACTTAATTTAATAACATAATATGATAATACATTTATAAAATTTAGTACATGTATGAAACACATGTTAAATATATGGACACCTAGTTTTATTAGATTATATATATGGTCAAATTCATGTGATGATGTTATCTCTATAAGTTCTAATGTTGGTGGAACTTGATAAGTGTCAATTGGAAATAGAGGCCTACAAATCCATTCATCCACCCATTCTTGTGATTCACACTCATTTTAAACAAATTCAATGCATGTAGGATAAAATCATGCCATGTAGCTTGTATGAACCATCCAAAAACCTAAGTTTGAACTACAAAATGACTTTAACTCACTTAATCCTATTAATGAAATATAATATTCATAGTTTTCCAATTATTCATCTTTTATCATCTAGAAATATCTATGAATAATGGACTTTTGTTGAGTACCATGGCTCATATTTTCACTAGCACATTCAACTATGTTCTTAGCATTTATCAAATAAGTGACCTTTTCAAACTTCAACACCTCTCTTTCAAGTGATATTTTGACACATGATTTTACACTGTCATGATCCGTTTTTCCATGGCTTGCTTTAGTGAAATTCTAAATATGTTGTACACCAATGGTCACATGCATCCTACTTAGCTCATAGAACATTCGTGCACTCTTAAATTTTGATGTGCAATTATCTGACAAAATTTAATGTACCTTTCACTCAAATTGCCTTAAAACATTTAAAAATAACCTTCACCATACTTTGAAGAATGTGTTCGATCATCACTAGCTTAGAAGTGATACCCCCTTAATATTTTTCAATCATGTTTTATAATATCAAGTGAATGCATGAATGCTATATGCATAAAAAAAGAATCTTGTACTAAATTATAGTATTATGACTGAACCTCTCTTTGTGGTTGCAATGTGTAATTCTCTATAAAGTCAATTATTGAAATAATATTACCAAGTGGGGATGTGTCCTTACTTAACTTGAATTGTTCATCTAGCCATCGAGCTATGTGTGTGCACCTTGCATACTTATATGCAATTTCCTCCCTAAATTTGTCCATAATTTAGAAACATGTATTTATTTTGTAACAAGATCACACATTTTAGATTATTTTACATATTTTAATTGATATGTCACATATTTATATTTACTAAAACCAACCAATTCTTATCTAATTTCATGTGTACTCTCCTCATGGATATATTTTTTCAATTTTGGCAATGCACTGCAAATGTTGCAAGTTCTATCCAAACATTCCCTATTAAAAAAATGTACATATCTTATTTCAAAAAAAAATTATGGAATAAATTCCCTTGTTTATTTTAGTGGGATTCCACTCCACGCTCATGTAAATTTTTTTTAGTATGCATATTACAATAAACATGACAAAAAATATAATAATGCATTGAAAATTCAACATGTTGCCTACAACAAAAAGTAGTGTGTATGTGATTAATTTTTAAATATAAGGGTTTAGCCATTTCAAAATATCTTTAATTAATAAAAATCTACAAATATTTTTTAACAAATTTAGTGTAAAATTGTGTTTGAGTCATATCCAAAAAATGTTTAAGATGTGGTTCATAGTTACAAGAACACACTCTTATTTTCACTACATCTCTAATATTAGGCAATACATTTGTGTTATCTTTCCAACATTCTTAAAGTAAATATTCTAGGGCATCAAATATAGCCTTATATTTCCATGAGATTATACCATAGATGCCCACAAGTAATTTTTATCAACAACATCAAGTTTTTGACATCTCTCAATTAATTCCATTATTGTTTTACTATTTATGTGTAATGCTTAGATTGTTTATCTAGTCAGTTATTTATTATTTATTTGACAACTTACCAAATAAGATGTAATAAGCCATCGAGCATTGTTACCATATTTGGTGCATTTTTTCACACCAAATTCATGGTATGCATTATGAAAATTTTAAACAATTACCTTGTTTACACCATTAATATTAGATGTTCTTAGTCCTAATCTATGCATTGTAGGTCTCGTCTTATGCACTTTCATCACGGTTAAAGCATAAAAGTGTATCCCACTTTTTGGCATAAATAGGCCACATACACATTCATATTCTTCTCAAAATATCTTGAGTTTGAGTCAATGAAATTAACCAATAAATATGTTTTAGACTATCTATAAAAATATGTAGTGCATATACATTTTTCCATTTTTTAAAAAAAATCATTAATTATTTTTTTATGATTTATTTTTAAATAATTTCTAAATTCTTTTTTGGTCGACTAGTGAGACATAGTATTATACTCTGATCCATTAATGTAACAAAAAATTGGCATCTTTGAGTTTTGTTTATTTTTTGAAAGAGCAAGTCTCAAATGTTTTTAGCTTTTCTTCTCATATGGAACTCAGACATTTTTTTAGGACTTGGTTTCAAAACGTTTTCATAAATTTCAATTAAATACCTAGGTCTTATTTTCAAAATCCTAGGAGGTGTTCTTAATGGTAAATTTGTTTGATTTGGTGTTTCCATATTATTTTATTCATTACTAGTTTCTTCATTTGACGGTGTTCCGATATTATTTTCTTGATTGTTACTTTCACCAATCGATGTTTCCATAAAATTTAAATAATCATGCATAATATCATCATCACCAAAATTGAAAATCTTAAAATTTTAATGTGGACTTGTATTATAATTTAGTTTACTATCAATATTGATAATTGTACTTTTAGAATTTTATATATTTTCATTATTTGTTTCATCATTATTTTTGACAATGAAATCATTAGGGATATTATACTTAAATTCATGAAGATTTTACACTCACTGCCTTTGCTTTTCTCTCTACACTTTTAATTCATCTAGTGTTTTTCACTTTAACTTCTTATTATTTCTATTATGAAAGTCATCACCCATGATTGCCCAAATTTGTCAACTTTTTAGGGTGGGGATAACAATCCAACTATTAAAAAATAGACCTACTTGATGTGAAGTACTAAGTGGGGACTATTAGCCAAAATTAGCTACCATAGATGAGACTAATTCAAAACTTAACTAGGTGCACCATTGCCATAAAAAATGAAGTCTCAAATGAAATTTTAAAATATAGTTTAGCAAATTTTAATGTTATTTTGACAAGATTAAGATAATGGTTCATTTTGGTCTTATGATTATTTAGTTTTTAATTTCATGCTCAAGTTGGTTCAAGGGTGATAAATGTTTAGAAGGTCTTGATAAGTCATGAGATAATTGTAAAGGATAATATTACATTTTTCTTGTCCATACATCTCCCCCAAAATTTCTTGGTAATGCTTTTCCAATATTGGAACCTATTTATAACTATCCAACTATCACTTTCTAATGTACAAATGAGACATAATGGAAGAATTTCAAGGAAATGTAGGTGAATAAACTCTTGGAATGTGTTTTTAACATTGTAAAGGTTATAATAATCTCCATAGACACCTTTTTCACTTCTCTAATAGGTTAAGAAGTCAAAATGTGGTAGTTTATTACTTGTAGAGGGGTCTAAAGGAATCTTATGACAATTTTCCAAGCTAAACATTATTTTTAAAATACCTCCATGACTCATTTCACCTTATCCAAAATCAAATTAGGCATTTTGAAGAGTTTAAATTATAGAAAGAAGCCAAAACCTATGTCATTTCTCCATTGGGTTTGCAAGTCTTCTTCACAAAGAGACCAAATAGTTTAAGCTTGTTTCATGTAGGATAGGAAGAGTTGAACTAGATGATCTTAAGGTTAGGTGAGTCCCCCTATGACCTCAATATTACATGCATTATTTGAATTATCTATACCTTATTCTTTATGAACCATCACTAATAATTTTAGTTATCCAGAACCCCTCTTAAACCCTGCATGTATGGTTTTTATAGTATGAGTGCATTTTAAGGTTCAATAATGATAATAGATAAATATTTCAGATTTTAAAGGGTATACATAGTCATCATAAACTACCCTTAAATAGTTATTTAGTACATTTGGTCACTTAATGGCAAGAAAAGGTTATATTTATTGATTTAAATTAAGATGATAGGCACGGTTTTGATTATTTGGAGTGTTCTTTCACCTTAAATGATATCTAAGAAACTTATTAAATAATATTAATACATATTATAAACCTCTTTAATTATTTAACAAACATCAAAGGATCTAAAATGGTGAGGAAAGGGTCAAAATCATGCATATAATGAGGAGTTGTAGGTCTAGATAGTCGCCTAGAGGTCTAGCTATAGGGTGATGTAAACTAGATAAGATTTGCTAATGGAGATGGGTTGAGGAAAGACTCAAAAGGTATGAGAGTCATCATATAATAAATTAGATACATTGAAAATCTATATGGATCACTAGAATGGTCAATTTAGTTTCAAGAAGCATGTACAAGCCTCTGTTAAGAGGATGGATAAAGAATAGTATGTTTTGCATGAAAGATCACTGAAATCTTAGGTTGAGTGAAGAAGATTAATGAGATATTATTTATAGTGTTAATAATCATTTCTTTAGTGAAAAGAGAATAAAACATAAATATCCTTGAGTTCAAATGTATTTTAACCCTATTAAAATCTTTAATGAACAATAGGTAATCTTAAGCCCATGTTAGAATTAGCTACAGGATCTAATGAATCTAATAGAAAACATAAATAAGAGATAAAATATTATAGCAATAAATAATAACTATATATCTGAGACATTAATGGAAATGAATAAATAACTCAAATATGATTAATTACTCTAATAATTCAATATTAATCTAATGCAGAATACACAAATAGCCATTTATTATATATATCAAGACATGCATGATAAAGATCAGGGAACTCACACAACACATGTAGTTCAATTGATATCTGACTACAAGAATAGTGGAGTACAACTCCACACTAACAAGATTATAAATGATCAACATAAGTTGACTATTAGTTAAGCAATCTTATCTTATCTTACCTTGATTAGTGGAGTGAAACTCCATTGTAACAAGATAGGTGTCTAGGTTGACTACTATCTAAGCAAGCTTATCTTATCTAGTGAAAATTATTAATAAACATAATAAAATAATTACAATAAGTAATTAGTGTATCAAAATAAATAAAAAATACAAGTAAATACAATAAATAAAATAAATGCACCAACACCCCTTATAAGAGAAGCTTAGGTAGGGCTATGCAAATAAGAGTCTTGATACTATGTAGCCATATTAATTACTTTGTACAAATAGATGAGGAAAGGAGAAAACCTGAAGGAAAAAAAATCCTCCTCAAAATGAAGGTCTGGGAGATCCCCCTGAAAAACTGATGTCCCACACCCCCAAAAGAGATCGTAAGTGAAGATAATTGCTCTTAGTGAAAGGTTTGGTGAAAATATCTATAATATACTCCTCTATAGGATAATATTATAGACCAATGATCTCCACCTAAAATAGCTCCCTGATAAAGTGCATATGGATATCTATGTGTTTGGTTTGCTGATGATGAACCAAATTCTTTGAGATCTTGATAGTGCTCTAATTGTCACAGTAGATGATTGATGGCTTCTAAAATGGAACACCAAGCTTAGTGAGAATATTTTGAAGCCAAATAAACCTCAGTAGTGGAATTAACAACACCACAATACTTAGCCTCTGTAGATGAAAGAGAAATAGCATTTTGTTTCTTTCTTTACAAACAAATAGAGCCAAATCCAAAGTGAAAGTTGTAACTAGAAGCGGACTTATGACCATCATAATTTCCAACCCAATAAAAATTTGTGTATCCCACCAAGTCTAAAGTTGTACCTACTATATAGTGAATAATGTATCGAATAATGATTTAAATGTAGCTCAAAATTTTCTTGGTCACTCTCTAATGAAGCTCATGTGATGTCTGTATAAAGCATGAAACCATCCCAGCTGCATATGAAATATTAGGCCATGTATGAGTCAGATAGATGAGACTACCTACAAGTTACCAATAGAATGTGGCATCAACCAAGGTAGTGGAATAATGAACCTTAAATTTAACTCTAGAGAAGAAAGGAGTCAGTGCAAGCCTACAATCAACCATGTGAAACTGAGCTAACAAGTCCATGACATACTTGGGCTGTGAAAGTGTAATCCTAAAAAAAGACTGTGCTATCTGAATCCTAAGAAAATAGTGCAATAGGCCCATATCTATCATATAAAACCTATCATGAAGTGTAGTCTTAACACTATTGATGATGGATGTTATGCTCCCTATAACAATGAGATCATCAACATAGAGAACTAAGTATAATAGTGAATCCTTCTACCATAGAATGTAGACATTTAGATCTGAGTGACATCTTGAAAACTTAACTAAGAGAAGAAATGTGTCCATCTTGGAATACAAATCCCTAGGGGATTATTTTAGACCATAGAGAGACTTCTACAAGTGTCACACCAATGAAGAATCCTAAATGAACCCCTGTGGCTGCTCTATATATATCTCTTCATGAAGATCCCCATGAAGAAATGCACTATTCACATCCATCTGATGTACAACCCAACCATGAGTTACACCAATATATAGTATCAAGTGAATGGAATTCATCTTAAAAATAGGTAAAAAGGTTTATATATAGTCAATGCATTCCACTTGGGAAAAACATTTGGCCACTAAGCGTGCTTTATACTTATCAATATTTCCATCCACTATAAACTTAGTCTGATATATCCACCTATATCATACTAATTTTATTCCCTTAGAAAGAGGAAAAAGATCCCAAGTGTTGTTCCTTATCAATGAGTCATACTCTTCTTCCGTCACTAAATCCCACTCAACTATCCCTCTGGATTTCTAAAAAGACTGTGGATCAGAAGCTGTGGCAATGTAAGAATGTGGAAGATTAGGTGTGATTGTGTTCTCCTTCTATCTAATGGATCCCTAAGAAGAGGGTCTATATCTGCCAAATATAATCTATCCCATAAAAGAATCAATGGGAGAGGATTTGAAAGAGGAGGAGGATAAATGTGACCTACTAAACCCTATTGGGGAAGTATTACCTCATCATCCCTATGAGTAGATGAAGTAGTAGTATCATCATCACTATTATCTGATTCTTTTAAGGAAGAAGAATGAGAAATGTTAGAGGACAAGTTTGAAGGACTTTATTCAAAGTAAATACTTCTCTCTATAATAATCTCATGTGAATCTATATCAATGAGCCAATATCCCTTAACACCATTAGGATATACCATAAATATGCAATTTTGGCTTTGTTGTTCTAAAACACGGTGCTTATCTAAAGGTATGTAAGCCCATGCTGAACTACCAAAGAATTTGAAATGATGCACATCTGGCTTCCTATTGTACCAAGATTCAAGAGGTGGTATCCCCTTTAAAGCTTTATGAGTAACTCTATTCTACATATATTTAGCATAATTAATCACTTCTACCCAGTACTCAGGTACTAATTATTTTGCATGAACTATACAACATTTCATCTCTTTTAAGAATCTATTCTTCCTCTCTACTACACCATTCTACTGAGGTGTGTATGCAACTAAATGCTGAAGATCAATTCCTTCAAGAGCATAGAATTATTCAAACTTGTTCACATATGCCCTCTAATTATCTATGTAGATAATCTTGACATACATCCTATATTGTTTCTCTACTAGAGTTTTGAACTCTAGAAATTTATCAAATACTTCACTCTTGAGTTTCAAAAAATAAACCCAAGTATATTTGGAATATTCTTCAATAAATGTGAGAATATAGTGGGTTTTACTAAAAGACAAAGTAGGTAATGGACCTACGAAATCACTATGAACAAGTTTAAGGACTTGTGTAGCCCTCCAAGCCTTCCCTTTATCAAACTTATCCTCTAGATGTTTGCCTAAGGAACAACCATGACATACACCCCCTAAAAATTGAATCTATGGAAGTCCTATAACCATCTCCTACTAACTAAGCTATTGTAAATAGTGGTAGTTTAGATGACCAAACCACTCATGCCATAGCTTGCTCACTGAATCAGTGTGTGAGAGCAAAGCTGTAGAGGAAGAATAAGGCCCAAAGTGGGAGAATGAATAAAAAAAAGTATTATTGTCAACTTTTCCCACTAAAACTAAGGCATTATCCTCTAATTTTTTGATTGATATAAAATTGAGTGTGAACTTAACCTTCCTACTAGTATCAAAGTGAGTGATTTGGTAGATAGAGAGAAGGTTAGTTGATAAATTTGGCACATAGAGCACATCCTCAAATACACCAATATCAATATAAACTATACCTTTTACTATAACATCTACCTTAGAATCATCACCTATGAGAATATGATGCAAAGAACTGGTTCTAATCCAAAAAATTGTTCTTGTTTAGAACCTATATGGTGTGAATCACCTAAGTCAATTGCCCATGACTTGGGAGAATTTTTTAGTTCAACTAGTGTCATAACTTTCCCTTTCCTTAAATTTGAAGGAGTGGAAGAATCCTTTGATTGATTGATGTTATTATTTTTTAGAACACCCTTAAGTTCATCAATATCTTTCTTCCAACAATCTTGTTCACTATGAAACCCCTTTTTGCAATAAGGGCAAGGAGTGCCGGTCCTTTTTTGTGAATCCCCTTTCTTATTAATGGATTTATAATCTCCTTGTGAGGAAGATTGTTTCCCTTTATTCTTATCTTTGTGTGACTTATTCTACTTATTTTTACTTGAACCTATATTTGATGCTAATGTTGAAACTTGCTTATGCAAATATTGACTTACAACTAGAGCTTGAGATTTGGATGACTTGATTAGACCCATAGCTATTAACTTTTCTTCTTTAGCCATTAAAATCTTAGAGAATACCTCAAAGGTGGGAATTTGATATGCTATGCCCAATTTGAGCCTATGAGTCTGAAATCTAGAAACAAAGGATGAATATTTAGGACCTAATTTGTGCAAGGCATTGAAAATCAATTGAATAACCTTTTTATCAATTTTATATTCAGAAAGTTCTGCTCTAAGATCTACGACTTTAGTGATATAGTCTTGTATTATACCATAATTTTTAAGATTCAAACAAATTAGTTCATTATCAATTTGGTAACCATGAACCTTATCTATTTTTCCAAAAAATGATTCTAATTTATCCCAAGCCTCTTTTGGAGTTGTACATTTGTCAAGATGGAAATTCAAATCTAAAAACATGTAAGACCGAATGCATCCAATTACCTTAGTAGTTTAAAAGATAAAGTGTTTTAACCTTTTTACATCAATAGGTGGAGTAAGAAGAGTTTATATGTAAGGCATATATCCTAACATCATTAATGCATTCCAATCATTTTGTTTCCATGTGTTGTAGTTATATGCTATTACTAGTGGGAACTTAGGATTCCCCATGATTCCTTTGGAAATAAACCATCACAAAGAAGAAATCAAAGTATAAAACACACCACAAAACCCATATGAATTACTTAGTTTTATCCCAACCAAAAAGTATTTGTTCACAGTTTATAATTGAGTGTAACTATAAGGCTAAATTATAATTTTTCTAGTTTACAAAAAGCTCAATTAGGCCCTCTACTCTAAAAATACAAAAAATATGCATTTTATTATGTAAATTTTTACACTAATGTGTTGTTCTCAAAAAAATATTAACTTTAAAAAAAAATAGGACCTTAATACGAGGTCGTATGTGAAATTTATGAGCCTATAAAGTTACAAAAATGAGGGCTTGCAAGCACTATTGTAGAAAAATCTAAATTCTAGAAAAAAAATAAAAGTATAGTAGTGAAGAACACAAAATTTTAAGCTATTTAAAAAATAATTCACTCAAGAATATGTCTCAGTGTTTAAATGGTGGGATCTTAAAGTTTCCCTTTCAAATCTACCTACTGATCTGTGAGGCATGCCAAAAAAAAGGGGTCTACACAGTCCATACGGTTCATATGCCATACTTAGGAGCAAAAACAATTTGCCTTCCAGGTGACTATGTCTAAATTGGTCAAATTTTATATGGGTCTATAGGTTTTAATGTATTCTAAATATAACCATGAGGTCTGTTTTGCTTATAGATCTTTGATTTTTAGGTACCTGCTAGATTTGGGCATGGTGTTTTTAGATCAAACCCTTACCAATTTTCCCTCCTGTGCCCAATTTGGACAAAATTGTAGATAATTTTGACTATCTCAGACACTTTGAACTCAATGGTGAGCTCAAAAATTCTTCATAAATATCCAAATTGTGCTTGTACAAAAAATAAAAAAAATTGATCCTATATCTAGATATTTTTCTCTTGAATATTTAACAATCTTCAGATTCAAGATAACTCTAATACCATGTTATAATTAGCTACAAGATATCATCAATATAAAAGAAAGCATAAATAAGAGATAAAATATTTATAGTAATAAACAATGAATGTATATTTGAGACAATAATAGAATGAAAACATAACTACATTATGATGAATTACTTTGATAATTCAATATTAATCTGAAGTAGAATACACAAATAGCGATTGCTTATATAGAGCAAGGCATGTATGATAAATATCAGGGAAATCAAATAACATGTGTAGTTCAACTAATATCTGACTACAATAATAGTGGAGTGTAACTCCACACTAACAAGATAGGTGTCTAGCTTGTGTAAATGATCAACACAAGTTGACTACTAGTTAAGCAATTTTATCCTATCTTACCTTGAATGGTGGAGTGAAACTCCACTATAATAATATAGGTGTCCAAGTTGACTAGTAGCTAAGAAATATTATCCTATCTAGTGAAAATTATTAATAAACATAATAAACTAACTACAAGAAGTAATTAGTGTACCAAAAAAAATAATAAATACAAGTAAATGTAATAAAGCAAATAAATACACCAACTCATCCTAGAGAAACCAATGTGAGATTATTTTCTCATCTCCAAAAGTGGTTTAATCATTCACCTTAAATACTTTTGATTCTATAAATTCATTAATGTCTCATTGATAAAGAGGAAATGCATGTAGCTACGCACTTTCAAATGAAGAAATATGCACCTTTCCAAATGGACTGTGTCACTTCAAAAAGTATGACTATCTTATGATTCAAGTAAAAATTCAAAGTAACTTGATCCATTAGAGGAATGGAAGAGAGTAATGAATCATGAAAAATTATCATCCATAGGGTCATAATAAATTACATAAACTTAGATATGATAGTGATAAGCAAAAGAGATATCTAGACCTAATACACACCAATAGGCTTGTCAAAAGTAGTTTAGAGCAAAAACATACTTGTGAATGTTGGTTTAGGTAGAATAAGTTTGGTATAAGTGAAAAAGAGTATGAATATACTATATACACTTTATATAATCAACATAAGTATCAGGACCAATTGAAGAGATCTTCACTTCAAGACCTAACACTTAAGAAATTCAAAGATACATTTACATGCCTGTTAGAGAGTATAATTAGAGAAGGCACACTTATGGTGTCAAAAAGAGTGATAAGGAGTTTTATAAAAGATAAATATAAATTTTAATAAATTTCCCAATACTTATAAATACCACTAAAATTCCAATAATCTAGGTGAATAAAGCTCATTCTCAAAATTGTAGTGAGGAGATCAAATGTATACCTACAGGCTTGTTTGAGATAAAATGGAGGGAAAATTACATTGGTGGTGTTGAATGAATATAATGGGAAATATGAGAGGATAATTATATATTCACATAGGGTTATCAAGGTGTTATTAATATCTCCTTAAGGTTACAAGATGAGAAATGTCCAAAAGAATCAGGAAGCCTAGACATGCCTTATAGAGGTACATAGGTCTATTTTCAAGATGTGAAGAGAACATATAGGTTTTTAGGGTGAATTAGAGTATGAATATATATAAAGGTGAAAATTATGTTAATATGTATCCACATATATTTTGGACTCATTTAGATGAGGATATAATGCCAAAAATAGGCCATTAGGGTTAGTTTTGCATGATTGCTTACAAACCCTAGTAATGGGATAATGCATGATAAAATGAACTTAAGGAGTCAAGTATTAAATAAAATACCACTATTACACCTTATTATATGCTTCAAATACCTTTAGGAGGTGTTTCAAACCAAAATCAATCAATTTCCTAACTTGTTTTTCTAATTTCACCTTTCTAGAGTTCTCAAACATAGACCTACTAGCCTGAGAAACACTTTTCTCACATGCGATCTCATTCAAGGAGGTGAATAGAAATAAAATTTATTTGGGATTATTAAAGGGGTTTTAATACTTAAATTTTTTGGCATTTAGAAGTTAATTTAAATCCCCAACTCTATGAATGATTTAAGAAGTATGATAGATCTGAACCTTCCTAAAACTTCTCTGAGGACTCGATGGTGAAGATCATATTTATAAGTCAACTAAAAGGTTTTTTATGAATTAAATATAAATTTTATGGTATCTACGCCTCTCATATGCACCTAATGGATTAAAACATTGGCACGTGTGAAGAGAAAAGGGTAAAAAATGGTATTAAAGGGGTAATTTTAGGCATGTTTGGAGAGATGTGAATAAATGAATGGCTCTTAAACACTTGATAAGAACTCATATGCATGAAAATATGTCTTATACACACAAAAATACATTTTAAAAGGTCCCAAAGTGCTAAGATAATCTATAAGCAACTGAGATAGGTATAGAAGAGAGTGTCTTACCTATTAGCATAAGTATGTTTTAGACCTTCTTTAGGTCAATAATGATATAGAAGACTCCAAGATACCAATAAGGTCATATTATAGCCCTATTTAATGCCTCTTAAATCAAGAGATAGGTATGTCTTAGGATTTTATGCCACCAAAAGTACCTTTCTTCTCATGGAGACAAACAAGTCTTTGTCAAGAAGTTTGTAGGTTTCTAATGGAAAAAATAAATCTGAAGGAGTATGAGCTCTAAAGATCACTCTTCAAAAAATGAGAGAGACATTATGGAGCCAATAATAACATAGTGAGTTGTCAAATAATATAAGTAGACATGTGTCAAAGTATGAATTTTATAAATCCCAAATCAAGGAAGGTAGTTTCATGAACAAGATTGATGAGTTACCTAGAGAATCTAAAGACTCCTACACCACCTTTGAGGATAATCATGAAACTAAGATTACACATGTTAAAGAAGATGATAATTTTTTATTTGACCTATTACAATTGGCATTGTAACTAACTTAGGAGATATAAAACTTGTCATGAGATCCTCTAACATCTCTCACTCACTCTTTCTCTATATGTACATCCTTGTAAGGCTTATAATGTATCTTGAAGTTGATTATGGTGAAACCCTAATCAAACAACAATTATACTTTTACTTTAAAATTAATAGACATTAATTTATAGTATTCTCAATTTTATAACTAGTGTGTTTCATGGTAGTTTGATGAATGAAAGAGATAATGTCTATAACTTCCTCTCATTTGTCCAATTTTTTTAACCTATTTATAGGTTGTTTTTCATCTTATCAGGTCATATGTAATGTAGTATATGATCATGCATTGAATAAGTGTGTAGTTTTCTTAATTAGTGTCTATTATGAAGACCTCTTGATCATCCCCTATTGGTTCTTATCTTTATCTTCACCTCTATATTGAAATACTAATGTTAAAAGACTACTATTGAGTTAGTGCAATATGTTTTAGTCCTACTTTATGTTATTAGTGTAGAATAGACAAGTGGAGGGTGTAAAATTTGGTACATCTTCTCTCTTTCCTTATTTGTTAGTCTTTTCTATCCATTTTACCAGTAAGTAATAGGTATAATAGTAGTTCAAGGTGATAAATTGAAGGGAGATATCCCTATCCAAATATTCACCTCATTGATTAGGCCACCCATAACCTAGAGGTGTCTCCATTTTATCACATAAGTGATGAGGCTTGAACAACCTCCTTAATGGTGAAACTTTTGATGATAACATGGACAACGATCAAATCATTAAAAAATAGATTTAGATTCTTTAGTTAACCATTAATACATAATTTTTTATAATTTTAAGAGTGAGGTTAGTGATCAAATAAAAAAAATAGACCTTCAACATGTAAAGAATGAAATAGATCAAAGTATTTAGGGGATAACACCCTTGATATAAAAAATGACATTGACCATACATGTTTTTTATTTTTTCCTCATAGAATTAGAATCATGTACATGGTATTAAATTGTACATAGTTTTACCATGTACATAGTATTAGGTGCATGCAAAAACACCCCTAAACCTAAACCCATAATAGTATACCCTACTTTCTACAACATAAACCTTAAACCCTAAGCCCAAAGCCATAAGCCCTAAACTTTAAACCCTAAACCCTAAATTATAAACCCTAACCCCTAAACCCAAATCCCAAATCCCTAACCCCAAAACCCAAATACCTAAAACCTAAACCTTAAACCCTAATCCCTAAACATTAATCCCTAGAAATCCTAAGCCATAAATTGTTACCTCTTAAAATGCTTAACCAATCATTTGAGCCTTATTACCATCATTTAGACTAAGAATAAGGTTAAAAAGGATAAATTTGGCCTAAATTACACCATTAAGTACACTGATTGACTAATTCAATTAGTTTGTAATGACATGGGGTCTAATGGAACCCAAAAAAATAATTTTTGCTCATAGATAGGTTCAATCAACTCAAATTATCCTCAATTGCCTTCACAATTGGATACTAAACCCTACACCTTATGCCATAAACCTTAAACCATAATCCCTAATCCCTAAACCCTAAACCATATACCCTAAATTATAAACCTTAAACTCTAAACCCTATACCTTAAATACACTAAGTTCTTTAATCCCTAATCCTTAAAACTGAATCCATAGAAACCCTAAACCCTAAATATTAAATTGAAGTAAAACCTTAAACCAATAATTTGAAACCTAATTACAACCATTTAGACTAAGAAATAGGTTTATAGAGATAAATTTGGGCTAAATTTCACCACTAACGGTCCTAATTAATGAATTCACTCAATCTATGATGGCATCTAGGGCTAATCAAACCCGAAAACACATTATTTATTCACAAATAGATTAAAACAACTTAAATTATGCTCAATTTCCTTTACGATTGAACCCTAAACCATGTAGCACCCTATACCCTAAACCTTAAATCCTAAGCCCTAAACTTATACCTAAATTATAAACCCTAAGCCCTAATCTATATACTTTAAACCCTATGTATCCTAAACCTTAAACCCTAATCCATAAACCATATGACATAAACCTTAAACCTTAAACCCTAAATTATTAAAACCACAAACAAATCATTTGATACTTGATTACCATCATTTAGACTAAGAATTAAGTTTACAAAAATTAATTTGGCCCAAATTGTACTATAAACTACCCCAATTGACTAATTCTCTCAATCTATGATGGCATGGGGGCTAATAGGACCTAAACCCATATTTTGTGCTCATAAATAAGTTTAATCAACTCAAATTATCCTCATTTAGCTTTAAATTTAGACCCTAAATTTTAAACACTCAACCTTAAACCTTAAGCCATAAACCCTAAACCTTAAACACTATACCCTATACCCTAAACCTTGAATCAAAATCCATAAAACCTAAGCCATATAAAAACCCTAAACCCTAAAATGTAAACTCTTAAAACCTTAAACCAATCATTTAAACCCTAATTATCATCAATTTTAAACTAAGAATTAGGTTCACATGGCTCAATTTGGTCTAAGTCACACCACTAACTCCCTAATTAACTAATTCTCTCAATGTGTGATCACATGGGGGCTAATCAAACCTAAAAACATATTATATGGTCATAAACAGGTTTAAACACCTCAAATTTTCCTTAATTGTTTTCAAAATTAGACCTTAAACCCTAAATTTTAAACCTTAAACCTTAAAATAATTAATTAAGCCTCAATCAATGCCTTTTGGGGTAAAAGTTAGGTTCACAAGGTTCAAATTAGCACAAATTACATCACTCATTACCCTAATTGACTAATTGGCTCAATTTGTGATGATGTGGGGGCCAATTGAGCCTAAAATCACATTATATAGTCACAAATAGGTTAAAAGAGCTTATTTTGTCCCTAATTTCCTTTATGATTAGACCTTATACCCTAAAACCTAAATTAAGGCTATATACCCTAAACCCTAAGCTCTAAATGCTAAACACTAAACCCTAAACCTTAAACCTATCAATTTAACCCCTCTTAACATATTTTTGAGCAATAATTATGTTCATCTAGGGTTAAATTCAAATTAAATCACAATAATTATTGGCTTAATTAATTAATTAGCTCAGTTTTTGATGATGTTGGGCTAATTATGCCCTTAATCACATTCTATAGTCATAAATAAGTTCAAACAAATCAAATTACCCTCAATTTCCTTACCTAATACCTTAAATCTTAAACCCTAAACCTTAAACCAATTAATTTAACCCTAATTAACATCTTTTAGAGTAATAATTAGGTTCACAAGGATCCAATTGGGTCGAATCACATCTCTCATTGGCTCAATTGATTATCTTAATATGTGATGACATAGGGGCTAATTGAGCCCAAACCATACTATATAGTCATAAATAGGTTCAAAGAGATCAATTTATTCCCAATCACCTTTATGATTGGACCTTATATACCCTAAAACATAAACCATGTGCCCTAATCCCTAATCCCTAATCCCTAAACCTAAACTATAAATTATAAGCTCTTAAAACTCTAAACTAATCATTTTATCCCCAATAAAAAAAATTAGACTAAGATTAGTAGGTCAAAATTTCTTCATTTGCTATGCATGTGAAATGCACATTATTCTTCATACGTGGTAATTTTGTGTACAAAATAATTTCATGTACATGGTAGTTCCATGTACACAATTTTTGTGTGTATGTGGTTTGTATATTTCACATTTCAAACACATGCCTGAATGCTTGGGAATGGATTGGATTCCTAAGCTTGAGGCATGGACTTGAAAACACATAATTGAATTTGTATTTTTGACTAAAAATAACAAAATATATATTTTACCATGCTAAATACTATGGATTTGATCAATGTTTTTCCTAAAAATATTAATACAATATTGCCTACACTCTCCTCTTTCTAAAGATATACTTTTTGTATATTTTCATTCTTTAAGGTTGTTATCTATATTTATTTCAAAGTGTGTCTTTTTTTATCACTATAAGCCACAATTATACATGTTCATCTTATTTTATGTGTCTTTTTGTTCATTTATTCAAACTATAAAAAATTATATGGTTGAAAACTAGATCTAATTCTATGCACATTCTAAAAAATTATTATTTTTTGATATTTTTTGAGGTAGTTATGGGGGGCCACATAGTTAGATATAGATTATTAATCATATTTCAAGGTCTATTGACTTGTCAAATTAGTAACAAATTAAATATTCATTAATTAATTTAAAAAAATATAGGTTGTAAACTAGATGTTCTTATCTAACTTTCCACCAAAGGTTTTCAAAAAAACTAAATGATGTTCAAAACATGATGGGCTGCACGGAAAGATATCTACTCTGATTTTTATAAAAAGTAGTACTACCTCTTCAAATTTTTTAAGTTTGGCCTACTTGTACTTGACCATTTCAAATTTTATTTTATTAGTTTAGAAACTAGATATGAAATGCTACAATTCATGTTCCTATGACATCTCTAGAGTTTGAGTTTAGGTGTCTCAAATAATATGTACAAGTTGAGGTTTTTATTTTTTCAAGAAAACATGTCCACTTAAGGCACCATTTTGGCCCCCAATTCTATGCAATTACTCTTATATGACTATATAATGATCAAGGAAGTTCTAATCATTATGTACCTCAAATTCAGGTTCTTAGATGGTTCATATGAGGCATGCCATGTTTTTGTTCTACATGTGTGGTCTTTGTTTGGAATTAGTGTGAGTCACAAGAGTGGGTGGATAAATGGAGATGTATACCTCTAAGTCCAATCGAGACATATAAGGTTCTACTAGTATTAAAACCTACATATATGATATCATCATGACTTTGACCATGTATATGATCTATTACAACTAAGTAAAATATTAATCACTATGTACTAAATTATCATTATCTATCAACATCACTATTAAAAAACTATTTTATTTTGTGATGTAGGGCATGATTTGGTAGTTATTTAGGATGAAAATAACAAAGAAGGAACATATCAATACTTATGTCAGTGTATATAATAAATAAATAAATTAGCTTTGTTAGTTAGAGATGAAGAAAACATTAACTATCCCACTGGGTCTATGGTAGTTATTAGAACTTGGCTTCAATGATATCCTATAAAAAATTAAGATATATGGTGATTAAAAGACTATGCAATATACAAGAAGATAGTGTACTATTCTAAATTGGTTCTTAAAACATATTTAGTTTCTCATATATTAGGGGATTCAATTAAATGGGAATATATGGAAGGTTTGTTTGTCTTTAATTATAGATACTATTAAGAGTAGAGAGGATCCTAGTGGTTTATTGGATTAAAATTCAAAGGTATGTTGAGTTCTTAGATTTATGTTTGTTTAATGTTATCAAATTTTATTAACTTTGTAGATAGTAAATATAAATTTTGATTTAATTTTTATTAACATATTTATTGTAGGTTAATGGTACCAATTAATATTCCACCTTTATGTGGTTGGCACCATTAGCACATAATTCCATATTATTCAATCTAAGATAAGATTAATAAAATATTCAGGTAAGGTGGTACTGTTATTACAGAAATTCATATTATCTTAAGGAAATAATAGGTAATCCATATCATAACTGGGTGGATTTAGAAGTTATGGTCTTGGGATCATATGTAATATGCTTATCCTGACATTTTAGAATTGATGGATTTTCAAGGGGAGGTCCTAGAAGTAGAAATTTCATTTGGAGGATAAGAACTTGTTTATTGACTACATAAAATAACATTTAAGCATTAATTAGTATATGTTCTACAAAAAAAATTATGTCTTATGTTAAGTTTCCATGATTCTATGTGAAATTAGATTGATTATAAAGTCATGTGAAGGTTCTTTTAGTTTGTATAAACAACTTATGGTTTTTTCATTTTATGTGCATCTGAATTTCACTTAATAAATTACAATTTTCTCATATTGGGAAGGATGTTATTGAGGCTAGAATGGGTATTGTATCTCATGACTAGGAATTATCAGAGGCCAATAAATTGGTCTTAGATGTTATTTTCCACCCCCAATGTGGTGTTACTACTATTTTTTAGCTATGAATCACCAGAGGTGGAGATCTCTAATTACAAATATTGAACATTGAAAACATTTATTATTAGTGTTTTTTTCATACTGGAAAAAATACAAAAATGTGTATCTAGGTGGATTTGGAGATCGTGGTCTTGTAAAATATTCAATATTCATATCTTAATGTATTTTAGCTGATATATCTTTATGGGGAGGTCCCAAAAATGGAAATGCTAGTTTGTAGACAAGAACTTATCTCTTGCTTGCATAAAAGTAACATTTCAACACTGATCAATATTCATCTCTTATGTTTAGTCACCTTACTATGGGGTAAAATTATAGGTATGTGTAAATAACATGAATGTTATTTTTAATCATTTAAATTACTTATTATTTTCAGTTTATGTGCATATAAATTTCTCCCAATAAACTATAAGATTTTCATATCAGGAAGCATATTATTGAGGTCAGAACATGTACTTTATATCCTAATTGGGTGTGATCATAGGCCAATAACATGGTAATATAGACTATTTTACACCCATGGCATGGTGGTGATTTTTATTTTTTATCCATGAAGCATCAAAGGTTGAGATCACCAACTACAACATGAACATTTAAAACATTTTTTTGTCATTATTTCTATGTGCTAGAGCAGTTGTAAAAATGCATATCTAAGTGGTTTCAAATGTCTTTGTCCTATAAATTTATATAATATGAATCTAACAACATTTTAGAATTAATTTATTTGTTAGGGTAGGTCCCAAAATCAAAAATTTCAAAGGGAGGACAA